>CAWUFW010013278.1:181294-485754 GCA_963921515.1 Calotriton arnoldi
GGGGGGGGCCTGTCCTCTCTTAGGGCAAAGGTTTTCTTCTTTTTGGACCCAGTGTAAAGTGCAGCCGAATTTTCAATTTCCGAATGGAAAGTTATGGGCCCTGCGTGCTGTGAACTTGATGGCGTTTGCAGTTTTTTAAGAAAGAAAAAATAAAATAATAGAAGAAATCCCCCCCAAAATAGAAGAAAAAAAAAAAGAAGTGCCATTAGCGAGGAAGGTTGTGTGCGATTGTGCGACAGACGAGCACCCCCTGGTGTCAGCAAGAGGCAAAATGCCTACAGCACCTGGTATTCCCAGGCGGTCTCCCATCCAAGTACTAACCAGGCCCGACCCTGCTTAGCTTCTAAGATCGGACGAGATAGGGCGCATTCAGGGTGGTATGGCCGTAGGCATCGGAGTCTGCCGTTCAGGCCTCTTGTGCTGACGCAGGCCCGCATTTCATCTGCTGACAGATGTCGCATATAAGACATAAGCCTTCGTTTGTTTAGACAATCGCTGCCTCAGTATCGAAACTGTAGCAGTGACTCCTGCGTGTGCAGAGCCCAGATCCTCGTGTGCAGCTAGAATTAAACCTAATCTGCGATCCACGTTTGGTATAACTCTATCCCCAACTCCTGGAATTTGAGCATACAGTGTGTTTTGCGCATCTAATTTATAGGAATATTTGAGTGGAAAGCCCTTCCGAATGGCAGAGCCATTCTTTGAGGCGTTGACAGCTATCAGTATATCTCCGTCTATCCTCGAGCTAGAACGAGTGATTGCAGCAACGGCAGCAGTTTGCACTGTCACCTTGGTGGCATCACCCTTGACCCTGCTCTGAGGCAGGTCGCTCCCCACGCCGCACAGCACCACCTGTGCGACGCTGCCCCTGAGCCCGCTGCTGCCGCCTGTTGTAGGTTCGAGGCCGTAAGCTCTTGCGCTCGCTCTGCCCCTTGTTTCCCTGTTAGCCCTGCCGTGATTGTGCTGTCTGCTCTTGCTTGTTATTTTTGTATTTCGCCTTTATTCTTTTTCTGTACTGTTGTTCTGTTATTGTGCCCTTTTTTGCCATTTGCCCTTTTTTTGCCTTCTGTATCCCCCCGCCCGCTCTACCCTCTCGTTTTTCCCGCCGCTGCGTCCCCTGCGGCCCGCCCCCCTGATCGCCCATTCACCGCCCCGCTCCCAGCTGATCCTCCCTCCCACCTCCCCTTATATGGCGGCCGCTGCGCGGTGAGGAGAGCGACCCTTGACCCTGCCCTCAGGCAGGTCGCTCCCCACGCCGCACAGCACCACCTGTGCGACGCTGCCCCTGAGCCCGCTGCTGCTGCCTGTTGTAGGTTCGAGGCCGTAAGCTCTTGCGCTCGCTCTGCCCCTTCCCTGTTAGCCCTGTCGTGATTGTGCTGTCTGCTCTTGCTTGTTATTTTTGTATTTCGCCTTTATTCTTTTTCTGTACTGTTGTTCTGTTATTGTGCCCTTTTTGCCATTTGCCCTTTTTTGCCTTCTGTATCCCCCCCCCGCCCGCTCTACCCTCTCGTTTTTCCCGCCGCTGAGTCCCCTGCGGCCCCGCCCTCCTGATCGCCCATTCGCCGCCCCGCTCCCAGCTGATCCTTCCTCCCACCTCCCCTTATATGGCGGCCTAAGGCAAGCCCGTCTGCGCCCGTCCGCTCCTGGACCGCGCCCAGCGCCAGACCCCCCGGCCCCTACGAACGCCACGACACCCGATGCCGCTACGACGCCAACACCCTCCACGCACTCAACACCGGACGAGCACACAACTGCTTCCTAGCCGCCCCGAAGCACATCAAAGGGGCCTTCTCCTGCCGGAGCTGCAGCTTCACAAGCCTCCGAGCCGCCAAACCACCCACCGCGACAGGACGCAACCACCTCAGATGCATACTACTAAACACCCGCTCCGCACGCAAACACGCCGTCGAACTCTGGGACCTGCTCGACACATCCTCCCCGGACGTCGCCTTCCTGACAGAGACCTGGTTGAGCGCCTCCTCGGCACCCGACATCGCCATAGCCATCCCGGACGGCTACAAGATCACCCGCAGGGAGCGCACCAACAGAGCAGGAGGAGGAATCGCCATCATCCACAAGAACACCCTCAGGATCTCAACCAGCACCGACGACACCCTCAGCACCGCCGAACACCTGCACTTCCAGATCCACACCGATCCCAACACCACCCTCAGAGGAACTCTCGTCTACAGACCCCCCGGACCCCGGCCTCAGTTCAGCGACTCCATCGCCGACTTCGTCAGCATGCACGCCCTTGCCTCCACGAACTACATCCTCCTCGGAGACCTGAACTTCCACCTCGAGAACAACAACGACACCAACTCCACCACCCTGATTGACAACCTCGCCAACCTCAGACTCAGACAGCTCGTCACAACGCCCACCCACTCCGCCGGCCACACGCTTGATCCCATCTTCTCCGCAAGCCCCCACATCACCTTCAGCCACACCACCGAACTCCACTGGACCGACCATCGCTGCATCCACTTCACCTTCCGGAAACCCACCACGCACCACCGCACTCAACAGATCCCCCGCCGCAGCTGGAGCAAAATCACTGAAGACCAGCTAAACACCACCCTCGCTAGAAGCCCACCCACCGACCCCACCGACGCCGACACCGACGCCCGCAACCTCAGACGTTGGATCGACAACTGCGCCAACACTCTCGCCCTGATCAAGAAACCCTCCAACAGACACACTAACAAGAAAGCCAGCCGGTTCACCGCAGACCTCCAGGCCTCCAAGCAAAATTGCCGTACACTGGGGAAGAAATGGCACCGCGAACAGACACCAGACAACCACGCAGCCCACAAGAAAGCCATCCGCAGACACCATCACCTCATCAGATCCGCCAAAAGGGCCTCCTTCAAGGACCGACTCGACAACAACGCGCACAACAGCAAAGAGCTCTTCAACATCGTGAAGGAACTCTCCAACCCCAGCGCCAACACCAATGACATCCCACCATCGCAAGACCTATGCGACTCCCTTGCCACCATCTTCCATCGCAAGATCGCAGACATCCACGACAGCTTCAACAACCTGACCGCCCCGACAACCACCGACACCTCAGACCCCGCGGCCACCACCCACATCGATCCCCTGCTCACCTGGACCAACATAAACAACAACGACACCATCAAAATCATGAACACCATCCACTCTGGCTCCCCGTCAGACCCATGCCCACACCACATCTTCAACAAAGCTAGCGCCACCATCGCACCCCATCTCCGCAAGACCATCAACATTTCCTTTGAGACCGCAACCTTCCCGGAGAGCTGGAAGCACGCCGAGATCAACGCCTTACTGAAGAAACCAAAGGCGGACCCGAGGGACCTCAAGAACTTTCGGCCCATCTCCCTGCTCCCGCTCCCGGCGAAGGTCATCGAGAAGACCGTCAACAGACAGCTGACCCGCTACCTCGAGGAGAACAACAGCCTGGACCCGTCCCAGTCCGGGTTCCGCATCAACCACAGTACCGAGACCGCCCTCATCGCCGCCACCAATGACATCAGGGCCCTGCTGGACAACGGCGAAACCGCGGCCCTCATCCTCCTGGACCTATCAGCCGCCTTCGACACTGTCTGCCACCGCACCCTACGCACACGCCTCCACAACGCAGGGATCCGTGACAAGGCTCTGGAATGGACCACCTCCTTCCTCTCCGGCAGAACCCAGAGCGTCCGCCTCCCCCCTTTCCGTTTCGAAGCCTCCGAGATCACCTGCGGCGTACCCCAAGGATCATCCCTCAGCCCGACATTGTTCAACGTCTACATGGCACCGCTCGCCCACGTCGCCCGACTGCACGACCTCAACATCATCTCCTACGCCGACGACACCCAGCTGATCCTCTCCCTCACCAAGGACCCCCTCACCGCCAAAACCAACCTCCACAAAGGAATGAAAGCCGTCGCCGAGTGGCTGAAGAACAGCCGTCTGAAACTGAACTCGGACAAGACAGAGGTCCTCATCCTCGGCCCCACCCCCTCAGCCTGGGACGACTCCTGGTGGCCGTCTGCACTGGGAGCAGCACCGACACCCACCGACCATGCACGCAACCTGGGGTTTATCCTCGACTCAACACTCTCCATGACCAAGCAAGTCAACGCCGTCACATCCTCCTGCTTCAACACCCTCTGCATGCTCCGCAAGATCTACAGGTGGATCCCTACCGAAACTAGAAGAACGGTCACCCAAGCCCTCGTCAGCAGCAGGCTGGACTACGGAAACGCCCTCTACGCAGGAGCCTCAGCCAAACTCCTGAAACGACTACAACGCATACAGAACGCCTCTGCACGCCTGATCCTCGACATCCCGCGCCACAGCCACATCACACCACACCTGAGAGACCTGCACTGGCTTCCCGTCAACAAGAGGATCACCTTCAAGCTCCTCACCCACGCACACAAAGCGCTCCACAACACCAGACCAGCATACCTCAACAGATGACTCACCTTCTACACCCCGAACCGACAGCTCCGCTCCGCCGACCTCGCCCTCGCCACCATCCCCCGCATCCGAAGAGTGACCACCGGTGGCAGATCGTTCTCCCACCTCGCCGCCAAGACCTGGAACACCCTCCCCATCCTCCTACGGCAGACCCAGGACCTACTAACCTTCAGGAGGCTTCTCAAGACCTGGCTATTCGAGCAGTAGTAGCACCCCTCCCCCCCAGCGCCTTGAGACCCTCACGGGTGAGTAGTGCGCTTTACAAATGGATTGATTGATTGATCAGCCAGTGAATTACCTTCAACGTGTACGCCAACACGCTGGTGACTCAAGGTGTGAATAACTTGAGCCCATGGCAGGCATGCTTTCAGCTTTGCCACTTGTTCCCATAACAATTTATGTTTAATTGTGCAACCCTTGGAATCTCTAAACCCATTTTGGCCCCAGTAATGAAGATATTCCTTATAGGACTGCACACAGTAAAACGAATCGCACACTATCGTTGTGGGGAATTCCAGATCCGTGTATTGTAGTGCTTGTATCAGGGCTTTCAGCTCTGCCAACTTTGCTGTACAATCTCCTAGAGATTGCGTAGTCGTATTGCTGGGATGGAACTTACGGTCCCGCATAAGTCCCTTCACTATAGCACATGCTGCGCTATACTGTTGTTTACTTCCTCTGGCAGACTGAGCGGATCTATCAGTATAAATGATGCATTCATATTTCTCTAAAGGCAATATTTCATTCGGGAGAGAGTATTCTTGTTCGTACTACAGGAACGCTTGTGTTTTTAGTGTAAATGGCATTTGTAATCTACATCTGTTGCAGTGAGAGAATTAGCCCATTGTATCCATCGCAGATGCAGTGCTTTTGCATTTGGAATGCTCGCTTTGGTAACAGCTTTTAAAGTTAGTACCGGGGTTACAACAATTATGCGTTTCCCCTGTGCTAGTGCTCTTTCTCTCACTACAGCAGTCTGTACTGCGGTCAATATTTTTTCAGTTGCCGCAAATCGCATTTCAGCATTTGTGTTTAACCCCTTCCGTGCTTCCGTCGGCCAACGGCCGTCGCGAGCACTACCTCGCTAGTGCTGCGCACGTCCGTTGGACGACGCGGCCCCGCCCACTCTTTCAAACCGCCGCACCGCGGCGGAATTCGCGCCGCGGTTAAGCGGATAAATGTGATTTGTATGCAATTGG
This sequence comes from Calotriton arnoldi, assembly GCA_963921515.1. Lineage (NCBI taxonomy): Eukaryota > Metazoa > Chordata > Amphibia > Caudata > Salamandridae > Calotriton > Calotriton arnoldi. The sequence continues at coordinate 186,949 of CAWUFW010013278.1, forward strand.
AACTGTCTCACCGTCATTGAAAGTGTGGTAAGTATATCCTGATAAACCCGGGACCACCCGGATCACCAAGTTAGTAGTATTCACACGTGTGTGCAAATGTTTAGATGCTATCATGTCAGCCTGAACTGAACAGAGAGTATCTGTGTGTTGCTGTGTCCACTGATGTGCTGTGAAATCAGGTCCGATTAAGTCGTAGAAAGATTTTACTCTTTCTGCATAATCTAGAATGTATGTTCTGCCAAAATTTAGAAATCCTAAAATGGATTGCAAACCTTTGCGCGTCTTTGGAGGTGGGAGCAGCGCGCACCTTTCTAAAAAGTTGGCTGCTAGGCTCTTGCCTTCACTTGAGAGCTCATATCCCAAAAACAGGACATTGAGATGGGCAATTTTTGATTTTTTGAAATTAAATTTGTAGCCCAAATTGTCGAATCCCACAATTATGTTGTTCACCTTGCTCAAGTATTCAAGTAATTCATCGTCTGTCAGATAGATGTCGTCTAGATAGGACACTGCCTCCTCATCGCATGTTTGTAATATTTCTGACACTCTTGCCGAGAATAGCCCCGGGCTGTTTTTATACTCTTGAGGTAAAATACGGAAGTGACGCTGAGTGCCGAGGGCAGAAAATGCAGTCAAATATCTGCTGTCTGGAGCTATCTTTTGGCAGAAGAATCCATTCAAGATATCTAATGTTGTGTTGTATTTCTTCTGCACAATGTTATTCATTAATCCTGCACTATGTGCATTTTGAACTGCAAATGTTCGCATGCATGTGTTGGTAATCTAAAACTACACAATATGTGTTGTCAGGTTTCATTATTGGAAACAAGGGATTATTCATCAGGGAGGTGCAAGTCTCAATTACACCCTGGTATTCAAGTTGGTCTAAGATTTCTTTGACCTGTCTTTTTGCATCATTTTTTATAGTGTATTGTCTCTGTGGATTTGGAGTAATTTTTAATGGTATTTCGTGGTGAGCAGACTTCACGTCCCATCCTACATGGTTGCGATATAATGCCGGAGCTAGCGCTAGCGTCCACTCCTGCGCATATGAGTGTTTTAAAGATTCTGGAACGAGGTCGGAGAAAACAGGCAAAATGACGCTTTCCCCCTTTGGGAAATCCATCACAAACTCAGGCGGCCAATCTCTTTCTGCTAACTGTATGTCATATCCATATGTTAAGTTCTCCCAAAAGAGACCTTTAACCTTTCTTGGGATGTCCCCCTCTATTTGGAGTGTAATTTCATACAGTCTATGCGGGACACTAACTCTGGCATCAGGTATTTCCACCGTGATGTGTTCATTCAATACTGCTGTCACCAGAAAATCCTTCAGGTTCTGGCGAGCGATTGTTACTTCTGCAGCGCTGTCTAGCATCGTCAGAGCCCATTCCCCGTTCAGAAGCTGAGTCCTCAGTAACCTGAGCATGTCTAATTTTTAAGCCAGCTACGTTCTTCTTTTTGAATTCAGGCTTTGCTTTAGGTTGCTCTTCCTGTTTGATAATATAATCTGAATTTCGTTATGTTTCCCTCTTTGTCTTTGGTCGATCTTCTTGCTTTTGTTCTGATCGCCCGTCCCTCTCTGTATTTTTTTGATGAACCCTGGAAGGAACGTGTATCAGTGTCCTGATACCTATCAGGTTTCCTAATGTTATCACGATTCCTAAGGTTGTATCTCTTTTCAGAGGACTCCAGTTGGGGAGACCCACCCCTTGATAGTGAATTCTTTTCTGAATTGTTATTCTTAGAATTTTTGTTTTCCCATTTCTTTTTAGAAGAAGGGGCTGCTTGCTTCGAGTTGTCTTTGTCGGAACTACCCGTTATTTGTGGCTTCCCTGCTTTTGTTCCCAAATTATCTCTACCTAATGCAGCATAGGTTTCTTCAATAATTTTTGGTAATTCTTGCTCCTTATTTCTAGGTGCTATCTCCCTTAGGCGGCTGTCTATGACCACTGCTGCTGCCTCCCCCTTTATATTGCTCAGCATGATTGCGGAGACTTGGGAAAAATTACTCATCAATTTCATTCCCAAGTCCAGGGCAGGTCCTGCCCCTTACTCATTCTGTATCTGTTTCAATGCATCAGGAACAACTGTTAAGGAGGGGTAGCGTGTACTCTGATGTAAATGGCAGCAAAGATTGTTACCCAAGTGGTAACAATCCTCAATCAAGGGAACCATCCCCATTGGCAAGCAAATTGTTAGCATTCTATGTTTTTCCTGTGGACCCATATGGGGAAATACTGCTTCCAGCTATGCGATTTTTTGTGCTATCCAGAACGGAATTTGCTCCTGTTTGGAAGGAATTGTCCCAATTACTGATTTCAGTGTCTGTGGGTTAATTATAGGTGTGATCTGATGTGGACCACCTGGAGCATTTCTCGCAGGTTGGACTGTTAATGTTCGCATGACGAACTGGACAATGTGTCTGTAAAGCTTGACTATGTCTTTGTATTTTGTACGGACTTCATCCACTGGTAGTGTATTTATCTCGGGATGTGGAGTGTATGTCGCTAAGACATTCTATGCTGAGCGGACCGAGTCTCATGGCAGATGTTGTGTGTGGGAGGGCGCCTTTAAACCAGTTTCTGTGTTGCTGGTAAGTTAACAGGACTTCAATGTCTTCTTATGGAATGTATTCATCTGGTGGTTGAACTACAATGTATGTGTGGAACAATTTAGTCTGTGGATCTGCAGGCAGGAACTGAACCCAGGAATAGAATACCTCTGATCCGAACACCTTGTGTGCTTCAATCATGAAGATAACACAGCCATCTGTTAAGGGTACGCCGTGTTCTAACAATTTCATATTTACTGCATGTCTGCAGTTTTCCGTGATGTTAAGATCGTTTGCCCATTCTTCTTCCTACGAGCCCAAACCACCACTTGATGACTCAGTCATTCTCAGGAGAGAAAAAGTTAAGAGGTAGGGTTTTGCACAATATGGGGAACCTTTTGTCCTTACAAGCTTGCTAAACCTTCAGCCAATACACAGAGTATATCTGCTCAGCTGAGACAGATTACCTTCCCACTTCAGACGTCTCTGAAAAAGTGTGAGTAGGGCTTTCTGAGAAAGCATGACTGAACTACTCAGATTTTCACTGTTAATATAAGAACCAAACCAACGTTGGTGGCGCCATGTCATGTAGTTCCTAGGAATCCCCAGGACCTGCATGTTTTGGATGACCTAAACTGAGGGCTTGGTGCCCCGACCGCTTCCGGACACCCCCACAGGATATGACAGCCGTTAGACCACCTAGCTCTACAGTGCCACAACCATCCCCCCACCCCCCTGTATTCTACAGTGGTGTAGGTAGTTTCTGGCAACCACTGAACATGAAAACCCTGATTCCTCAGGGATCGTGGAAAACAGGACAGTACATTTCGCTCAGACACTCGTGCTTGCTTACTCTCAGAAAATACACAGTATGGCAATTAGGACGTTTCAATAAGTATTTATTGGTCCAGCGATAGCATTGTGTAAAACATATGTGCTGCGACGATCAGGAGATAGAAGCATACGAAAGAGATTGCTAGTACCAATATAGTGAATAGTAGATAAATTTCTACCATAATGAGAATAAGATGAACATAAGCAGTTCAGATAAAAACAGTAGCACTTACATATTCCTAAAATGCGCGCTCTAAGTAATTTGCCTAAATGTACCTTGCCTAGATCTGTATGTGTAGCATGTATATGCGTATATGTGTGTAGCCAAGAAACCCCTAGGGTTGAACCAGCCCCCTCACCTGATGGTTGAGAATGAAGGGCCCCATCTCTGCTTCGAGGATGACAGCCCGCAAGGGATGTTAGACCGCTGCGTGTCGAAGATTCAGCATGCAGGACCCCGTGTCAGCTTGGAAGGAATTCTCCTCTAATTTGTAGTGGGGAGTGAGGGTCTTTTATACTAAAGTGGTCACTCCAGGGTTTTTTCTAGAATCGATATGTTTTGAAAACAATCATAGATGTTTTGAAAACAATCACCACTGCTTTTCTAAACAAATGCAATCATGCACAGCTGGCTGTTGGCCAAGGATGAAAAAAAGTGGTGACCCTTATACAGAATAATTCTGCCATGCCTGGGGACATGTTTATGTACGTCAGGTACAGGGGTTATGATAGAATACTAAGGGGGAGATTGAACAAATCTCCCCGCAAAGCAATGCAGCCTCCTGCGAGGCTGCGCTGCATTGCGCGACAGGGAGGGAGCAGGAGAGCGCCATATCTTCAAAGATATGGCACTCTCCTCCCCTTTCCCTTCGCCGGCGCTAATTACAGCTGCCGTGTGCCACGCACACACCATAGCGCCATAGCGCTAGGGTGTGTGTGTGTGAGACTAGCATAGGTTTTTTACAGGAAGGGTACCCTTCCTGTACAAAATACCATGCTAGACACAAGGGAAAGCTTTTCCGACTTTGTATACATGCTGCACAGTGCAGCACGCATGCAAAGTCGGAAAAGGAAGGAGAAATGAAAGCATTTCTCCTTCCTTGCGCCTGGTTTAAAAAGGCGTAGTTTTCTCAAGCTAAACCCAATGTACTGTTTTCAGTAAATTGGGTTTAGCGTCAGAAACCTTGAGTGGTTGCATGGGAACGCCCATGCTCCACCCTTGGTACGCCCCCATGGCGCAAAGTAATGCGAAGCATAGCGCTGCTTTGCATTACTTTTACGTTATTTCCAGCGCTAACCAAGTTAAGCGCTGTAAAGTTGATCAGGAAAAAAAGATTTTGCGCCGATTCGTGTCACTTTTGTGACGGAAACATGGCGCAAAATCTTAGTAAATCTCCCCCTAAGAGCCTGGTGTTGAAGAGACAGGAGCAAGCTACTAGGTAAAAGGTCACCTGTTTAGAATAGTTATTGTCATGTGGATGGGACAAATGTATGTATTGTATTGTATTGTAATTGCATTTATATAGCACTTACTACCCCAGACGAGGCGTCGAAGCGCTTTTTCGGCGAGTAGCACGCTACTCCGGGACCCATAGTGACAGGACTAGCCTAAAGGATATGACAATACACCCCATGTCCTTACATTGGTGCCTAGCGGTGGGATCCAGAACTTGTGTTTAGCAGTATCATACAGTTGTTGCAGTTAAGACTTCTGAGAGTCCTATAAAAGAAGTCCTTGTATTTCCCAGCAGTCTGCAGTCATCCCTGAAGCTGCTGAACTTTTAAAGGAGTTTTTAAAAGTTTTTGAAAAGTTCCTGGAAGTCACTGTGAGCTAGGAGAATGTGGAGCTTGACATGACCAGTCTGTCCACCCTCAAAAGGAAGGATCTGATGGAGTTGTTTAAGGACAGAAGGATCACAGTGGGGAAAAAAGGTAAAGAGAGAGGATCTGTTGAAGACCCTTAAGGCTTGGGAGGAAGCACACTGGAAAAGGAGATACTCCAATGTAGTGTGGAAGAAGAAAGAGAGGAGGATGTCCTCCACCCCAACACCCAGGCAACAGTGCACTCTACAGCCAGCAGTGTGGGGAGCTCCACAGCAGCAGGAGATCACTTCAGGAAGAAGTGGCAGTCCTGGAGCCGGAGGAGAGAGCCCTGGCCCTGGAAGAAAGGAAGCTGGTCCATGACGAAAGAAGAGGCTCGCTGGGCATGAGACCCACAGAAAATGGTGACAGCAACAGAGACCCTGAAGTATCTCACAGGGGTGCTCAAGTCAGATTGCCCAAAGGGATTGTCCCAAGCTATGTACCAGGGGATGAAAGTGGCTGGCCTCATAGGAGAGAGCTCTCAAAATGAGGAAGGTGGGAACAATAAATTGAGGAACAGTTCTATGGGAGTTAGTACCAGTAGTTGGTAGGGATAGACTCCTTACATTTGAGGATGAGGTAGCAGAATCCTACCTACACATGAAGGCAGCACTTATCAATTTGTTTGGTCTCCCGTTTGAGGAGTACAGGGATAAGCTTAGGACATCACACAAGGGGGCAAAACAAACCTGGGTGGACTTTGTAGATACATCAGTAAAGGCACTGGATGGTTGAGTAAAGGTAACCAGGAAAGTACGTATGAAGGGCTCTATAATTTGGTGGTCAAGAGCACACTCCCAAATTGACCTTCAGAAAAGTTAAACCAACATCAAGTAGACTCAAAGCCAAGTTGCCCAAGAGAGCTTGGAAAGATAGCTGATGACTGGTCAGGACAAACGTACCCAATAAAGCCCGGGGGGGGGGGGTGACACCAGTAGGGGGGTTTAGGCCCACAGGTAGGAAAGGATAAGGGCAGTAAGCCTGTCAAAGAGCTTCCCTCAGAACCCCAAGGACGGAGTCAAATCCCAGCCCACCTCTAGCAAGCAGAGTAGTGAAAATCCAGGGTTAAAGAAACTCTTGAAGAAGATGTTGTGCTTCGACTGCCAGCAGTCAGGGCACCACAGAGGGGATGCAGTGTGTCCTAAGAGAAAGGTTGTCACTGGAGTGGCTAGTGTAGCCTTTGAGGAGGAGACCTCGGGTGAGGAGGTCCTAATAGCTTTTAATTGGGAAAATGGTCCAGATGGTAAGCTGGTGATCCCTGAGGGTGGGAGTAGACACTTCCACCACCTCAAGGTGAATGGGATCCCACCACTGAGAGACACATGTGCCACTCACACCATAGTTGTGACCAGGTTAGTGTCCACAGACCAATACTTACCAGGAGAGGCAGGTAGTTTGGGTAGCCCCAGGGGAGGTTACAAACCATCCTGTGGCCTTAGTGTCCCTAGAGGTGGGGGGTACCCTTAGCTGGCAGTGGAAGTCCTGACCTCCCCGTTGATTGTCTCCTAGGCAATGACCTCCCAGAGGTTGGTCTGAGCCCAAAGGGGGCAGCAAGGTTCTGTCCCTAGAGTGAGGAAACGAAGGTCCCAGAAAAGATGTAAGGGTGGGACAGGAAGGCAACTCTTAGTTAGAGACTTAGGGAGCCACAGGGAACCTACCCCAGTAGGGGAGGGCCCAAATACTGGCCCTGGTGAGGCCCCTCCTGACCCCAAGAAGTCCTGGAGAGTCAGGCACCTGCTCAGATTCAGGGTGTTTCCCCTGATCTGGCACATGAAAGGGTGGAAAGAGGATGTCTGCCACCAGAGGTGGTAGCCCCCCACTCTGAAAAGTTAGAGAGGCTCCACAAATCCACAGTAGCCCCTCATGCAGCACATCCACTTATCAGTGGAGAGCTGAGGGTGTGGTTCTGGGCACTGACAGCTGTCAGTAGCTTCGGTTTGGTACTTGCCTCTGTGGCAGCACTATCTTTGGCACAGGGGTCTGAAACCATGATAGGAAGTAAGCTAGGTCCCCTGACCCTATATGTCATGGAAGGGTTACTCAAGTGTTGGGATATCTCTTTGGGTCAACGAAGTGTTGTCCTAGCTAAGGTAGGGTTAGGAGAGGTAAGTACCTCACAGTCTCAAGAGGCGGTGGAGAAAAGGTTGGCAGAGACACAGTCCTTGCCAAGGCCCAATTTAGGTTGGGACCTGTCATAGCTGAGGTAGGTCAGCTCTCCTGAGGGAATAACCCTGGCAGAAAGATGTAAGGTAGAGTAGACCCTGCAATGGTCAGCCAGTTTCCCTACATCCTTCCTCACTGAATAGTCATGGAGACTTATAAAAGTCTGGTTGAGTTCTCCTGGACGTATTAGCTGGGAAGTGTGTGTGTGTAAGGAAACAGGCTTTTTGCATATAATACACCCCCTTTCCTCACAAGGAGAAACTCTGTTAAGCTGCGCACAGGCCTTCCTTCAGCCACTCTGTTAAAGGCTTTGTGGATTCCTCACTCCACTTCTCACTGGCCCTTTCTCTATCTCTCCTTCTATCCATCACCAAGACAGCATATAAGTGTGATAATAATGTCCTATACCCGCTAAATCTAGATACTTTTCATTACCACATGCTCTTCTGAGGCCTTGGGAAAAGTCCTTCACATTTCTTTCACAGTATGGGCCATTTTTGCATATTGCAAGAGGTGTCCCATACCCAACCCAAACAAAACCTTTTGTTTGCAACATTTCTCCCACTTCATGACATCTACCCTCTCTCCATGTAAGGAAGTTCATAACCCTAGCCATACTAACAAAAGGCTTAGGGATCTCTTCTACGAAGGGCGGTCTCTTCAGAATATTGCACCACTCTATGCCATATCACACCCACCTTTCGTATAGGTTATGGTGCCTTCTGCGGTGTTCCCTTGCCCATGCTGAAACATCCTCCCAGGGGTTATTTGCATACATACCGTCTAGAAGGGCCTTCTCCCAGTTATTGCCTTCTTCATACCAGTGTACCACATGCTTCAATTGTGATGATATAGAAACATGTCCAGAAATCTCAATCCCCGTCTCCCAAGGCAGTTTAAGGGTAGACCATTTGACCTCGCTGCATCGACTAGCCAATAGTAATACTATCAATAATCTATCCAGCTCTCGGTATGTACTTGCAGGTATAGGGCAAGTACATGTAGGAATTTTAAAGAACATACAGGCATCTTTGTAGATACACCATCTTTGTCAGAGAGATGTATCCCATGGTTGACAAAGTCCTGAACATCACCGAACCCAGGTAGGGTGGTTTCCTCCACCTCTACCTCACCCCCATCTCCTGCCCCCGGGTTTTGCAAATATATCAGTGCATTGTCTGCATACATACACACAACGGGCAGATTTACAAGAAACTGACGCATCTGTAGAGATGCGTCAGTTTCCCTGCGCCAACCTGCGAAACCCTTGCGCCACCATGCATGCACCTTATTTACAATTTGGCTCACCATGGCGCAAGGATTGACAGATGCGTCAGAAATTCTGACGCATCTGTTGGTGCAAAAGTCACGCATTACTGGAGTCGTGTCGCAAGCACGATGCAACTCCAGCAATGCATGTTGAGGCCTATTCTCACTACACTGCATCACTCCTTACGCCTGCTTCAAGCAGGCCTAAGGTTTTGACGCAGTGGCGTCCTAGAAGTGGCACAGTGAAGTGCGTCACTTTTATGAGGCTTTCCTGCGTAGGAACGCCCACCCTGCATACATTATACCTGCCGCAGGTATAATGTGACGCAGGGCTTTACAACGTGACACATCTCCCTAAATACGTCACGTTGTAAATTGGCCGCATTTTTTATGCCGCAGCTGCGTCACAAAAGTGACGGAACGGCTGCGCAAAAGTGTTGCAAGGGGCTTGTAAATCTGCCCTTATGTGTTTTAATGACTCAACTTTGATACTACAAGGCTACAAGACCCGGTTCAGCCGACGTGCCAACAGCGCCAGAGACAACAAACAAACCTTGCTTCTCTCCAGAATCTATGAATTCGATATTACCTCTCCAGTATTCATCCTGGCTGTGGGCTCTGTGTATAATAACTTGACCTATCTAATTAAGGTAGAACCAAAGCCTAGGCCCGTAGGACTTCCACACACGTAGGACCATCCATCTGTATCAAAGGCACGCTCTATGTCCACAGACACAGCCATGTAATCTATGTCAGAGGACTCTAGGAGAAGATAATGGGCATTATCCTTTGTATAATATACAGTGTTCTCCTACTAAGTATAAACCCTGTCTGATCAGCCTGGACCAATGTTTGCACCACTCCTAAAATTCTATTCGAAGTATTTTGCTCATAAATGTCATGTCCGTGTTTAACATGGGCGGCGGGTGATACACAGACAGAGTTTTTCGCCTTTCGGGATAAGAATAACCACCCCTTCCTTTATGTTAAGGGAAGTTGCTCATTTAAATTCCACAAACCCACCTTTTCTTCTCTCCACTACTTTTTTCCCTCCTACAATCCTTCTCCCACCGTTCACCCTCTTCTTTCTCAGGGTGATAGCACCCACGTTCCTTTCTCCCATTTACAAAATTAGTTTATTTGTTCCTCTTCCCAGGTTTCAACTTTTTTCTGGGCCTATCCCCTTTTGTATAGTTATTCCGCCTCTTAACCCTTTCTCTACACTTCTTCCCTCTATATCACCTCTTTTGAACTTTAACATTATATGTTGTTCCTTAACCGTGATTCGCCATGGGGGACACAATCGCTTTTCTCTTAAAAAATAGTTTTCTTCTTTGATTAGATTAATATTTGTAACTGTCCTTGAGGGATTTTTCTGTTACCTTTGAGCAAACTGGATCTAATAGAAATTGACTTCTGTTTAGTTTTCTATGAATTTATACATCACACTTTCCAGTGATGCTTGTGGATAAGCTATTTGATGGGCAGAAATATTTTTTGGGGAGGGGGGGCGTGGATAGGTCGCTGGAGAATTTGAAAGAAAGCAAATCAAGAATTATGGTGCAGGAGTGAGATCAGAATTGTACTATGGAAAGGAAACCCAGAGGGTTGTGTTCACCATCACCTGATCCTGCTCTGCAAGCCATTTTCATGAGTATTATCATTCACTTACCAAACAATCGTGGTGTCCGTGCTATTCGAGCGGTTGTTCATCGTTTTACTAGCAGGAGTCATTTTACTCTTGATGCAGCGCGAAGCAAAATACATTTTATACACATTACTTACATTCTTACCTATTACTCAATCTATTTCCTCTCTGGGCCCATTTTCGAAACAACAAACAAACAAACCATAGATCCTCCGATGAATCTTTTATGTGAGCTAACAGGGACTTGGATATTAAGAGAACAGGGGGCAAATCCTTATGAGGACCTGGAATAAGAAGATGCCAAATACATGCAGGCACTATACAATTTCCCCAATAACCCACATATGTATATTTGAGAAAAGATTTCACTCCAAGAATGAGTCAAAACGATAAAATGTACTCGCATATATCATTTATCTAGGCCTCAATTTGAATGGTCAGAAACACAAATCACAATGCATCTTTTTGTTATTGAAATCATTAAGTACAAATAGTCAGACAATATCACACAGTATAGTAAATAAACATCTGCTGATCAACTAGGGAATAAGAGAGAGAAAAGCATGGCAAAATGAAGTTCAGCATTTAGGTTATACAAACCAAATATGCAGAGATGAAACGTAGGGTGTCACAGGATTGAATTCATAACTATCCAGCCGAGGAGTTATACCTGCCCACTTCACCAGCTGGTAAAGGACAGGTTGAGTCAGTTCGGAAAGTTCAGTTCAAATAGGATTAGCATAAGAAGTCAAAGTTCAGTCTGACAGCATGCCAGACAGGGAAGTTAAATATGATAGCCAGGCCCGACTCCTCCTCCATGGGGGCAATTATACTTTCAAAAGTTCTCAGTTTACAGCCCACAATGTATCAGTTCAGTCATACGTTATGATTTCCATTAGTTGTCCACAGTGGACTGCTCATGGTGTGATCAATACCTCACTAAGAAATCCGGAAACATTAAGTAATCCTTTTGTTGAATCATCAATTTCAACAACTTTATAATTTGCATCCTCTCCTCCAAAGAAAGGAAGTTCATTATGTTCACTGTCTGACCTGAACTTCCACCTCGAGAACAACAAGGACACCAACTCCACCACCCTGATCGACAACCTCGCCACCCTCGGACTCACCCACCCACGCCGCCGGCCACACGCTCGACTCCATCTTTTCCGCAAGCCCACACGTCTCCTTCAACCACACCTCCGATCCCCACTGGACTGACCACCACTGCATCCACTTCACCTACAGGAAGCCCACCACGCACCACCGCACCGAACAAATGCCTCGCCGCTGCTGGAGCAGAGTCACGGAAGACCAGCTAACCACAACCCTCGCCCTGAGCCCACCCGCCGAACCCTCCGACCCCGACACCGCCGCCCGCAACCTCAGACAGTGGATCGACGACTGCGCCAACACCCTCGCCCCGCTCAAGAATCCGTCCAACAGCCACACCAGCAAGAAAGCCACCTGGTTCACCGAAGACCTCCAGGCCTCCAAACGAACATGCCGAAAACTGGAGAAGATCTGGCTCCACGAACGGACAGCGGACAGCTACGCCGCCCACAAGAGCGCCACCCGCAGTCACCATCACCTCATCAGATCCGCCAAAAGGGCCTCACTCAAAGACCGCCTAGACAACAACGCACACAACAGCAAAGAGCTCTTCAACATCGTGAAGGAACTCTCCAACCCCAGCTCCAACACCAACGACATCCAGCCGTCGCGAGACCTGTGCGACTCACTGGCCACCTTCTTCCACAGCAAAATCGCCGACATCCACGACAGTTTCAACACCACGACCGCCCCGGCAACCACCGAGACCACTGCCCCCACAACCACCAACCGCCTGCTCTCCTGTACCAACATCAACGACGAGGACACCAGCGAGATCATGAACACCATCCACTCCGGTTCACCGCTAGACCCGTGCCCTCACCACATCTTCAACAAAGCCAGTACAGCCATCGCGCCCCATCTCCGGAAAATAATCAACATCTCCTTCGAGACAGCAACCTTCCCGGAAAGCTGGAAGCACGCCGAGATCACCGCCTTACTCAAGAAACCCAAGGCAGACCCCAAGGACCTCAAGAACTTCCGACCCATCTCTCTGCTCCCGTTCCCCGCGAAGGTCACCGAGAAAATCGTCAACAAACAACTGACCCGCTACTTCGAGGAGAACAACATCCTGGACCCTTCCCAGTCCGGCTTCCGCAGCAACCACAGCACCGAAACCGCCCTCATCGCCGCCACCGATGACATCAGGACCCTGCTAGACAACGGGGAAACAGCAGCCCTCATCCTCCTGGACCTATCAGCCGCCTTCGACACGGTCTGCCACCACACACTACGAACACGCCTTCACGACGCCGGGATCCAAGAGAAGGCCCTGGACTGGACCACATCCTTCCTTTCCGGCAGAACACAAAGCGTCCGCCTCGCCCCCTTCCGATCCAAGGCCACCAAGATCATCTGCGGCGTACCCCAAGGCTCCTCCCTCAGCCCAACGCTGTTCAACATCTACATGGCACCCTCGCCCACGTCGCCCGACAGCACAACCTCAACATCATCTCCTACGCCGACGACACCCAGCTGATCCTCTCCCTCACCAAAGACCCTCACACCGCCAAAGCCCACCTCCACGAAGGAATGAAGGCCGTCGCCGAATGGATGAGGACCAGCCGCCTGAAGCTGAACTCGGACAAGACGGAGGTCCTCATCCTTGGTTCCAACCCTTCAGCATGGGACGACTCCTGGTGGCCAACATCACTGGGAACAGCCCCGCCACCCACCGACCACGTACGCAACCTAGGGGTCATCCTCGACCCCACCCTCTCCATGACTAAGCAGGTCAACGCCGTTTCCTCATCCTGCTTCAACATCCTCCGAATGCTCTGCAGGATCTTCAAGTGGATCCCCACCGAAACAAGAAAAACAGTCACCCAGGCCCTCGTCACCAGCAGGCTGGACTACGGAAACGCCATCTACGCAGGAACGACGGCTAAGCTCCTGAGACGGCTGCAACGCATCCAGAACGCCTCTGCACGTCTTATCCTCGACATCCCCCGACGCAGCCACATCACACCCCACCTGAGAGACCTGCACTGGCTCCCTGTCAACAAGAGGATAACCTTCAAGCTCCTCACCCACGCACACAAAGCACTCCACAACTCCGGACCAGCCTACCTCAACAGACGACTCAGCTTCTACACCCCCACCCGCCAGCTCCGCTCGACCAGCCTCGCCCTCGCCACAGTCCCCCGCATCCGGAAAACGACCGCCGGCGGCAGATCCTTCTCCCACCTCGCCGCCAAGACCTGGAACACCCTCCCCACCAACCTCCGACAGACCCAAGACCTACTGGCCTTCAGAAGACTCCTCAAGACCTGGCTCTTCGATCAGTAGCAGCACCACCCCCCTCTTCCCCCAGCGCCTTGAGACCCTCGCGGGTATGTAGTGCGCTTTATAAGTGACATGATTGATTGATTGATTGATTGTCCGTTTCCAGACGCTCTATCTGGGTTTGCAATTGTATTGATACATTTTTTTTAAAGTGTTACTGAATGAGAAAAGGACCTATTGGTCACAAGCAACAGAAAGAAACTCTCGGAAAAGTTCTCATAGCATCTGAAATGACTACTTCAGCTAGATTCTGCTTTTCTGAATGAGGAAAAAGCAGCATTTGAGGCCTACATGAAAACTTATTAAAATCATTACCATGTTAAGATTAATATAAATATAAAAACACACATTAACATGAATAATTCAGTTTTTCCAAGTTAACTTCACTCATTATTCTTTTCTTCAAAGGTTACATGTCAATATTAGGCACTACTAAACGAAACACACATTATTAATTTTGAACAAATTAATATGCATGTCACTTTTGTCTTTCTCGTTTATAATTCACAATTATTGAAATGCAGCAAATCTTTTACTGTAAAACATCTTTAAACTAAGCATTTTGATCATACACATTGTAATTTACTATGTAAGCATTCTTTTCATTATGTCACGTTAGGTAGTCAGCAGCACATTTCTAAGTTAACCACATTTTATTTCTTAAACATGTGTCTACATTTCATGAGCATAAAATTATTTCTCTTCTATCTTTATTTTCGTTTTTCACATTTTCATGTTTTAGAAAAAAAAAAATTAAATTATTTTTGAGCCATAAATACAGCACCATATAATACAATCAACAAGAAGCAGCAAAATTAAAAAAAGAAAGAAAAAGAAGAGTATAAGTAATACGTCAATTGCATACAAATTATTCATTGAAGTTGGAAAAATAAACATAATTCCATTATTCAAAACAATTCAATACTTTCCTGATTCTACAAGTTAGAGCAAAAAACAAAAACTTAAATATATGTAAAACTATATGGATATGTAACAGATATGGAGCCATAATGCAAACAGAAATATACTAGGATGACAGTACCTCATTAGTGCCATTGGAGGCTAGCCCATGTCCTATTAAATTTTAACCAAGAGCGAGGCCCTATAGCCTTTGCCAAAGCGAATTCCATCTCGTATACCTGTCTAAGTAAAACCCACACCTCACAGATACTTGGGCCAACATTATTTATCCAGACTCTGGCAATGCATAATCGGGCGCATACTAAAATGATAGTTGCTAACAAACTCTCGTACCTATCGTCATCGCATTTGATCCCCAAAAATATTTCCTTCTCGCTGAGCTGATAATTTTGGCCCAAGAACGGGGTAAGGATATTGGAAACCTCAGTCCAAAATCTATTGAGCCCGGGGCAGTCAATAAACATATGCCTTAAGTCAGCTGCATATAGTTGACATTTCGGACAGCATGGCTTGGCGGAGAATCGAGATCCTGCCCACTTAGAAATGATTGCTGGTGAGTAATACACCATATAAATTGCCCGATGCTGCTGTAATTTCAGATTGACAGAGGTTACCGCCCTATCCAATACCCCCATTGACTCCTGTATTTCCTCAGCCGTTATATCAGCTCTGAGAGTCCGGCTTAGTTTGGTAGCTATATGCAAACTATCATCCTTAGCTGCTGCTAAGAATTTCTGATAAGCCGCACCGATTGCACCCCGACCGGGACTCTTATATATTCCTAACAGTATTTCCGATGAGTTTGGCATTACTAATAGCTTTTGGCCTCTGACAAAGTAGTCCCTGATTTGTAAGTACTTAAAAAAAGTACTCTGCCTTAGTCCAAACTCAGCTTTTAGTGAGCTAAAACACCGAAACCCACATTCGTCGTACAGTTGTCCGATCTGATTAATGCCGTTTCGGTGCCACCCCTTCCCAATCGTATCATGAAATATATCAGGGAACATAGGGTTACCCCATAGCGGCGTATATTGATGTAAACGGGGCAGTGAGTATTGTTTGCAGATATCCTGCCAGACCATCTCTGACAGTCTTAAACTTAACTCGCTTAAAGTAGTTGGGTCAGAGGTCTTATATAACGTAAACCCAGTCGATGGACCGCAGGCTAACTGATAGGACACAAACGCTGAGTCTGCATCCGTTCCGCACAACAGACCCCGAAAACTTGGGTATGATACAATAGTATGCACGACACAAACAGTTTCAATCCGGGGGGTGGCTATAATGAAATCTAGGAATGTAGCATGCAGTGTTTTACGAACATTAGCTGACACTAAGGGTAGGTGGACGATTGCTCACTTATTGATCGTCGGGCATATGGTTACGATTTGTGTAGTCTATGGGCCGAATTCGGATTGTCCTGATGTCTTTGATGATTTAAGTTTTGAATTACTAGGGTGGGCCGGGGATTTGATCATTATGGGGGATTTCAATTGTATTATGGACACTAAAATGGATACCACTAATAGAAAAGCACGGGCTAGAATGACCAAGAATAGGGCTGCTTTATTATCATTACTACATATACACCAGCTTGATGATGCTTGGAGGATACTTTTCCCAACGCTTCCAAGGTATACGTTTTATTCTCACCCGCACAAGCAGTATTCTCGTATCGATATGATTTTTATCAAACGGGCTCTGTTGGAAAATGCTCGTATAGAAGTGTGTCCCAAAATTACATCCGACCACAACCCAGTAATTTTAACGTTACCGAAACAACTGGGTGCTAGAAAGGAAGTCCGTGCCTTCTCATTCCCCAGACACTTACTAAGTAATCCTGAATATGTGGCCCATACTAGAGAGATGTTAAAGGAATATCTTAATAACAACCTGGGAACCGCCAATATCTCAATAGTTTGGGATTGTATGAAAGCCTTTATTAGGGGGGTGACTCTACAGTTTGTCTTGGCACAAAATAAGCGGGAAACTGCGGCGATAGAACTGGATCGTCAGGAATATTTAGAGCTGGAACATCAACATGCTAGGGCAATTGGTGCGAGTGATCCAATGGCACAGGTAATATACTTTCGGCTTCTAACAGTTAGGTCTAAAATCAATAGCGGATAAAACTGCTACTAATTACCATAAGTACAAAACTCTACAGTACGAATATGGAGAAAGGGTGGGGCGTGTGCTGGCAACCCCAATTGCGGATCAAAAGGCTCGATCTAATATTAAATTAATCAAAGGGGATGGTGGCCTGCCTTTTACTCAGCCGCAGGATATTGTGGAGCAGTTTAGACTATTCTACGCTAATTTATATTCAGAGTCTGAGCCAATTAACAAACACACCTTCCTTGAGTATTTACAGGAGGGTCACATACCTCAACTCGACTCTCTTGATGCTATAGAGTTACAAAAGGATATAGAACCACTGGAGGTTGAGGAGGCCATAAAATCTCTGCCCTCGGGCAAAGCTGTGGGCGAGGACACCATTCCGCTTGAATTCTACAAAACGTTTAGTGACTTATTGGTGCCGGCCTTTATGCAGCTGTGTATGGATATTACTAATGGGGGCGAGGATCCTACCTCATGGAGTGTTACTAATATTGTCATATACCCTAAGAAGGGAAAGCCAAGTGACAATAGAGGTTCTTATCGGCCAATATCTTTAATTAATGCCGACGCCAAAATTTATTCAAAGATCTTGGCTTCACGCCTCGCTCTTATCATCCACAAGTTAGTTTCGGAACAGCAGCATGGCCTTGTCCCTGGGCGAGATACAACGGCTCATATTAGTACCGCTATAACTGCCTTTGATGTCTCCGGCAAACTCGACAAAAGGGTAGGGATGATTATGTTAGATGCGGAAAAGGCATTTGACAGAGTTGCCTGGTAAGCTCTCTGGTTGATTATGCACACATGTGATCTTGGCTCTCGGTTTATCTCCTCTGTGCAGAAGCTGTATAAGAAGCCGGTAGCAGCAATCAAACTGAATGATATCACATCTGCCCGTTTTATAGTTCAAGGGGGGACTAGGCAGGGGTGCCCACTGTCCCCCCTGCTGTTTGCTTTGTACATCGAGCCGTTTATAAGGCATCTGCAGCAGGACAGAGGGATTCCCCCAGTGTGTCTCAATGGCGTGGAACTTAAAGTTACTGCGTACGCAGACGATATTGCAGTCTTCTCCGCTAATCCTGGTAAAGCTATAGTCAATATTATGTTACAGGCCAAGCAATTTGGCTCCTTCTCGGGCTATAAGTTGAATGCAGCCAAGACACAAACAATTTTAAACCTTCAATCTGAAAATGTACCTCTCTCACTAGGGGTTACACAAACAGCTACATACCTGGGTGTTTGTCTTAGTAGTGAAGTCAAGGATATTGTATCTTTGAACTATGAGCCACTACTCAAAACAATTCTGGCTAAATTGCGTAGTTGGCATCGGCTTCCTATCAGTATTTTTGGAAGGTGCAATATAATTAGAATGAATGTACTACCTAAGTTTCTTTATTTATTTCGTTCGATACCTTTATGGGTTCCTCGGTCTTTTTTTAAACGATTAGACAGTGCTATAGGCAGCTTCATTTGGGGAATAAACGCGCCAGGAGGGCTCTCCGGCTTATGAAACTCCCTTATATACAAGGGGGTTTAAGCTCCCAGACTTTAAGCTCTACTACTGGGCTTCGTTTTAGGACATTTCTGCATGCTTTTACGATGCAGTATACGGTCTCATGTTTTTCATCATTAATCTACTTTACACATTTTGTTGAAACTATATTAGTAAATCGCATCTAATTGTGAGAATTGATAGAGGCAACAGTTTTTGAACTTTTATACTCCATCACTCTCCTAAAAGACTTGCCCACAGCAAATGTTCTTGTGCAAGATTCTGGACATCCTTTTGCAAAAGTTGGGGCGTTGAGATTAGTCAGTGCATCATTTGTAAATCAATAGACAAATGGGAGAACCATGCTTGAAAGCAATTGCTGTTTTGTCAATTACAGTTCGGAGAAACCAGATGGCTGCCATTTTATGGCAGGCCAAGTTTTGTTACAATAATGAAGTGCATCTTCCAGCTGGCTTTGCCTCCAATCTTGGTTTCAATCCTTGTTGTCTGACAATATACCTAAAACAACTGTATGCTTAGTTCTTCCAACAGAAGAAACCATTATAAAATCCACATAAGAAAAGAACAAGTTACTTACCTCCTGTAACACTCTTTCTGAAGGATACTAACTGGAGATTTCTCACCTTAGAATCTTCCCATGGCACCAGACTACATACTGAAACTTTTCTTCAGCAGTGCTCCTGCCCGCTTCTAGATGGCGCCATGCGGCAACATACAGCCCCAGAAGTAACAGAGCAAAGCAGCATTGAAGCGACACCACTGCATGCTGACGTCAGCTTATTTCCTCTTTTCGTGCATGCAGATGCTGAGCATGAACAATTGTTGGTAGCAGTGTGCTGATCTCTAACTTCGGATATTTTTGATTTAAAAAAAGAGGCCACTCCTTAGAACAGGGAGGTAGCAGGGCATAGAGGAATCTGAAGTTAGGTTCAATATCTACCATAAAGAGCGTTACGGAAGGCAAGTATCTTGTTCTTCTGATGGATACTTCTAACGACAGATTCCTCACCTTAGACTAGATACCAAAGTAATACCTCCCCAGGTGGAGGGTCTGTGGAGTGGAGTCAGAAAAAAAAAATCCTGCAGGACCAAGAGAGCGAAGTGTCATCCCCCTCTAGACTTAGCCATCAAGGCAGTAGTGCTTCATGAACGTATGCACGGACACCCATGCTGCAGCCGGGCAGATGTCAATGACAGGCACTCCATGTGCCAACTGAGTGGCAGGAGCCTTAGCACTGGTGGAATGGGTTTGCAGACCGTCTGGGGGCTGTTTCTTGGCAAGTGCGTAGCATATCTTGATGCAGAGGACTATCCGCCTAGACAAGGTCCTCCTCTGCAAAGCCTTCCAATTCTTCACCTCTGAGAACCCCAACAAAAGCTCATCGTTCACACAGTGTTCCTTGATATGATCAATGTAAAAGCTTCAACCCTTTTTGGGGTCCACTCTTCTTTCAAGCCATAAGGTGCAGCAAAGAACACAGGCAGGGTAACAAATTGCCCTACATGAAATGTAGTCATGACTTTTTGCAAGAATAGTGCCAGAGTCCTAAGCACCAACCTTTCCAGAAAAAAAGTGATGTATGGCAGTTACACTCGGAGGGGCAGTTTTACAAGCCCCTTACGACACTTTTGCGCCGCCGTTGCATCACTTTTGTGACACAGCAGCGGCGTAAACAATGCGCCACTTTGCGACACATTTACAACGCAACGCATCTATGGAGATGCGTCACGTTGTAAAGCCCTGGTCACATTATACCTGCATCAGGTATAATGTATGCAGGGAGGGCGTTCCGACGCAAGAAAGCCTCGTAAAAGTGACTCAGTGAAATCTACAAGATTTCACTGAGTCCCTTTTACGACGCCACTGCGTCAAAACCTTATGCCTGCTTGAAGCAGGCGTAAGGAGTGACGCAGCACATCAGGAATAGGCATTCCTCAGCATTGTTGGAGTTGCGTCGTGCTTGCAACACGACTCCAGCAATGCGTTACCGGTATGTCAACAGATGCGTGACGCATCTGTCAATCCTTGCGCCACGGTGCGCCGCATTGTAAATGTGACGCATCCATGGTGGCGCAAGGGTTTTTTTTCCGTAACACACTTCAACTGCCGCATCTCTGCTAATATGCAGAGATGCGTCAGTTCTTGTAAATCTGCCCCAAAGTGCCTGAAGTTCACTCATGCAAAGAGCTGATTTAATCACAATGAGGAAGGGAGCATTCCAAGTCAGGCGATGCAGCAAGCAACTATGCATTGGCTTGAAGGACATACACATGAGAAACATCAAGAACAAGTTAAGGCCCCACTAAGGTGTCACAGATGGCTTGGTAGGGAACGTGTGTCAAACCTTTAGCACATCTCATCACAACAGATAATTTAAACAAGGACAGTAGGTTCGATCAACAAAGAAAGGCCGAAAGGGCTGACAAATCTTTAACAGTGCCCACTGTAAGGCCTTGCTGGGTTAAAGTTAAAACCAACAAAAGGACACCAGACAGCTTTGCTTGTAAGGAAACAATCTTACGAGTGCCACACCAGGCCACAAATTTGTCCAAGCGCCCACCGTAAAAGTATTTCATGGAAGTGTCCCTGGAGACAAGGATAACATCCACCATCTGAGGCAGCATGTCAAACAGACTCAGTTGTCGCTGCTGAATCTCCACGCATGCAGGTATAGATTGCCAAGATTCAGGTGGAGGACACCCTGCGCTGCTGCTACGACACAAGATCCTACTCAAATGGCAGGTTGATTACAGGACAGATGATCGTACCTAGATGTTCCAAGTACCAATCTGGAGCCTCTAGGATGACTTCCGGTCTTTCTTGATCTATTTGATCTTGAGGCAGGGGCAGTAAAAATCCAGTGTTCAAATCCAGCCGGATTGCATCTCCTAACAAGTGTCTTGTAGGAACTTCAATGTGCAAACATTTTGACAATGCATGTTCTGGATAGAAGATACCCTGCGCCGGTGCACAGTCAAAATATCGACTTTTAAATATCGACCTACATTAATATTGAGTTTTAAATATCGTCGGGACAGAATATCGACATCAAGAATATCGGTGACCAGAATATCGACCTGAAGGTAAGAAATATCGTTTTTGTTAATATTGCAGTTATTAATATCGATAGTAAAAATATTGATGTTAATAATATCGATATTTATGTTAGTGTTATGTATTTTAGTATGTATTTTATATGTATGTGTTCCACATGTTTTGTTATGTTTTGTATTATTTTTTTAAATATATGTATTAATTGTTTAGAAGTTAGTAGTTTTTTTTAAAGTACATTTTGCGTTTTAGTACTGTAGCGGGTTGTGGGTTTATAGGGGAATAGGGTGGGGAAGTAATTTAATTATAGTAAATTAATTCATAATTTTTAGAAATTATTAATTCTTTTTAATTAAATTTTGCATTTTAGTTCTGTAGCGGGTTGTGGGTTTATAGGGGAATAGGGTGAGAAGTAATTTAATTGTAATTAAGTAATTATTAATTTTTAGTTATTGTTATTGATACTTAATTTATTGTTAATTAATTATTAATTGGTAATTAATTTTTATTAATTGATTAATTGATAATGATAAATGTAAAATTATATTAATTGTATACATTTTTTATTGGAGCGGGTTGTGGGTTTATAGGGGAATAGGGTGGGAAGTAATTTATTATAATTAAGTAATTATTTATTAATATTTATTGGTATTGATAATTTATTGTTAATTATTAATTGGTAATTAATTTTTATTTATTATATTGAGGTGATAATTCTTTTATTAATTAATTATTAACTGAATTAATTTTAATTGATAATTATATTAATTGTGTTACATTTTATGTGCAGTGGTTTTGTGTTTATTGGGGAATAGGGTGGGAAGTAATTTAATGTTATTAATGTAATTATTAATTTTTATTTATTGGCATTTATAATTAATTTATTGTTAATTTATTAATAAATCATTATTTAATTAAAACAATTATTTAATTGATAAGTATGTTATTTTTAACCCCTACGCTATCCAACACTTTCCCTACTGTTGCACTCTCTGGAGTGGGAATAGTAATTTTACCCCTACGCTATCCAACACTTTCCCTACTGTTGCACTCTCTGGAGTTGGAATAGTAATTTTTACCCCTACGCTATCCAACACTTTCCATACTGTTGCACTCTCTGGAGTGGGAATAGTAATTTTTACCCCTACGCTATCCAACACTTTCCCTACTGTTGCACTCTCTGGAGTTGGAATAGTAATTTTTACCCCTACGCTATCCAACACTTTCCCTACTGTTGCACTCTTTGGAGTTGGAATAGTAATTTTTACCCCTACTCTATCCAACACTTTCTCTAATGTTGACCTTTCTGGAGTTAGAATAGCAATTATAACCCCTACACTATCCACCACTTTCCCTACTGTTGCACTCTCTGGAGTGGGACTAGCAATTTTTACCCCTACGCTATCCAATACTTTCCCTACTGTTGCACTCTTTGGAGTGGGAATAGTAATTTTTACCCCTACGCTATCCAACACTTTCCCTACTGTTGCACTCTTTGGAGTGGGAATAGTAATTTATTTCCCTCCGCTATCCAATATATTCCTGTATTGTTTTATTTAATGTTGTGTATAATTTATTTTACAAAAATTAACAATATTGTAATTTTTTAATTTGTTAAATATATTTTAAAAATGTTTAATAATATTATTTTTGTATGTGTATGTCTGTATTTATAATTTATAAAATATTTTTAACAATTTAGAAGTTATTAAAATAATTATTTATGAATATTATTAAGTATATATAATATTTTATATGTATATGTTTAATTTATTTTAACATTATATGTATCAGTTTTTATTTTTAAACATTTTTAAATAATTTTAACTGTTTGTTTTAATTATATGTATTATTTACTTTATTTAACATTATTTTTTTAACATTTAAAAAAAAACGATATTTTTACAACGACATTTTTGACATCGATATTTTTTTTCTCGATATTTTTGTACTTACCATGATGTAGATAGGATGTCGATATTCTTGACTTCGATATTTTTGTCACGATATTTTTGTACCTCGATATTTGTGAGGTCGATATTTTGTCAGTGATTCCCCTGCGCCACCTCTGGATGTAGACGCCACCCCTGATCTGCTAGTACCACCTGCTCAACTCATCCGCTGTAGCATTTAGAGGCCCTACCAGGTGGTTCACGATCAGGGAAATGCCCTGACGCTCCAACCAACTCTATGGACGTTAGTTGGAGTGCCAAATCCCGTTGATGGAAGGTAACACGGATATCAGAGTCAGATGAATGTCCCACAACTCCATCGGATTTATGTGGAGCAAAGCTTCTGTTTGAGACCAAAGTCCTCTAACCTCCTCTTCCCACAAATAGCCACCCCAGGCCAACAGGGACACATCAGTCACCACCGTCAACTCTGGGTGGGGAAAGGAGAGGGTCCTGCTACTGGACCAGTTCATTCAAGCAGCCACCACTGCAATTCATGAGACATCAATCAGATTTCATTGATGCTGTACCCATTAGAACTTCAGATTTCACTATTGAACGCTCAAATGCCACTTGATGTAGCTGACAAGGAAGACGAAGAAGGCTAAGAGACTGAGAAGTCTCAGAGTTGCTCTCACTGTGATCCAGGACCAATGTTGAAACCGCAGGATAATAGCCCAAATATCCTGGACTCATTGCGGTGCAGGGAAGGCCTGGAACTGCACTGTATCCAAGATAGCGCCAATGAATGGAAGCCTCTGGAAGGAGTCTGCTGCGATTTCCGCTCATTGATAGCGAACTCTAACAATGTCAATAGTTTCACCATTGTCTGGAGATTGTACACGATTGACTGGTGAGCTCATTTCAACAGCCAGTCATCGAGGTAGGAGGAGCCTGGTATCCACAGCCTCTGAAGGTGGGCTGTGACCATACCATCACTTTTGTACAAATGCAAGGGGCAATGATGGGGCTACAAGGGGAGCATAGTAAACCTAAAATGCTCCTGGCCAACCCTGAACCGCAGGTCTCATCAGTGGAACTGCAGAACAGATATCCAGCACACATAGAAAGAGGAAATTGCCAGAATTGATAGATTTTATGCAGGAAGGTGTTCCTTCCTACACAAAATTGAATCAGCCCCGAAACGCAGGCACCCTTGCACCATGGCAGCCCATTGTGCGCCGGCACTGGGGAAAAGGACAGGAATACACTGTATCAAATAGATACAATGCATTCCTTCCCTTTTGTTTTGATGTAGGGCAGTGCAGCAAGATTCCTTGCAGTGCTGCCCTATGTCAAATCTCATAAATGAGGCCCGGAATTTGTAAAGGAAACCCTTCACTTCAGGGCCTGGTTCTCCATCCTCCAGCTACAAGAATGCAGGCAATTCACGATAACTATCTGGTGGAAGCCATGTTCACTCCTGTTTTGTGCCATGCTGAACCAAGATCATCCAAAAGGGATCCCACTTTGCTTTTGTAGTAATACTGGAAGCCAAAGCTTAAAGATGAGCCAAACTTTAAAGACTGTGGGGCAGATTTACAAGAAAGTGACACATCTGTAAAGATGCGTCACTTTCCCTGCGCCACCCAGAGAAACCCTTGCGCCACCATGAATGCGCCGTATTTACAATACGGCGCACCATGGAGCAAGGATTGACAGATGCATCAGAAATTCTGACGCATCTCTTGGGGCAAAAGTCACGCATTGCTGGAGTCGTTTCGCAAGCACAACGCAACTCCAGCAATGCATTTTGAGGCCTATTCCCACTACACTGTGTCACTCCTTATGCCTGCTAAAAGCAGGCGTAAGGTTTTGACGCAGTGGTGTCCTAGAGATGACGCAGTGAAATCTGGTAGATTTCACTGCGCCACTTTTACGAGTCTTTCCTGCGTGGGAACGCCCACCCTGCATACATTATACCTGACGCAGGTATAATGTGGCGCAGGGCTTTACAACATGACGCTTCTCCCTAGATGCGTCACGTTGTAAATTGGCCACATTTTTTACGCCGCCGCTGCGTCACAAAAGTGACGCAACGGTGGCGCAAAAGTGTCGCAAGGGCTGCCCCTTTGTGTGTATATGGAATGAGCATTACAGGGGTATAAATCGAAAAAGGCCTGAATTTGGGTAGGCAAAGTAGGATCCTTTTTGTGTTGTACTTGTAATCCGTCATGGCAATCGATGTACAGGTGCAGAAATTTCTTTGGTATAAATAAATATTATGCTTGTTCAGAACTCTGCCTGTTAGAGGAATTGACATCACACTTCACACGTCTAGCGTGTTTTCTTTCACTTTGCTTCCCTAGAATGCCACACTGGACAGAAGAAGATTGTAAGCGACTTCACAAAATTTAGGCCCAAAGATGATCAGGAGCCTGCTAGCAATCTTGCTAGAAAAGACCATGTACCTGCAATGGATGAAGGGAACAGGGAAGATGGTGAAGTGCGAGAGAAGGCACTAGGTGACAGTGACACCACTACTAGTAGCAGCGTCATCACCCCTACAGAAGGAAAGACACAAGATAGTCCTCTTAGAGATGAGCAGCATCATGCTGAGGAGACTGATACAGAGACAGTGGAAACACTAAGCACTAGCAAACAGTTTGACACATTATCAGGTAAACCATATGCAGCCACAGTTTTTAGGAAAGGTATTCTTCCTAAAGGTTGTAAACATGACCATAAAATGTATTTCCAACATAAGCATCCGTGGTCAATTGATAAAGGCCCTAACCTTGGCTGTTCTTTCTGTCACTAGGTCCGTGATCTTGGTGCTGAGAAAACCAGGGGAATTAAATTGTCCAAAGAATGGATTGAGTCTACTGTGAAGGAATATGGCACCAATATAGACCAAAAGCAGAAATTATTGAGGAAAAAGATTGCAGAACATGCACAAACCAAGGCTCATGTTGCAACTTTCAAAATCTTAGAAAACACTACAAAAGATCCTTTATTGTAAGTGTTAGAAATGGGATCTCTGGGTGGCTAAGGCTTGCGCCAAAGCCAGGCAGAGACCACCACTCTAGTCAGGGCAAGGGAGTTACACGCCGAAGATAACCCCTGCTCACCCCCTTGGTAGCTTGGCACGAGCAGTCAGGCTTATCCCGGAGGCCATGTGTAAAGCGTTTGTGCGCGCACACAGCAACAACACACTAGGCACACCACAAAAGGAACTCCACACAAGGTATATATAAAAATAGCCTTTGTATTATAATAAACACATTAGATCATAATCACACAATGTACACTGGGCCAACTGGCACCAGGCAGTATTTACAGGGGACTATTTATACATGACAGGGCCAATGGGGCCACTGTCATAACCATCACAAATCACCAATTGTAAATGTAACACAGATAGTAAATGTAGCGCACAACCAGTAACTACTGGTAAAGTTAGGAACTTAGCATGAGATCCTGCAATGTAAAACAGAGGATGCATAAATCACCTTGCGCATGAATCACCTTAGGCATAAAACTACATTAGGCCCAAACCTCATTAGCATCACACATTATGCAATAGGCATTACAGTAGGCATCACAAGCATAAACACCTTAGGAAATAATTGGCATAAAAACAGTGTGCCCCAGTCGGGGGCACAACGCACTGAAACTGGCCCCAGGCCAACTGGCCTCTCACAGGGGCTCAAAAATGCCCAATGTCCAGAATGTCAGGGCTGGCTGCGCATGCAGCGAAGTAAAAGTGCGCAAACGCGCAGGCCTAAACGTGGCAGCTGCCCACTAATTGCTGGGCAGCTGTGAAACTGAGCATTGGCACCAGCGTGCCTCCTGAGCCCCTCTCTGGGACTCCTTAATCAGCGAATGTCCCAACGTTGCAGCTGCCCGCTCTGGTGCGGCGCAGCTGTGAGCAAAGCGAAGGGGGCTCTAAATAAAATCACCCCCTCGGTGCAGCTGCCCTCCGCAAGCTGGGCAGCTGGGATCCACAAACGGAAGGGGCCCTGGCACATCTGTGCCCTCGGGACAACTATGCACACAACGTTGGAGTGGCCCGCAACGGCGGGCCCGCTCATAGAAAGTAGCTGCCGGCCAGAGTATCCCGCCCAGCCCTCACTCACCGGGCTCGTGGATGCTCCTCCGGTCTTCCTCTTCGCAGTCGGGGCTCTCCTCTCCACACAGGAGCCCCGCTCAGGTTCCGACAGGCTCCTGGTCACCGTTGGCCGGCCAGCAGCGTCGCGCTGCCTCTCTCTTCAGCGGCTCTGGGGGGGTTACTCTTCTCGGCAATTCCGTGGGCGCGGGGCTTCCCTCGGGAAAGCAGAAGTCCCGCCCCACGTCAGGCAACACGCTGCCTGACTTCCGGTTTTCCCCGTTCTCAGCGGCTCGGGCCGGCAGCGGTGATTTCCTTCAAGATGCGGGGTGGGCACCCACCGAAACACCACGACGCGGGGTAGGCTCCCGTTGTTTAGAACAGCAGCTCAAAAGGCGGCCATAACGCGGGGTGGGCACCCGCTTCCTGAAATATAGAGGATTGCGGGAATGCAGGGGAATCTCCACGCCGGGGATTCCCTTTTTAAAATGATCGCAGCTCCGTGCTGCAACTAAAATTAGAAGCGCTGCTCCTCCGCTGCAGAGAGCAAAGCGCTCTTCAAAAATGAAAGCCAAGCGCTCCCAAGGCGCTAGAGTCAAAGTCCAGGGAAAGCCCTTCAGGAGAAAGGGGGCAAAGGCTGGGCCCAGGCAGGCCAGCTCACAGGGCCCTTCACCAGGGAGGCAGTCCCTAGTGGCGGTTCCTCCTGGAGCCCAGCAGCAGCAGCAGCAGGCCCCCCCTCAAGTCAGGAATAGCACACCAGAACATTTTCATGGGGTCACAGCCCCTATATTTATATGCCCTTTTCCTTTGTGACACAGCACAGGGCTGGGGATACCAGTTAGAACTGGTTTGGGGGAGCTTTGGAGCACTTTGTTTTGCTCAGCTCCTCTCTCCTTTGTTAGGTGGGGGCTCAGGGATCAGACGCACCACAGGGGCGGAGCCAGCATTGTGGAGGGAAGGCACAGCCCTATTCAGGTCCCAGGTGCAACTCCTCCCTCCCATCTGCATGCAGATCTCTCTATTCACCACTGGACAGACTCCCCCTGTCTCCTGGAGCCACCCACACCATCCAGCACCTGTCAATCACAAGCCAGACATGCAATTCACATCAGGCAGGCAGACACACAGCACACAGAAATGCCTACTTCTAAAAGTGGCCTTTCTCCACCAGTCACCATAAATCTGCGCACACCATTGCGCAGCATTTATTCTCACGAGTTTGCACATACTAAACTCGACCCTGCACTCCTCTCACACCAGGAATTACCATGGACACACATATCCCCCATGCATTCCTATGGGAGGGCAGGCCAATCTCACCACATGCACTCAGAGAGCGCACGCACTTTACACTGGGCCACAGTGCTAAAGTGCGCAGCGGCCAAAAACCACCAACACTACACAGGGAAAAGGCTAAGAGACAGGCAAAAAGTTCAGGGGTGAACCTGCCAAAAGGGCCAAGTCCAACAGTAAGCAACTGCAAAAGCTCAATCTGTACTAATGTCAGCAACAGCCAGAATATTCCGTGAAGCTTATAAGGAAGCAACAGGGAAACCGGCCAGCATATGGTTTGGAAACAAAGATAGACTGCTACCAGTTGAATGGACTGGCTATGGGGTGAATTTTGCACTCCAAAGTGGCTTGCTCAAACATACAACACCACATAACCTCAGAAATGAAGAGGAAGATATTTGCCAAAATAATTGAACTTTCCCCAAAAGTAAGTCTTTTACTAGATGAAGCCACTACTTTAAATAGAAACAGTTCTTTAATTGTGTATATGCGAATGCAGCTACCTGGTGTGGACTCACCAGCTAATATTTTTGTTGACCTCATTGAGCTGAGTGATTTGTTAGCTGACGGCATAGTAAACAGTTTACTATTTGCACTAAAAAAAGATCCAGTTAACATAAGTGGGGACTTTCTTTCCAAATGCCTGGTTTCAGTTGCCTGTGATGGGGCTTCAGTGATGTTTGGCCGCCACAGTGGTGTTGTAAAGAGGTCGCAGGAAAAAATCTCTCCCAATATTGTAGCCTGGCACTAAAAATTGGCAAACTATGCTTGAAGTGATAGGCACAAATAGCGTAAGAAAATTCTGGCAATTGGTGCAGGAGGGGAATGTGCAAGGGGAAATGAGGTGCTTAGTGGGGGAATATGACTGGAGTAACCACTTGAGCAATCTGTATGACAGCCATAGGATAGATGAGAACCTGGAAAATATGATTAAGGTTGGGGTAGAAATAGAGCTGCACTTCTCTTTCCAGAAGATTAAAGAAACCATCCAATCCCTAAAACTAACTAATGAATGAATGAATGAATGAAGTAGCATTTCTAAAGCGCATGGCCACCCAAAGGCATCCCAGCGCTGCGACAACAGTGATGCTATGCGACACTCAAAGAAACAGAGAGGTTTTCAAAAGTTTCCTAAACTTAGTGTGATTAGTCTCAGAGCGTAGATAGAGGGGAAGGCTGTTCCATAATCTGGCTGCATTATACGAAAACAGTCGACCTCCACTCCGAGCACGTTTAATCTTAGGAACCACAATCAACCAGAACTAAAGCAGCAGGGCCAGATAATCTACCGGCAATTATATTAAAATATAATGTGGATTGGTGGGCAAGCTTCTTAAATGTCATTTTCTCAAAAGTCTTGACTTCTAGGATCTTCTCCGAAAGTTGGAAAGGGGCAATAGTCAGACCAATATATAACAAGCATTGGCATAGCCAATAGGTCTCGCCTTTGGGACCTTATGAGTGTCAGAGCTATCTGCTTTGGCAATGTTTTTAAGCTATGTTGTAGAGCATTCTACATTTAAAGAACAACCAATGTGCGGATATACGAGATGAAAGGCTGCGTGTCTTTGTTATAGGTGTTTATTTATTGTATGCTTTAAACATATTTGAAAGGGAGCGTGTCTTTTGTTTCTTAGGGATTATGTAGCTTGGAAAGGGAAAGTGTCAGCATATTGTTTTGTTTTATTAATTGGTTTTTGGTCAGCGAAAGGAGACACGCTGCCAGCATGCAAGCTGATTTTAAAGCCTCACAGCTTGAGGTCTATTTTTTTGAAGCGAGACGGGTGCGAGAAGGAGGGAGGGGTGGCGGGAGAGAACTGAATAGTTTTGAGCAGGCCCATTTGGCATTAGTAGTTAATTTTGTCCCCCCAAAACTTGTCGTAATGCTAAAAATGCGAACAGGTTTACAGAAGAACGCACCTAAAACGAGCAAGGCCTGCAAATTTGAAGGGTACAAAATTGTCAGCAGGTTCGAGGTCTGAGACTTCATATCGTGAGAACAGAATCACCCCACTTGTGAAGTCGCCCAAAGCTCCCCTGAAAGAAAACCTCTCTCCAGCACCCTGCAACAAATGAAAAGGAGACCAGACCGCCTTCCACCAGGAACCACAGTTGTGAAACACGACAAGTCCGCATCACTGATTTGCGAGCCGGCTGCCTGCTTCGTCCTTACTGCTCAGCCCAGAAAGGGTTCAAACCTGTCAACCACCCACGACGTTGCCATGCAGACGCGCACCTGCTGTGGCCCCCTCGCTATGCGCAATACGCACCTGGACAGGTAAAATGCTCAAAATTACCCCAAAGCAGCACTTCCAACTCCCACACCCACAACGTTTAAAAAGCAATAATAACAAGCATTGGCATAGCCAATAGGTCTCGCCTTTGGGACCTTATAAGTGTTTAGCTATGCAACAGTTGATGTTGTTGCACCAAGGATATTGTGCTGGTTAACTAAACACTTATAAGGTCCCAAAGGCGAGACCTATTGGCTATGCCAATGCTTGTTTATTTATGTTTTAAAAACAAAAATAAAAGGCATTGTTATTTGCAATGTCAATAGGTCAAACTTCCGTAAATGTGAGACCTATTGCATTGCAAATGATTGTTTTGTAAGGAGTTTGATGAGGAAAGAAGGCTTAGCCAGCAAACAATGAGTGTGTCCTAATGGTGGTATTTTCAACTACGTGTTAACAATTGCCATATACGAGCGCATACAAAGCGAGCGCACAAAGAGGTGGTTACAGATACGAAACAACTAGATTTCCTAGTATTTTAATTGCGCTGTGTAAATCCATCTGAAAATGCCGACAAAAACCAAGAGGCTGCATCGCAAATAAATAAAAATAGAGAACTTAAAGTGCTTGTTACCAGCTGGAGAAGGAATTTGAGCTTCCACCTCGTCCGTCCGTCAGTTTCTCTTTCCAGCTTGTGAAAGGAGTCCTTGGCAGGTATATTCTAAAGGAATATTGACTCGAAAGGTGTATTACAGTCTTGAAAACTGACACTTTTTCCCAACTATATTCACTGTTGTTTCCTGAAAGTTGCCCTTGAGTGAGTGAATCAGCTAGGAGCGACCAGAGACATGCGGCCGGTAGGTGGCGCTGTTATATGCGACTTGAAATAGCCCACTAGGAATGCAACTTAAAACTTAGAAACAAAAACAAACAAAACAAGAGAGGAGCGGGGGCGAGAGAGCGCGGCAGCCTGCTGAGCTGACCAGACGCTCGTGCACCATGGCCTTTTGCTTGCGGTTACCCGCACGGCCGCCATGTGTTTTCAATTATCGCGCCCGCGTCTGGGCACGATAATTGGAAACAGATGGCGGCCGTGCGGGTAACCGCACGGAAAAGGCCATGACGCACGAGCGTCTGGTCAGCTTTCAAAAGCCCACTACATAAAGTCTTCGCCAGAGCAGCGCTTGCGCGCTACTCTAGGCTCGACCTAAAAAGCACTGCTCCGGGGCAGCTTTCATTTAGACTGCTGACAGCACAAACGCAAACACGGCATGAACAGAAATTCTTACCCTTCGGGCAGGGCCAGGGCAGTTGTCGGGATTGTGAAAATGTGCTGACAGGGGACGTGTTCCTCTTATATAAAAGTCCTGGCCCTGCCCAAGTATTTCTAGTTTCGCCTCTCCTTTTCCTGTAAACGGTGCACTCATTCTGAAAGTGAAAGCAGCTTCAGCCGCCGCCTTCTCATACCACTACAGAGTGGTATCACATGCTGCACGTTCATGACAAACAACTTCAGTACTGGATGGAGCATGTACAGTCTGTAAATTCTGCCTACTTCACAGTGACAACAGCATGAACATTGACCACAATGAATAATTTCACTTTATTGTCCTGAAAACAGTTTATTTCAACACAGTCCGGTAACACGTTTATCAAACACGAGCTAAAAGTAAACGCTGCTGAGGGTGCCCGGGGCTTGTGCTGCCTCACTCGATGCACACGGAATGGTTGGGGGAGGGAAACACTGTGTTTGTGCGCGCAGAGGGTGGGGGAGTGCTCCTAATGCAAATAAACGAGGAGGCACAGCAGCTGCCGCCCTGCGCCCCGCTGCTCGCTCCCGAGGCAAAACGCCGTGGGAGTGAACATTTCAAAAGAGGTGGGACATGCACCCACCTTTAGCCATTTGCGTGCTTTCATTATAGAAAGACACACGCAAAAGCCAATCAAATGTGTGGGAGGAGTCAGACCCACACAGAGTAGCTACAAGAAGCCTCGCAGAGCAGCGCATGCGCACTGCTAGACTCGACCTAAAAATAAAGGGGCATATTTATGAGGCAGTGACGGAGAGTGTTAGCTTCGCCACTTCTGTAATGCAGGGCTACACCATATTTACAACAATATGGTGCAGCCCTGCGTTTCCCCCTGCGTTGGTGCTAAATTTAGCTGCCTAGCGCCACCGCAGGCACCCTTGCACTGGTGCAAGGGTGTCTGCGTTGCAGGGGAATATTGTTTATGTGCAGGAAGGGGAGGGGTCCCTTCCTGCACACAAACAATCTTTAAATGGCGTTTTATAACTTCTATGTGTGCTGCTTAATGCAACACACATAGAAGTTGCAAAACGTCATTTTTTAATGATTGTTTATGTGCAGGAAGGGACACCTTCCTGCACATAAACAATCAATGGCATTTTGCTTTTTTCATGTGTGCTGCACAATGCAGCACACATGGAAACAGCAAAAACAAGGAGAAATTAAACATTTCTCCTCATTGTGCCAGGGTAAGACCAGGTTTTCCCTGGTCTTAATTTTGGTGCTGCCCCATATTTACGCCACCTTGTGAATAAGGGGCAGCGTCAAAATCAATGGGTGTTGCGGTGGAACGCCCACCGCAACACCCATTGCCTTCCCCTTTCACGCTAAGTATCGCGTTAAAGGGTGCCTTATTTACAAGGCAGTGTTAAGCCAAGTTAAGGGGCTTAGCGTTGTCTTGTAAATAAGGCAAAGCCCCTATCGCCACCACAACGTCGTGAAATGTGACGTTGTGGTGGTGATAGGGGCTTGTAAATATGCCCCAAAGTCCCCTTGCCCCTGCACATTGCTGCTCGGAATGAAAGCAGACAACGTTCAGCCGCTGCTGAATGTGTCCCTGTGTCTGAAAATAACACTGGGATGAGTTCAGCATATTTTAGTTGGGCCCAACTTCTTGACAGACTAGACTGCATCCACCCTGTGAAAATAGTCGGTGGAAACCGTTTACCCATGTGTACCCCTGACTTGTACCCTGCTGGGAGTGGATTAAAGAAGCATGAGGTGAATTTAAGACTACCGACTTTTAATTGCGCAGGCCACCTAATTCTGGGCAGAGCTCCGGCACCAGCACTTTTTTTACTAATTAAGCATGACCTGGGAGAGCTCAGACAGTGGTTCTGTTGCAGTTTATCTGTTGTCAGCCGTGAGCACAAGGGAAGTTCTAGGATGGTTTATCTGTGGGAAGACTTAAGGGGTGCCTGCTTTTCTGATGGTTTATTTCTGGCACACTTCAGTGGTGAATGTATCCTGATTTATCTGTGGTGGTTCTGTGGTTTATCTTTTGTAACATTCTGTGGCGGTTCTGTGGTAATAGTCTCATACATGCCGACAGACCCGATTCTGGTGGGAGACTCACGATTTTTTAAGCTAAAAATAGCTTTATTATATCTATCTCCTACTTGAAATTGCCTCAGTGGTTTATCTCTAGAGAGGTTCGCGGGGGGGGCAGATAGGTGTCTTTTGCAGGCTTTACCAGTTTTAAGAAGACCTATGCCTGTTTCTCCACCTGCAGTAATCCAGAGACCTGGATTTCTGATGCTTCATCTGGTGTAACTTTGCGGGTGGTGGTTCTGTTTTCATGTGTTTCAACTGTGTGTCTGTTACGTTTATGTAAATTTTCTATTTGTTGCAGTTTTGTGTAGCGCTACCTCGACCAAGAAGGAATTGGAGCGCTTTACATGAGCACCATTTACGTTACACAAGGACACATTCATTTTAAAGGCAGAGGCAGAGGGAGATTAAAGTGATTTTCCCAGTATCACAGGATGCTGAGCCGACGCCGAGACTCCAACCTGGTTCCCCAGCGCCGAAGTAGACAGCTCTGGTCGTAACGCCACATTCTCTCCCCGCTGTATGCGGTATATATCTCGAGAGTCCTCGAGGCCCTGAAGCGGCCCTGTGCAGGATGTGCACGCGTTGATAAGGCCCGGAGCTCCACACACCCCTTTTCGCCCTCCATCCGAGGAGACAGGCCGCACTGTGATTTGCTCCCAGATTGCAGACTGCGCGGAGCCCCTCCGGAGCTCGTCCGCTCAGAGATATGCTGGAGAGGGGGCCATCATCGTGAAAGTTTACACGAGACTCCACTTACTGTACTTGTAGCAAATGATACCCGCACGCCTGCAATTACCCGCACAAGGCCCCATTGTGCTGAGCGCGCCGGGTGCGCAACGGTGGAATTACTTCATGGCCACATCCAAGCGCCGCCACCCTTCCTCCAGGTGCACGCACCGCGAGCAGGGCGCGCGCGCTGCGTGCAGCAGCAGAAGGATAGTCAGTGCTGTCTCTTCGAGGTGCTAATCGAAAAGAGGCAGCAACGCAGTGATTAATTAGTAAAAGAACAAGTGGGAGGGGTGGGCGGAGTGCAGCCGAGAGCACACACAGCGTTTCCCTTGCGGGAGCGAGCAGGGGCACCATCTGTTTGAAAGTTAATTACAAACAGATGTCGCCAAAGCTCGCTTCCGCAAGGGAATCGCCAAACGTGCACGCGTTGCCATTGAAAGCAATACAAAGCGTGCACGTTTTTGGGCGAAAAAGCGAATCGATTCCTAAAGGTCTCCTCCTATGCAGCGCATGCGCGCTGCGTAGGCGAGACCTAAAAAGGAAGAGCCATACAGCCCAAGAATTATCGTCTAATTAGATTGTTGGATCTGGGGGGAGAAAGTATTTTCAAAGATTCTGTTAGGCGTAATGAAGGCCAGTGTAGAGCAGAACAATCTAATTCCGATAGACCAAGGTGGCTATAAAGATGGCCACTCAACAATAGATCATTGCCTTAGTCTATGGGCAATGGCAAAAAAGTCAAATGAACTACGACGCAGATTGTTCTGCTGTTTTGTCGATTTCCGGACCGCCTTTGATTTGGTCGATCGTAAGCTACTGTGAGATATGCTGAGGCGGCTCGGTATCAACATGGCAGTACTCGCACTAATTCAGGAAGTGCATTCGTAGAATTGGGCCCTGGTAATCATAGAAACCCTTGGGACCCTATCAAAGAAAGTACAGATTAAGAATGGACTACGCCAGGGCTGCGTCCTAGCCCCTCTATTATTCTCATTATTCCTGTCCGATTTACCAAATACGTTACATAATGCTGGTGGGTTAAGCCCTAAGATGGGCGGGACCCATATCTCATGTCTGCTAAACGCCGATGATATAGTGAAAGTGGACATGACGAAATTGGGACTGCAAAAAAAATTGGACGCTCTCCACGATTACTGTTTAAAGAAATGCCTTACGGTCAATTTGGAAAATACCAAAATAATGGTGCTGGGAAAGGAAAGGCAGTTTTTAATTGGCAACTGGGAGAGGTCAAAGTTGAGGTAGTGGGCAAATATAAATATTTGGGTATGTGGTTCGATACCAAATTAAATTGGAGGGACCAAATAGAATCACTAAAAGCAAAGGCACTTTCCTCAGTATGGGGCCTAAAACAGTTCAAGCAGAAATATGGAGGCCCGTCTCTATGCCCCATTTTATCAGCCTTTAATGCAATGGTTCACCCACAATTTCAGTACGGGTGAAGGTACTATCCTTAGGCGGTAAATTGGATTGGAACCTTGAGGAGGGTAAATGTGTGAAACAACTCTGTGCTCTTCCACCATGAACTATGATCCAGGCTGTGAGGGCAAAATGCCAATTTACAGCCTAGAGTTATCAGGGGCAGCAAGCCACACTGAATTTTTGGCAGAGATTGAGTAGAGAAAGGAGCCTTAAAATATCACACCTTTGTAATGGGGAAATAGAGGAAAGTGACCTGAATTGGGCATCCCACGCTAGCTAAGATCTGCGTCAAACTATCATTAGAGCCAGAACAGAGGAAGTTAGAGCAGCAGATCCCCAAACAGGAGCTACCCTCTATAAGTAAAAAGGCTCGAGCAAATCGTCCACCTAGTTCTTGGTAAAAGGCTGCAGCAATGATCATATGTTCCCTTGTATTGAGTCTCTGCCACGTCCTAAGCTTAGAAATGTATTGAAATTCAGAGTTTGGTCTAAATCCATGCAATGCAAATAGGAAGATAAAAGCTGCAATGAGAAATGGACAGGGCTTGTGTACATGTGGGCTAAAAGTAAAATGCAGTGGGCCACATATTTTGTTGGAATGTTTGTGGTTCCTAGATAAACGGGAGTTTTTAAAACCTCTTTTTATTGCTTATAAGATTATTAATAGGGATCAAGCCATTAGTCTGTTGATAAATATCAGATTTTTAAATGTTGTATGTTCAATAGGAAGATTTTTAATCGCAATACAGGAGTCTTTAAAAGAGCTGCTAATATAACTTAAAATGGCCCAGGGGGTTGAAATGAGATTTTTCCCATTATTTGATGCAACTTTCATGTTCCTGTATGTATACAGAAATATATATTTTACTTCTATTTAATTATTTCCATATTAGTCATTTGTTTAAAACCTATTTGATATATAGTGGGACGGCTCCTATTTGTATTGTAAGTTTTATTGCGTTTTACTGTGCTTTGTTCTATTTTTATTGATGCACTATTTGTATTGCTCGTATTTTTTAACCGCATGTTTTTACTGTGTTGTTGTCTTTTATGGCTATATTAGCCGAATTAAGAATATTGAATTGAACTGACTGTTCAGCACTTTGCCTGGAACTTGCGGTTCATGATGTCATGAAAGATATTGGCTTTACGAATCGTTTCAAAAACTTACTAGATAAGCTGTATTCTCTATTTGCCACATCTGTTAAAAACCATTTGGTGCTAAAAGAATGTGCAGAAGCTCTTGACATTCAGCCTTGCAGAATAGATCTGGTGTTAGACACTTGTTGGGTTGCATTGAGACTAAGAGGCCGATTCCGATTCCGGCCGGAAATCTCTCCGACCGAGCCGGACCCGGAGAGAATTCCGACCGAATCGGACCCTAGCAGTCCGACCGGACGAGTACGATGCGTTCGCATGCTATCGGACTCGAGTCGGTCGGACTCCCATTGAAGTCAATGGGAGCCCGTCGTACAACGCGTACGCGGGCTCCCATTGACTCAATGGGTGCGAGGCGAACAAGGGCGCCCCCTACAGCGGGTACGCGTCCATGCGCATCGCGGCGTACATGCACAGGTAGGGGGGACCCATGGGCCCCCCTGTGTGCGACTCGCGCGCCTACGCGTACAGGGGGGTCCGACGCGGATCCCCAAAGTCCGGCTCCGACAGCTTTTTCGAGCCGGACGGCGCGAGTCGGTCGGACTGCTCGCGGCGCGCATCATACTTACCCGGCCGGGAAACGTCTCCATAGCGCGGTGCGAGTCGTGTCCATGCGAGTCGGTCGGAGCGTGTTGAAGCCGCGTTCGAGTCGGTCGGCGATTTCGCGGGTGCTTGCATCGTACTCGCTCGGCCGGACCCGCGTACGATTCGGTCGGGAAACAGGGCTCCGAATCGGATCCGGTGAATCCGAATCCGATTCGGAGCACTACCGGCCGAGATCGGAATCGGCCCCTAAGCCTTGAGTAAGGAGGGCACACAGCGCTACCTGTGACACTCGCCCTAACTCATTCCTTTTAAAATACGTGCGTTAACCTTTTTAATCTGTTCTTAACTTGTTCTTAACCTGTTGATGAGGTTTGTGTGTGTGTCCTGATTGCTGCCTTTTTAGCTTTTTCACCGCTGCACTTCGCAATTGCTTACCTGCACTAGTGGTCACCCGCTGTTCGCACTCCCCGGTCCACCACACCAATTAAGATTGGTGATTGAGTGGAGGGAGTCGCTCCTGCCAGGAAGTGGGTGTTTCACCCACTTCCGGTGGGCCACTTTCAGTGGCCCACTTTCAGTGGCCATCTTGGAGGGGAGACGCTCTAGTCTCCCTCCAAATTTACACCAAGGCCCGAGTATATCTGAGGCGATGGCGCCGACGCGCACAGACTAAGCCTTGAGTAAGGAGGGCACACAGCGCTGCCTGTGACACTCGCCCGAACTCATTCCTTTTAAAATACGTGCGTTAACCTTTTTAATCTGTTCTTAACCTGTTTATGAGGTGTGTGTGTGTGTGTGCTGATTGCTGCCTTTTTAGCTTTTTCACCGCTGCACTTCGCAATTGCTTACCTGCACTAGTGGTCACCCGCTGTTCGCGCTCCCCGGTCCACCACACCAATTAAAATTGGTGATTGAGTGGAGGGAGTCGCTCCTGACAGGAAGTAGGTGTTTCACCCACTTCCGGTGGGCCACTTTCGGTGGCCATCTTGGAGAGGAGACGCTCTCGTCTCCCTCCAAATTTACACCAGGCCCAAGTATATCTGAGGCGATGGCGCCGACGTGCAGCAGACACGCGCAGCGTACGTGCGCCAAAGGCAAGCCCGTCTGCGCCCGTCAGCGTCCCGGAGGCGGCCAGCGCCAGCCACGCTGCCCGTTTGCCGTTGGACCTTTCTATCTGCCGGACATATAGCTGCAAAGATCTTCTTCTGCTTCGACCTCAGCCTTATCTCCAATCTACCAGGTGGGAGGTGTAAGCCCTCCCCCTTCCATTTGCAAGAATTGTAGCTTCACCCTGCACTCCGGCAAGGACGCACCCCAGCTCCCCGGGTCCTGCTCCAGAGGCAGTGGGAAGGGGCACATGTTTAGAGCAGCCCTAATTAACACCCGATCTCAAGGCAGACATCACCAGGACATTTTTGATCTCCTGATGGATAAAAAGGTCGACTTATTATTTATTACTGAGACCTGGCTCAATGAGTTTTCTAACCCTATCATTGAGTTGGCAATACCTGGCGGTTTTAAGATT
Source organism: Calotriton arnoldi (assembly GCA_963921515.1). Lineage (NCBI taxonomy): Eukaryota > Metazoa > Chordata > Amphibia > Caudata > Salamandridae > Calotriton > Calotriton arnoldi. Next base: position 226,573 of record CAWUFW010013278.1, read on the forward strand.
TCCCGGGTTGATCGCAAAGTCGGGAGGGGTGGTGGTGTTGCGGTCATCTTCAGGGATAAATGGGCCTTTCGCTGTGAAGAGTCCTCTGAGCTAGGAGAGGGTGATGTCCTTGATTTTAGTGTCACTATCTCCCCACACGTCTCGCTGGGTGGCACATTGGTTTACAGGCCCCCGGGGCCCGCTGGTCCTTTTCTCAAAAAGCTGGCGGATGCTATCATTCCCCGCGCGTTGCGGTTTACGAATTATCTCTTTCTGGGAGATTTTAATATCCATTTGGATAAAGATGAGGTGGGAGACACCAGGGAATTCATTGGCTCTCTTAACCTAGCCCAGCTTACTCAAGGGGTCAGGGCACCGACACACTCAGGGGGACATATCCTTGATCCTATCTGTTCCAACTTCCTTATCAAGGTGGAGGATCCTCTGCCGGTGCCCTGGTCTGATCACTTCCTAACATACTTTTCCTGGGTTCTGGAGGGCAGTACTTCCCCGAGCAATACCGGTCAAAGCCCGGCCTTTGCTAAAATCGACCCGATGACCTTCAGCTGCGCTCTAGCTGAGTCTAGACCAACCCCCTCCGTTAATTTGAAGGACGCTCTTGAAAACTTTTTCAGTTGGATCAAGAGTGCGGTGGCTCGTTCCTCTCCCACGGCCCCCCTGCATACTATCCAGGGATTCCCCATCCCAGCCATGGTTTTCGCATGAGCTTAGACTGCAGAAACAACACTGCAAAAAGGCAGAACGTATATGGCGGTTGAACTATTGCCCCTTGGCGACATTGAACCTTAGGAAAGTCCAGAAGCTGTACTACACCTCTATAGCTTGGGCCAAAAGCTCTTACTATGCAGATCACATCGATCAAGCGAGGAACAATTCTAAAGAAATCTTCTCCATCGTCCAGAACTTTATGGCCCCTAGGGCGGATTCTGTCACACTTCCCTCGTCAAACGCTTGGTGCGAGGTACTTTCAAATTTCTTTATTGATAAGGTTCGCTCCATTCAGGCTTCCTTTATTTTAGGTGATCACTCTATGACCAGGCCCTCGCGCTTTGAGGGGCTACATACTGGGTCCTTCTCCCTGACGGATTTCTCACCTATTGACCTCCCTGAGTCGCTGAAGATCCTTAAGGCATTGAAGTCAGGCTCCCCTACTGACCCCTGTGCAGCCAGACTACTGGCCTCGGTCGCAGAGGCAGTGAACCCTGAAGCAAGGGCTTATCAATTTGTCCCTTCAGGAGGCCCTTGTTCCTTCAATATGGAAGCAGGCCAAGATTCTGCCCCTCTTAAAGAAACCAACGTTAGATCCGCTGAACCCAGTTAATTACCGCCCCATCTCCCTCCTCCCTATTATGGCGAAAGCCTGCGAAAAGGTGGTCAATAAACAACTCACAGACTTCGTCGAGGGTGCTGGCCTACTTCATCCAGCTCAATCCGGATTCAGAGCCTCCTATAGCACTGAGTCGGCTTTGGTGGAGGTCTCAGAGGCTATTCGGGAATGTTTGGATGCAGGAGGGAGGGCAGCTCTTATTTTGTTGGATCTCTCGGCAGCATTCGATACTGTCCCCCATTCTTTGTTGCTCACCCGCCTTGCGGACATGGGGATCTCAGGTGTTGCCTTGAGTTGCCTCAAATCTTTTTTGGAAGGGCGCACTCAGCAAGTTTGGATCCCTCCGTTCTCCTCCTCACCTCAGGAGGTGACCACTGGGGTGCTGCAGGGGTCCTCCTTGAGCCCCCTTCTTTTTAACCTATACGTCACCCCTCTGATTTATTTGGCTGAAGAGCAGGGAGCCAAAATTATAGCTTACGCTGACGATACTCAGCTGGTGTTTACCTGGGGAAAATCAGACTGCTCCCCGTTACTGGCCAAAATTTGCCTCGCAGCAGTCTTTCAATGGCTTTCCTCAGCACAGCTCAAATGTAATGAGGGTAAGTCTGAAATTCTTCTCTATGGGACCTTCCCTCCCCAGTTTAGAAAAAAGTCTATGGCCAGCGGAGTTTCCCTTGCCAGCCGCAACGGGGCAACCCGCAAAAAATCTGGGAGTCTGGTTTGAGGAGAATCTTTCTTTTTCCACCCAGATTAAGAAGCTAGTGGGGAATTGCTTTGGTTTACTTAAAACTCTAAGGACATTTTTCCCGCTTCTCCCCTGAGCAGCTAAGGAAACAGTGACCAGAGCCCTGATACTTTCGCGGCTCGACTACGCCAATGCTTTGTACGCCGGCCTGCCGAGCTATCTTCTTAATAAATTACAGGTTGTCCAAAATGCCGCTGCAAGACTTGCCTTTAACATCCCGATGAGAAGCAGTGTCAGACAGCATTTGCGATCACTCCACTGGCTGCCTGTGGCCAATCGAGTCAAGTTTAAAGCTCTGGCCTGGTCCATCGTGCATTGCAAGACTGCGGCCCCTCCTATTTGCGGAAGAGGTTCCAGTTCTATGCCCCCGCCAGATATCTTCGTTCTTCTTCTCAGTTCCTGGGCCATACTCCCCGCTTCCGGCTCACTAGAGTGGGGGGCAGCTCACTTGCTGTCAGAGCTACCACAGCCTGGAAAGCACTCCCTCTGGCTCTCTGCAACATTCAAGACTTCGGTCTATTTAAAAAAAAATTGAAGACTTATCTTTTTACTTAAACGAATCTTCAGGCGTCTGTGCTTACTTCCCCTTTCTCCAGGCTCGCATCGGGACACTCCTTGGAGTATCTGTGCGCGCTACAAGTGCAAATAACATAACATCAAGCTTCTGAACAGTAGAGGCTGTTTGTCATGCTTATCCTGCTCTCTACAAGCACTTTACTTGTGGAGCTGATGATGGTTTCCATGACAGTTCAACACGAAATATGTACACAGGTGGTTGTCATCTATCTAGTTTGTTGCTAATCTTGGCCTCATGTATGATACTTGTTGGAAAGTGGGTTATTGGTAGGGGCAAATGTAGGTCTGCCACTGGCAATAAGGCCACTAACGCATGATAGGACTCAGCATAGGTCTTAGAAAATTATTCCTATGCTCAACCCTTGGTAACGTGGCTGCGAGCAGACAGGCTTAACTTCAAAGACAGGTATGTAAAGCATTTAAAAACACCATTTCAGTAAATAATTAAGACACAACACATAATAAAAATCCAACACCAATTTATAAAAATAGGAAATATTTTTATCTTTAAAATGACACCAAAACAACAAACATCCAATGTAGGGAAACGGAGATATGAATTTTCAAAGATTTAATAAAATATAGCACTTAGAAGTTTATAGCACCATATTGTGATACCTGCTCGCGATAGACCGGGGCAAAGTCAAAGTTTCAGGCCGACCGCGATGGAGCCCTGGGCGGCTACAGCTTGCAGAAGGTCCCGGTCTCAGTTTCTACCTTCACACTTAGAAACTTTTCTGGAGCTTTTCTTCCCGAGGGTCCTCAAAGCTCCCAGCCAGTCCGGATCCGGTGAGGGTTCGCCGGATTGACTTGTGACGAGGTCCCGGTCAACTTCCCTGGAGCGGACTTAGAAAATTTTCCTTTAACGCTTCAGCAGAGCAACCCAGGAATCCAGGCCGACACGCGATGGAAGGCAGGCGGCTTGGCTCTCGCGGTTGCTCCCGGTCACCTTTTCTACGAGCGCACTTAGAAACTTTTCTGGAGCTTTTTCTCGCGGGGTCTCTCGATGCTCCTCATGTAGCCGGATCCGGTGAGGGTTCGCCGGCTTCAGTTTTCTTCTAGTCCCAGTCAAACTCTGGAAGTTGGACCCATGGAGCTTTTAGCGGGACGAACCTGGATGGCTTGGCCGGCTCGTGGTTGAAGGCAGGTGGCCTGGCTGACCAGGTTGAGTCGGTCGCTCTATGGAGCTTTTTTCCAAAGTTGCTCCAAAGTTCTCCAAACTTCTTGAACTTCTTCCTGAAGTGCCTCAAGGGGTCCCAAAGTGTCTCAAACTCACTCCAAGGGTCTGGAAGCTCCAAGATGGTCCTTGAAAGTTGAGGACTTCAGTTCCCACAATCCACTGGTACAAAACTCTTACAAATCCAATGGTGGTTCTCCAAGGTGTAGATTTAGTTGGTGATATTCCAGATGAGCTCTTTTAACCTGTAGCTTTCAGGGAGTCCACTCTCTAGTTCTTTTTCAGCAAAATAATCCACAGGGCTGTAGTTTCAGATGGTGCAGTTTTCAGAGGTCAGGCCTTAGAAATCTTTGCACAGCAAAACTTCTCAGCTTGGCAATGTCTTGCTTCAGTAAGTTTCAAGCAGCAGATCTGAGAGGCTCTGCCCCTCTCAGATACTTATTCCAAGTTCTCTGGGTCAGGCAGGAGGTCACTTCTGACCAATGGGAGCAGGGTAACTCCTCAAAGATATGACCACATCCTGTGGAGTGTGGCATTATTTTGTCCCAGAGTGCATCAAATTTTCCAAATCCATAATTGCTGATTTTCCAGCAAGGAGGTAAGAGCTGGCTAAACACACCCCTAGGATGGCTAATTTACTTAGACTCTCCCCCCTGCATCTGCTCATACCTTCCTTAATCCTACCATCTGCCTAAGGTGGGAAGTTCAGAGTTGTAAATGACAATGGTCTCTACTCTCCTCTTTGAAGAACATAGTTTACGACTCCTCCCCCTGGCCTGGCATTCCTATGGAACAGCACACTGCCCTGCCAGCAGAGCTGGTTAACCCCTGGGGCTCTTTATCACCTCTTCAAGGCAGCCTGGCTAATCCACTTAGCTCTGACCAATCAGGGCAGACCACTGGAAGGCTGAACTTGGACTTACAAACAAGAAAGTCTTATAACTTCTTGTATGTACACTTTAGGAGAAATTCAACAATATGATATTGTTGGATTTATTAATACCATTCTGGGAAGTCTTTGAATGGCATTTCTAGCCCTGTCCTATCAAGAGTTATTAAGCAATAACTTCCTACCATGTTAACCTATGTAACAGGGGATTTGCAATGGGAAAAATGACTTGGGCCATTTTTCCAGCACCAGGGCTTACAAAAACATATTTTATAAGTACTTTGCTTATATCTACAGGACCCCCACCCCATGGGACAACTAGGGGAGACTTTAGGGGTTCTGAATCTGTAGAAATATTGCAGATCCTCCCTCCACAGTGCTCCTAGCATCAAAGTCGAATTTGAGCAGCACTTTACCACAATGTGGGGAGTGAAATGTGAAATTGCACTTAACCCAAGGCACATAAAACTCATTTTATAAGGGTGTACCTTATAAATATCTGACCCCCCACCCCTGGGACACCTAGGGGAGACCCTGGGGGTTCCTAATATGCCAAAACATTGTAGGTTATCCATTTGTAAGTGCCCCAAACCCCAAAGTCGAGTTTGGGCACAATTTACTTTTAAAAGCAGTCCTGGCACCCAGGGCTGCTTTTAAACTGACCTCAGGCTTCAGCAGTGCACACATGCAAGTGCAAAAAGAGCTGCTGGCCTCTAAACTGCCATGCCCTAGGGTACTAGGGACTTCTAGGTAGTTTCAAACCCCCTGCCCTATTATATACTAGGGGCTTATAGGGTAGGTCATGCCAATCACAGGGGTACCCCACCATACCATTGTGTACCCTAGTATATGTAGGTGTTTTAACTGTATTCTAATGTGTCTCTTTCAGCATAGACCTGGCCCTGGGCCTGGTTAGGCAGAGCCCAGGGTCAGTCTGAGTCAGTTACCACCAGTATCAGTCAGCAAAAAGTTGGGGGGTGCCCAGGGCACAGGATGACTTTGCAACATAGCCCCTCCCCCCCAAACAAAAGGTGATGGGTTACTAACCTACACCCTGGTAGTCCTCATCAGCTAAGTGGAAAAACCTGGAAAGTCCATCTGCATTTGCAAGGGCAACCCCAGGTCTGTGTTCCACTGTAAAGTCCATCCTGTAGGGAAATGGATCACCTTAACAGTTTGGATTCTCCCCTCTCATCTGCATGAGCCATCTGAGAGGCCTGTGGTCAGTTTGAACACAAAAGTGAGTCCCAAACAAATATGGTCTCAACTTTTTCAGGGACCAAACCACAGCAAAAGCCTCTCTCTCAATGGCACTCCACCTCTGCTCTCTGGGAAGAAGTCTCCTGCTAATAAAGGCAACTGGCTGATCAAGGCCCCCTTCATTTAACTGTGACAACACTGCCCCAATCCCTTGCTCTGAAGCATCTGTCTGAACCACAAATTCTTTTGTGTAGTCAGGGGCCAGTAGCACTGGTGCTGAACACATGGCAGCTTTCAGAGTGTCAAAAGCCTTCCGACACTCTGTGGTCCAAATCACCTTCTTGGGCCTCTTTTTAGAAGTGAGTTCTGTTAGGGGCCCCACAATGGTCCCATAATTTTGAACAAACCTTCTATAGTACCCTGTCAGTCCAAGGAATGCCCTGACCTGAGTCTGGGTAACAGGAGCGGTCCAATCCAAAATATTTTGGATTTTAGCTTGGAGAGGCTGTACATGGCCCCCACCTACCAGGTGGCCCAGGTACACCACAGAACTCTGCCCTATTTGGCACTTGCTTGCCTTAATAGTCAGGCCTGCCTGGTGCATGGCCTGAAGCACTTCCCTTAGGTGGCTTAAGTGATCCCCCCAGGTAGAACTGTATACAGCTATATCATCCAGGTAAGCTGCACTGAACTGTTCCAACCCAGACAAGACCCTGTTCACCAACCTTTGGAAGGTGGCAGGTGCATTCTTTAATCCAAAGGGCATTACCTTGAACTGATAATGTCCCTCTGGTGTGGAGAATGCTGACCTCTCCTTTGCTCCATCAGTGAGGGCGACCAGTAACCTGAAGTCAAATCAGGTTACTGACCCCCCGGAACCCGACCACAGTTCAGCGATTCCATCGCTGACTTCGTCAGCACACACGCCATCGCCTCCACGGACTACATCCTCCTCGGGGACCTGAACTTCCACCTCGAGAACAACAAGGACACCAACTCCACCACCCTGATCGACAACCTCGCCACCCTCGGACTCAGACAGCTCGTGACTACACCCACCCACGCCGCCGGCCACACGCTCGACTCCATCTTTTCCGCAAGCCCACACGTCTCCTTCAACCACACCTCCGAACCCCACTGGACTGACCACCACTGCATCCAGTTCACCTACAGGAAGCCCACCACGCACCACCGCACCGAACAAATGCCTCGCCGCTGCTGGAGCAGAGTCACGGAAGACCAGCTAACCACAACCCTCGCCCTGAGCCCACCCGCCGAACCCTCCGACCCCGACACCGCCGCCCGCAACCTCAGACAGTGGATCGACGACTGCGCCAACACCCTCGCCCCGCTCAAGAATCCGCCCAACAGCCACACCAGCAAGAAAGCCACATGGCCTCCAAACGAACATGCCGAAAACTGGAGAAGATCTGGCTCCACGAACGGACAGCGGACAGCTACGCCGCCCACAAGAGCGCCACCCGCAGTCACCATCACCTCATCAGATCCGCCAAAAGGGCCTCACTCAAAGACCGCCTAGACAACAACGCACACAACAGCAAAGAGCTCTTCAACATCGTGAAGGAACTCTCCAACCCCAGCTCCAACACCAACGACATCCAGCCGTCGCGAGACCTGTGCGACTCACTGGCCACCTTCTTCCACCGCAAAATCGCCGACATCCACGACAGCTTCAACACCACGACCGCCCCGGCAACCACCGAGACCACTGCCCCCACAACCACCAACCGCCTGCTCTCCTGGACCAATATCAACGACGAGGACACCAGCGAGATCATGAACACCATCCACTCCAGTTCACCGCTAGACCCGTGCCCTCACCACATCTTCAACAAAGCCAGTACAGCCATCGCGCCCCATCTCCGGAAAATAATCAACATCTCCTTCGAGACAGCAACCTTCCCGGAAAGCTGGAAGCACGCCGAGATCACCGCCTTACTCAAGAAACCCAAGGCCGACCCCAAGGACCTCAAGAACTTCCGACCCATCTCTCTGCTCCCGTTCCCCGCGAAGGTCACCGAGAAAATCGTCAACAAACAACTGACCCGCTACCTCGAGGAGAACAACATCCTGGACCCTTCCCAGTCCGGCTTCCGCAGCAACCACAGCACCGAAACCGCCCTCATTGCCGCCACCGATGACATCAGGACCCTGCTAGACAACGGAGAAACAGCAGCCCTCATCCTCCTGAACCTATCAGCCGCCTTCGACACGGTCTGCCACCACACACTACGAACACGCCTTCACGACGCCGGGATCCAAGAGAAGGCCCTGGACTGGACCACATCCTTCCTTTCCGGCAGAACACAAAGCGTCCGCCTCGCCCCCTTCCGATCCAAGGCCACCAAGATCATCTGCGGCGTACCCCAAGGCTCCTCCCTCAGCCTAACGCTGTTCAACATCTACATGGCACCCCTCGCCCACGTCGCCCGACAGCACAACCTCAACATCATCTCCTACGCCGACGACACCCAGCTGATCCTCTCCCTCACCAAAGACCCTCACACCGCCAAAGCCCACCTCCACGAAGGAATGAAGGCCGTCGCCGAATGGATGAGGACCAGCCGCCTGAAGCTGAACTCGGACAAGACGGAGGTCCTCATCCTTGGTTCCAACCCTTCAGCCTGGGACGACTCCTGGTGGCCAACATCACTGGGAACAGCCCCGCCACCCACCGACCACGTACGCAACCTAGGGGTCATCCTCGACCCCACCCTCTCCATGACTAAGCAGGTCAACGCCGTTTCCTCATCCTGCTTCAACATCCTCCGAATGCTCCGCAGGATCTTCAAGTGGATCCCCACCGAAACAAGAAAAACAGTCACCCAGGCACTCGTCACCAGCAGGCTGGACTACGGAAACGCCCTCTACGCAGGAACGACGGCTAAGCTCCTGAGACGGCTGCAACGCATCCAGAACGCCTCTGCACGTCTTATCCTCGACATCCCCCAACGCAGCCACATCACACCCCACCTGAGAGACCTGCACTGGCTCCCTGTCAACAAGAGGATAACCTTCAAGCTCCTCACCCACGCACACAAAGCACTCCACAACTCCGGACCAGCCTACCTCAACAGACGACTCAGCTTCTACACCCCCACCCGCCAGCTCCGCTCGACCAGCCTCGCCCTCGCCATAGTCCCCCGCATCCGGAAAACGACCGCCGGCGGCAGATCCTTCTCCCACCTCGCCGCCAAGACCTGGAACACCCTCCCCACCAACCTCCGACAGACCCAAGACCTACTGGCCTTCAGAAGACTCCTCAAGACCTGGCTCTTCGATCAGTAGCAACACCACCCCCCTCTTCCCCCAGCGCCTTGAGACCCTCGCGGGTATGTAGTGCGCTTTATAAGTGACATGATTGATTGATTGATTGAAAAGTACTCAGGTACTTAGCAGCCCCTAACCTGACAATGAGCTCATCAGCTCTAGATATAGGGTGAGCGTCAGTCTTTGTGACTGCATTCAATCCTCTGTACTCCACACAGAACCTTAACTCCTTGGGTCCCCCCTGAGGATTAGGTTTAGGTACCAGCACCACTGGACTGGCCCATGGACTCTCAGATGGTTCAATTACCCCCAGTTCCAGCATCTTAGCAACCTCAGCTTTAATGCTGGCTCTGACATGGTCAGACAACCTGTACAGTTTATTTTTGACAGGTAGGCTGTCACCAAGGTCAATGTGGTGCACACACCACTCAGTGATGCCTGGGGTCAAAGAGAACAGGCCAGCAAACTGCTCCAGCACTTGCTTACAGTCTCTGTGCTGCTGGTTGTCAACTTGGGAGAGAGTATCACCCCCTCCACTGAACCATCTTGCACATTAGTGGAGAGGAGGTCGGGCACAGGCTCAGTTTCCTCCTCCACACCCTCATCAGTGACCAGTAACATGGTCATGTCTGCCCTGTCATGGTGGGGTTTCAATCTATTCACATGCAGGACCCTATGAGGGTTCCTGGGGGTGCCAAGGTCAACCAAATAGGTAACCTCCCCCTTCTTTTCTAAGATTGGATAGGGTCCACTCCACTTGTCATGGAGGGTCCTGGGAGCTACAGGCTCCAACACCCACACCAGTTGTCCTGGAGTATACTCAGGCATAGTAGCCTTCTGATCATACCAGTGCTTCATGAGCTCCTGGCTGGCCTCCAGTTTCCTGTTTGCCTTGTACATGTACTCTGCCATTCTAGATCTCAGGCCTAGCACATAGTCAAGCACATTGTCCTTAGCTTCTTTAAGAGGCTTCTCTAAAGACTCTCTTAGCAGGCTTAATGGCCCCCTCACAGGGTGTCCAAACAACAACTCAAAGGGACTGAAACCAACCCCTGTCTGTGGCACCTCCCTTTAGGCAAACAGTAAGCATGGGAGGAGAACATCCCATCTCCTCCTGAGTTTCTCTGACAACCCATTTATCATGCCCTTCAGGGTTTTGTTGAATCTCTCAACAAGACCATTTGCTTGTGGGTGATAGGGGGTGGTGAACTTGTAGTTGACACCACACTCATCCCACATAGCAGTCAGATAGCTGGACAAGAAGTTCGTGCCCCTATCTGACACCACCTCTTTTGGAAAACCTACTCTGGTGAACACACCAAGCAGTGCTCTAGCCACTGCAGGAGCATCAATGGTTCTAAGAGGTATGGCTTCAGGGTATCTAGTGGCATGGTCCACTACCACTAACATATACCTATTCCCTGATGCAGTAGGTGGGTCCAGGGGACCAACAATGTCCATCCCCACCCTTTCAAAAGGAACCCCAACCACTGGCAGTGGTATTAGGGGAGCCTTTGTCTTGCCCCCTGCCTTGCCACTGGCCTGACAGGTGACACAGGAGCTGCAAAACTCCTTTACCTTTTCAGACATATGGGGCCAGTAGAAATGGTTCACCAATTGGTTCCATGTCTTTGTCTGTCCCAAATGTCCTGCCAAGGGGATATCATGACCCAAAGTCAGGATGAACTCTCTGTACTTCTGGGGCACCACCAACCTCCTGGTGGCCCCCTCCTTGAGGTTTCTGGCCTCAGTATAAAGCAGTCCATCTTCCCAGTAGAGTTTGTGAAACCCACTGTCATCCCCCTCCTCTTGCTTAGAAGCAATCCGCCTCAAGCTCTCAAGGGTGGGACAGTCACACTGTCCCTGACTGAACTCCTCTCTGGAGGGTCCACCTGCTCCTGTCAGTTCTGCCAAATCTGACAGCTCTGGCAGGGATGGAGTCCCTCCCTCAGAGGCCAGATCCTCCCCATCAAGGTTGGATTCTTCCTGCACCTCTGGAGTTCCCTGGGCTGGCTCACCAGGCCCAGTACCCTTGTCCTTGGATGCTTGGCCCTTTGTTCCAGGGTCCAAGTGCCCAGCCCCTCTCTTCTGGCTAGTCTGTGACCTAGTCACAGCACATACCCACTCAGGGAGCTCCAATATTTTCATATGGAGTCCTCTCTCCACCTCTGACCACACAGAGGCTTCAAGATCATTGCCCAGTAAACACTGGACTGGGAGCACCTTTGACACAGCTACCGTCATAGGGCCTGTCACACCTACCCATTCCAAATCCACCACAGCCATAGGATGGAGTTTGGTAGTGCTGTCTGCATAAGTCACCTGGTGAAACTCACCAGGTAACAACCTCTCTGGAGGCACCCGTTCATCCAGGATCATAGTTACACTAGCCCCAGTGTCTCTGATAGCCTCAACCTCAGTCCCATTCACTTTAGGCCTCTGCCTGTACTTGTCAATGTTTGGAGGTAAGGCAGCAAGGGTTGCAATATTCACCCCACCCAGGGACACTAAGGTTGCTTCCACCACCTGACTACTCCTCACTGGGGCACCACTCTCCATCCCTACACTGACACTGGCAATCCCTGTAGATGGCCCCTTAGGGGGGAGCTTCTTGGCGCAGACAGCATCTCCCTGCTTGTGCCCTGGCTGGTTACAGTCAAAGCACTTACCCACCTTTGAGGGGTCAAAGAACCTACCAGGCGTTCCCTGATTCCCCCTCCCTTTGAATTTGGGTTGGCTCGGGCCCCCCCCCCCTCCTTGTGCAGGTTTTTGTGGGTCTTTGGAGGACTCCTTCTGGTTTTGACCTTCCTTTCCCTGGGCTTTCCCCTGGGGAGGGACCTGTCCTCCTTTCTTCTGGTCACTCCCCTGGTGCTGAATGGAAACCCGGGTTCTCACCCACTCATCAGCTGCTTCCCCCAGCTCTCTGGGGTCTGTCAGCTTAGAGTCCACTAGATACTGGCATAACTTCTCTTCTGCACAATGAGTCAAAATATGTTCTTTCAAAAACAAATTATACAATCCCTCATATGTGTCAACTTTGTTACCAACAATCCAGCCTTCCAGTGCCTTTACTGAAATGTCTACAAAGTCTACCCAAGACTTTGAACTCAATTTCTGGGTGCCTCTAAACTTCACCCTGTACTGCTCTGGAGTCAGACCAAATCTCTTGACTAAGCATGCCTTCATCTGCTGGTATGATTCTGCATCCTCTCCTTTCAGGGTCAGGAGCCTATCCCTCCCAGCTACTGGAATCAACTCCCACAGGAGTGCACCCCAATACCTAAAGTGGACCCTACTCATTTTAAGGGCCCTCTCAAAAGCTGCTAGCCACCTGTCAATGTCATCCCCCTCAGTGTACTTGGGCACTATACCCTTGGGAAGTTTAGGTTCAAATGCACCACCCCTGGACATCTCAAAATCTTCATCATTTTCACTGCCACCATTTCTTCTCAACTCCTCCTTCTCCCATCTCTTCTCAGCCAAGTCCAGTTTCCTCTGCTCTAAAGCTATCAAAGCTAATTGAGCCTGAAGTTGTCTCTCTGCAAGGGACGGTAGTGGTTCCTGAGTAAGGGACCCATCCCCACTCCCACCACCACCTTGATTCACCTGGCTAACACTAGTCACAATGGAAGAGGTCTCATCCTCACCCCCCCCCTCTTGGGTGAGGTTGGGGGGAACATCCTCTCACCCCCCTGGGTTCTCCTCAGCTGCCCCGGCCCGGGCCTGTAGGGACTCAAGCAACCCTGCCTTCCTCAACTTCTTGGCAGCAGGCAGCCCCCTAAGCCTACACTGTTCCCTAAGCTCAGCAAGCTTGAACTGGGACAGTTTAGCCAGGTCCAGCTCCATGGTTCCCTAGTTTTGGGTCACAACAACTAGGCACAACAGACTTAGAACAATTTGGAAAAATCAAAACAATGGATTAAAAACAGTTTAGTCCAAATTCCAAAAATCAAACTCAAAAGTTTTGTTCTAAGGCAATTTAGAGGATTTTTATAATCTTAATTCACTTTACTGAAAGGTGTACTTTTTAAACACATGTCCTCATCCACACCGCTGAGCACCAAATGTTGGAAAGTGGGTTATTGGTAGGGGCAAATGTAGGTCTGCCACTGGCAATAAGGCCACTAACACATGATAGGACTCAGCATAGGTCTTAGAAAATTATTCCTATGCTCAACCCTTGGTAATGTAGCTGCGAGCAGACAGGCTTAACTTCAAAGACAGGTATGTAAAGCATTTAAAAACACCATTTCAGTAAATAACTAAGACACAACACATAATAAAAATCTAACACCAATTTATAAAAATAGGAAATATTTTTATCTTTAAAATGACAAAAATCCAATGTAGGGAACCGGAGATATGAATTTTCAAAGATTTAATAAAATATAGCACTTAGAAGTTTATAGCACCATATTGTGATACCTGCTCGCGATAGACCGGGGCAAAGTCAAAGTTTCAGGCCGACCGCGATGGAGCCCTGGGCGGCTACAGCTTGCGGCAGGTCCCGGTCTCAGTTTCTACCTTCACACTTAGAAACGTTTCTGGAGCTTTTCTTCCCGAGGGTCCTCAAAGCTCCCAGCCAGTCCGGATCCGGTGAGGGTTCGCCGGATTGACTAGTGACGAGGTCCCGGTCAACTTCCCTGGAGCGGACTTAGAAAACTTTCCTTTAACGCTTCAGCGGGGCAACCCAAGAATCCAGGCAGGCAGGCGGCTTGGCTCTCGCGGTTGCTCCCGGTCACCTTTTCTACGAGCGCACTTAGAAACTTTTCTGGAGCTTTTTCTCGCGGGGTCTCTTGATGCTCCTCATGTAGCCGGATCCGGTGAGGGTTCGCCGGCTTCAGTTTTCTTCTAGTCCCGGTCAAACTCTGGAAGTTGGACCCATGGAGCTTCTAGTGAGACGAACCTGGTTGGCTTGGCCGGCTCGCGGTTGAAGGCAGGCGGCCTGGCTGACCAGGTTGAGTCGGTCCCTCTATGGAGCTTTTTTCCAAAGTTGCTCCAAAGTTCTCCAAACTTCTTGAACTTCTTCCTGAAGTTCCTCAAGGGGTCCCAAAGTGTCTCAAACTCACTCCAAGGGTCTGGAAGCTCCAAGATGGTCCTTGAAAGTTGAGGACTTCAGTTCCCACAATCCACTGGTACAAAACTCTTACAAATCCACTGGTGGTTCTCCAAAGTGTAGATTTAGTTGGTGATGTTCCAGATGAGCTCTTTTAACCTGTAGCTTTCAGGGAGTCCACTCTTTAGTTCTTTTTCAGCAAAATAATCCACAGGGCTGTAGTTTCAGATGGTGCAGTTTTCAGAGGTCAGGCCTTAGAAATCTTTGCACAGCAAAACTTCTCAGCTTGGCAATGTCTTGCTTCAGTAAGTTTCAAGCAGCAGATCTGAGAGGCTCTGCCCCTCTCAGATACTTATTCCAAGTTATCTGGGTCAGGCAGGAGGTCACTTCTGACCAATGGGAGCAGGGTAACTCCTCAAAGATATGACCACATCCTGTGGAGTGTGGCATTATTTTGTCCCAGAGTGCATCAAATCTCCCAAATCCATAATGGCTGATTTTCCAGCAAGGAGGTAAGAGCTGGCTAAACACACCCCTAGAATGGCTAATTTACTTAGACTCTCCCCCCTGCATCTGCTCATACCTTCCTTAATCCTACCATCTGCCTAAGGTGGGAAGTTCAGAGTTGTAAATGACAATGGTCTCTACTCTCCTCTTTGAAGAACATAGTTTACGACTCCTCCCCCTGGCCTGGCATTCCTATGGAACAGCACACTGCCCTGCCAGCAGAGCTGGTTAACCCCAGGGGCTCTTTATCACCTCTTCAAGGCAGCCTGGCTAATCCACTTAACTCTGACCAATCAGGGCAGACCACTGGAAGGCTGAATTTGGACTTACAAACAAGAAAGTCTTATAACTTCATGTATGTACACTTTAGGAGAAATTCAACAATATGATATTGTTGGATTTATTAATACCATTCTGGGAAGTCTTTGAATGGCATTTCTAGCCCTCTCCTATCAAGAGTTATTAAGCAATAACTTCCTACCATGTTAACCTATGTAACAGGGGATTTGCAATGGGAAAAATGACTTGGGCCATTTTTCCAGCACCAGGGCTTACAAAAACATATTTTATAAGTACTTTGCTTATATCTACAGGACCCCCACCGCATGGGACAACTAGGGGAGACTTTAGGGGTTCTGAATCTGTAGAAATATTGCAGATCCTCCCTCCACAGTGCTCCTAGCATCAAAGTCGAATTTGAGCAGCACTTTACCACAATGTGGGGAGTGAAATGTGAAATTTCACTTAACCCAAGGCATATAAAACTCATTTTATAAGGGTGTACCTTATAAATATCTGACCCCTCACCCCTGGGACACCTAGGGGAGACCCTGGGGGTTCCTAATATGCCAAAACATTGTAGGTTATCCATTTTTAAGTGCCCCAAACCCCAAAGTCGAGTTTGGGCACAATTTACTTTTTAAAAGCAGTCCTGGCACCCAGGGCTGCTTTTAAACTGACCTCAGGCTTCAGCAGTGCACACATGCAAGTGCAAAAAGAGCTGCTGGCCTCTAAACTGCCATGCCCTAGGGTACTAGGGACTTCTAGGTAGTTCAATCCCCCTGCCCTATTATATACTAGGGGCTTATAGGGTAGGTCATGCCAATCACAGGGGTACCATACTATTGTGTACCCTAGTGTATGTAGGTGTTTTAACGGTATTCTAATGTGTCTCTTTCAGCATAGCACTGGCCCTGGGACTGGTTAGGCAGAGCCCAGGGTCAGTCAGAGTCAGTTACCACCAGTATCAGTCAGCAAAGAGTTGGGAGGTGCCCAGGGCACAGGATGACTTTGCAACAATACTCTTCAGGAGTTATCACTTGAGTTACAGAAACGTGACTCTACAATCATTGATGCTCATTGAGGTATTTGTCAGAGTTTGAGGCAATGATAGATAGGCAAAGGATCCATTTCTCAGTGTAAAAAGGCCAGAGAAGAAAATATATTCCAATGTGTGAAAATGCACAAAGGAAAGACCACTGTCAAAATAATTGAACAGGGACAAAAAATTTAAGACATTGTTTATTGCCTTCAGGAGATACTATTTCTACTGACAGAAAGGCTGAGTATGATACACTGATTAGTGAAGTGAACGTTTTATGCAAACAGTACTGGCCTGATGAACTACCTTTTCTTTATGGTGAAAGTGATATTGAGTCTCTGTGCAAAAGATTCAACATTGGCAGTCGAGAAAACATACGTGCTTATAGAGAGTATAAGGAATCTGGAGGGAAAGAAATTAAAAGTCAGTTCAATGAGTTATTGATAGCCTTACACACTATTGCTATGAGTACTGCAGAATGTGAGCGGGGCTTTTCTCAAATGAATCTTATACAAGAGCATCATTGCCAACTGAAACATCTTTAATATTTTCAATCTTGTTGGCCCACCATTGAAGAGATTTAACCCATCCCCTATGTTCAGTCATGGCTTGCAAAAGGAATAAGTGCGGCTGATGACACTAGGAGTGACGCAAGGAAAGAGGAAGACTTGGAATGTGCAAGCAATTCAGACAGTTTGTGGCCTTTTCTAGAAAAATAGATGCTAGCCCTGTCCAACTCACAAAACACGTACCATTGCACTGTTTTGAATAAGTTAAAAAGTTAGGCTTCACTGTGTTTGGATATTTAATTATTGTTCTAGTTTATATATGTTATTTATTTTGCAACTAGAACACTTTATTGACAGTGTCAATATATTTAATATTTTGTAACATTTATGTCTCTTCCTTGTTTGGATGTTATATTTATTGTTCAATTTTATATATTCTATTTTTAGGTCTCGCCTGAGCCAGCGCATGCGCTGCTCTGGCAAGACTTTTAGTAAGTGGGCTTCAGAAAATGCTACCACACGCTTTTGCTTGGCCTAGAGCTTGCGGTTACGCGTGCGCTTACGAGCAGAGGCGCTATCTGACTTTCCTCTCTCGTCAGCAGCGCATGTGCGCGCGCTTACGAGCAGAGGCGTCATCTGGCTTTCCTCTCTCGTCAGCAGCGCATGTGCGAGCGCTTACGAGCAGAGGTGCCATCTGGCTTTCCTCGCTCGTCAGCAGCGCATGTCTTGGCCCCCACTCCCTTCTGTGTTCTCCCTGCTTGGAGGTGCCCTGCTCTCCCCAGCGCGCGCATCACTCGCGGGCTCACCTCCTGCTCCCCCTCTCACAATTAACTTTCGAGGCAGCAGGGCCGCGCTTGTATTTCAGTGCTTGTTGTGCTCAAGCCATCACGTTGCTCCTTCCATCATGGCGACTCCCTTCTCCGGTCGAGTTTACTCCTTCGTTTATGTCATTGTTGGTTCTTGGATCGAAATTGACACACCGGCTTGCGGCTTGTTTGCTGAGCTGAGAGTTTCACGTCACTTGAGGCAAGACAGGCTTTCTCTAGTACTCGTGAGGAGCAGCACGCTTTTGAACATTTTTTCCTCAACTAAGATATATTTTTGACACGCTAACGTTAAAGTTGAATTTCGTGTCCTGTTACAGTTTCCCGCAATTCTGGAGGTAACAGAATCTTTGATTGCCATCAGAAGGCTGAATTGGTGATTTTTCATATCGGCTTTAAGTTGAACCCGGCTTTAGTCAGGCTCCACACACACAGGTAATTTCCTGGGAATTTAAGAGTGCTCAGCTTGTTATGCGCATGTGAACCGAGTGTTCAACTAGCATCCGTTTGGCTCCATGACAGAGTTTAGACACTCCCTGTACCACGGCGGTGAAAGTTCACTGTTTAACGAGGCTCCAGAGGCGCGTCCTCCGCATAGCCCAGAGAGGTAGGATTCTACTTTTCAGACACGCCTGTATCTGCATCAGTCCACTCTAGTTTTTACACAAGCTCTTTAACATGCACTTCCGTTGCAGATTACGCTATTGGTTTTAAACTGTTCATTGAGGAACTACACTACACTCATCGCATAAACCTAGAGTTACTACTTTGGGATTATGTAGGATTGGTTTTCCACGTGTGGTGGATTAGTATTCAATCACTTGGTCTCCTCTTGGTTGATTATTTTGCGTTTAAACAGTCTGGCACTGCCACACGAGGTGTTCTTACTCTGCCTGTACACTATGTCTCCAGGCTGCTTTAACTCTTCTCCGGCCGCATTTTTTTCTCCACCCTTCCCTTTCTTCTCCCCCTCATCTCTGCTCTCCGCTCCCCTTTAACGGGCTTCCTTTTCAATCACCCCTTTCTTTCCCTCTTATCTTCGTTTCCCTTTTCAATACCCGTACCACTCCTCTTGCCTGCAGGGCCTTAATTAGGGCAGTTTAGGTGTTAGTGGTGTCTTCCGGGAGGTTGTGCCGTGGGCGTGACCGAGGAACAAACCATCCCGGGGAGAGGAAGCAGACAGGCGGACTTTTGGCAACTGCGAAACATTAAACTGTTGCATGGCTTATAGAATTTTGTTGCGCTACTTACAGTGAGCCTATTCTCTACATAATGGCACATTCTTGATGCTCATTTGGCTTTTCCTCCTTCACGGTGGCCCATATTTACGTGCATTGAGCTTGATATGGTGAATTTTAATTCTTCCTTCTTTATGGCCCATAATTAACGCATATTGATTTCACTTCCTCAATCATTAGTGGACCTACTTATTGGGAAGCGATTTCTACATGCAGTGATTCTCACATGGCGCTTCTTTACTTGTAGAATCCACTATCCCTTAGTGGATCCTCCGAGCAACTACCTGGGTGGCTCACCCCTGGCACCCTTAATTTTTGCGTACTTCCTACCTCTGGGTGAGACCCTACTCCATTTCCTGGACCTGTACACACACGTGCTTCCTACACCCTCTCTCTCTCTTCCTCCACCCTCTCTCTCTCTACCTCTCTCTGTCTACCTCTCTCTCTCTCTGTCTACCTCTCTCTCTCTCTCTCTACCTCTCTCTCTCTCTCTCTACCTCTCTCTCTACCTCTCTCTCTACCTCTCTACCTCTCTCTCTACCTCTCTCTCTCTCTCCCTACCTCTCTCTCTACCTCACTCTACCTCTCTACCTCCCTCTACCTCTCTCTCTCTACCTCTTTCTCTACCTCTCTACCTCTCTCTACCTCTACCTCTACCTCTACACCTCTCTACCTCTCTTCCTCAACCTCTCTTCCTCAACCTCTCTACCTCTACCGCTCTACCTCTCTCTCTACCTCTCTATCCCCCTCTACCTCTCTCTCTACCTCTCTACCTCTCTCTCTCTACCTCTCTCCACCTCTCTCTCTCCACCTCTCTCTCTACCTCTCTACCGCTCTCTCTCTACCTCTCGCTCTACCTCTCTACACCTTTCTACCTCTCTCTGCCTCTCTCTGCCTCTCTCTCTCTCTACCTCTCTCTCTCTACCTCTCTCTCTACCTCACTCGACCTCTCTCTCTCTACCTCTCTACCTCTACCTCTCTCTCTACCTCTACCCCTCTACCTCTACCTCTCTCTCTCTACCTCTCTACCTCTCTCTACCGCTCTACCTCTCTCTCTACCCCTCTCTACCTCTCTACCTCTCTCTCTCTCTCTACCTCTCTACCTCTCTCTCTACCTCTCTCTACACACCCCTCTCTCTACACACCCCTCTCTCTACACCCCTCTCTCTACCCACCTCTCTCTCTACCCACCTCTCTACACACCTCTCTCTCTCTCTCTACACACCTCTCTCTCTCTCTCTCTCTCTCTACCTCTAAGTGGCAGCCGGAGCCTGATAGCACTGCTTGTCCTTTAATTAAAAAAACCAAGCATTGGCATAGCCAATAGGTCTCGCCTTTGGGGCCTTATAAGTGTTTAACCATGCAACAGTTAATGTTGTTGCACCAAGGATATTGTGCTGCATAACTAAATACTTATAATGTCCCAAAAGCGAGACCTATTGGCTATGCCAATGCTTGTTTATTTATAAGACTTAATTAGCTTTTTTATTTTTAGAACATGTATTTATGTGTATTTGTATTTATCTATATTTCATTTTTAGTTATTTTGTCTTTATATATTTTGTATGGCACTGTGATCATTTTGCACTAATAGGTATGACTTGGGGTAAGGTCAAATTCAAACTGCCCAGCCACTACCTCTTTTTTTTGGCCTAAGTTCAAGGACTTTTTTGTGGGAGATGACATTATTCTGTGCTTTATGTTAAGATACAAATCTTTTATTAAAAAGTAATATTTTTAACATGTGCCTCTTTTGTAATCTCTGTCTTTTCTGTGTGATACAGAACTACATTTGGAAATGCCAGTTAAGTTCCATGTTTTTTACTATTCTGGATCTCTAATAAATTCACATATATTGCTCCAGGGAAGTGAGTAATAGCAACAAGCCCAATTGGTAATCATCTTTTTTAGGTCTCACCTAGGCAGCGCTTGCGCTGTCTCTTCGAGACATGCTGTATTCAGGTATGGACATGAAGCTCCACCCACTTTCCACCCATCTTTTTAATTGGCTCCTGTAACTGTCCTTTGTAAATGGGGGCTTTTCATTGGTCAATATGCTTAGTAGTCCCTCCTTGTCTCATCTTGTAACCTCCCATAAGGACTGGCCCTCTTACTTGTGTTATTATTCGGTAGGCTTTAATTACAGCCTCCTAGCACTATCTTCTTAAATTGCTTTATCCTGCCTGCTGTTGCAGGCAAACAGCGCTCTCTCATAATGCTTCTTACTAACTCATCATGGCGCCCGCTTAAGGACGTTCCTCTTCACCAACGACGGATAAAGTATGGTTATGCACAAGGAATATTCAACTTCAAGACCAGAAAGTTGCAATGCAGACTTTTAGCCTCCATTGATGTACAAACATTCATAAAACACGAGAAGTTTTACTTAACTCTTCCCTGTCCCAGATTTCTCAAAATGACATTGTAAAATTAGTGACTAAAAGATTTCCAAGTGAGAATCAAAACTTACCTGCCGTATAAGACGATGAGCATTAAGTCAAGGGCATTCTAGACACAAATTACACTACTTAATACACTCAAATCACAAATTTCCACAACCCACACCTACCAGCTCATCCTTTGGAACCCAGGTTTTCAGACGTGGGTGCGAAGTAATTTTACAAAGTCTCTTCTGGCTCTATCCACAGAAAGCCCCTCTCCTGTCAGATTAAGAATAAATACTTAGCAGGAAACTGAAGGTGCATAACTGTGCTTCATATATTGTTTAGGAATAAGAACTTACAAAGTTTAGGCAACAGAACAATCTAGGTAATTATTAGTTGAAGTCAAAGCACTACTACCTTGCAATTATTTGTGATGAAATTAAGAGGCCATTTTGAATATAAAGAATATAAGGCATACATGTATTTTCTTCTCTGACATTCCTCTCCACAAGTTAAAGACACAACAGGGCTGAAAAATTGCTGAATATTGGTCTACTAACAAGGGAACACCAGCTGTTCCTTGAGCAAATCTAGGACAGTTGTAGCAGCCTGAACACAACTAAAAACAACTCTGGAGCAGTGATGTTAAAGGTCCTACCATCTGTAACAGTTTCACCACTGCACAGAACCAAAGAATAGCAAAGCGCACCATCAAATATTCAAGAATATTAGAGTGGCTACAAGTTTAATTCAAGGACTCTAAACGTGTGTGCATAACCATTCTGGTTACCCTACCACACTTATTAGCAGCAAAGTGAACATGAACTGGCAAAGCCAACAAGTCTGGCCTTGGCCAGCTGGTGTGATGATTAATTTTCCCTTCAGTTTTTATAAGAAGCATATGCTACAAAAACAGAAAGAAAAAGAAAAGATGCCACTTACTAAACACAGCCACCGTATGCTTACAAAAATAAATGTAATTAAAAAAATAAGCATCACATTTAACTTTAATAGAACAGTATGAGCACCTGATAGGAGGCTTTGTTACTATCTTTTTCAGTATTGATGCATTTAACTATCCACCTAGCTAGATCTGCCCTGGAGATGGGATGTCCTCTTTTGACCTTTGCAAAGGAGACAAAGAGCTAATCAGATTTGCATAATGACTTGGTCCTGTCAGTGTAGTACATAGGAGCTCTTTTGACATCCAATGTGTGCAGTGCTTGTTGAAAGACAGTAATCCATTGAAAGTAGACGGTTTATTAGTAGCAGCACAGCATAGCATCCTATAGGTAGAACAGTTCCATTCAGCTGCAGTGGAGCCAGGAATTCCAGGATCAACATTCTCCTGGAATCCAGAATGCACTACAAAACATAACATGGCATGTGCAGAGACTGTATGCTAACATACGCTAATACAAGTAACAATGTAACACATCTTCCCCCTTACAAAAAAAAACGACCAAAAGAATGGAACACAACCTCAACTAAAACAGAAAGGAAAACAAAGAAGAAAATAACAGGACTTAAGGGAAGAAAAAACATGGGAGCAATAGATTTTCTATTTCACAAAAGCAGCAAATTTTCACCATGAAACCATTGTGCCTTTCCTCAGTGTCCACATTTTCACTTCTGTCCTTACCACTCATGACCATTCCATTACACCTTGCGACTCTCCTCACATTCCATACTTTGCCATCTTGGGTAAACACACAATTAGTAAATACCTTCAGCACCTTCATGGCCTTGCCAAACCAGGATAAACCTTTATTTACAAGACCAGGTTTGAGAATCCTCACCCAGTCGACAACCTTAATCTCATGAGACTTCACCTCCCACTCGGTATCATACAATTCCTTGGATTTACCCTGTTTTCTCCTCACTCTTTCAGCAATATCAGTCACATTACACTCTGCTTCTTCACTTCTTCGCTTCTCCTTAAATCACCAAGGACACAGGTTAGAAGCAGGATCTCTGCCTTCTAATAATTTAAATGGACTTACCTCAGTGGTAGTATGCCGAACAGATATAACCTTTCCCTCAAAATGTTTTTACAATCACCACCCTGACGATGTGTTTCTGCCACATATCCCTTCAATTAGTGGTTGAACCTCTTCACTTGACCATTTTCATGCGGTTCGTTAAAACAGTAGTTGTATGTCTAATGTTGCAATGCTTAAGAAAAGACTCAATTTCTCCTCTAGTGAGATGAACCCTGTTGTCAGTGACCACCACTGACGGTCATCCCTCTCGGGCAAACACTTCCTTGAAAAATTCAACCACCGCCCCCATGGTAGCCTGTGATACCAATTTGACCTCTGGGCCTTTTGAACGGTAATCAATTAAGACTAATGCAAACCGAGAATCCATAGGTAGAAAATTGAAAGCTCTGGATATATCAAAGGCCAGCTTTTGCCATGGCAATTCAGGCCACACACAACTGTTCATAGGAGGGGACTAACCCTCAACATCTTCTCACTTTCTGCACACAGTTCACACTCTCTCACAGTCCTGTCAATCATCCTATCCAGTTCTGGCCACCAGAAATAAATGTAAACAAGACACTTTATGGCGGACATCCCTGGATGTCCCTTGTGAGCCAATTTAAGAAGAGTTTCATGCACTGCCAAGGGCGGAACACACTTTCCTCCTTTGAACAAAAAATCCCCTCAAACATCAATTCGTCTGCCACTTTATACATGGATAACCACTCCGGTTTTATTTCGTTCTTCCTAGGCCACCCTTCCAAAACACACTTCTGGTGTGAGGTATCTAGTCGGATACCTCACACCCCTTCCAAAACTCTACTGAAATTTCCTCAAATTCATTGGTAGCTATATCTTTAATGGTGGCAATCATCTCATCTTCACCACCTTCACCTGTACCATCATTTGAGCATGGCAATCACATTTTTCTTACCAGGTACGTACTCTGTTTTATAACTATACTCCTGCAATCTTGAGGTGAGTCTGGCAATGCGTGCTGTAGAGTTCCAACCGCCTCCAGGAGACAAAATGTTAACCAAAGGTTTATGATTGGTCCTCAGAATTAATTTACTACCCCAAATATAATTTCTGAAATGTTCAATGGCCCACACACAAGCAACAAGCTCCTTTTCAATTACAGCATTCCTGCGTTCAGTCTCATGCAGGAGGCGAAAGCAACGTTCTATTCTTTCTTTCTACACTTTTGAGCCACTACACTGCCCACACCATACATATTGGCATCCTCTGTGATGACAAACTCCTTCCCTATGCAGAATTGTCTTAAAGTACGAGCCTGTGCAATTTCTTGTTTAATACTCTCAAATGCCACATATTGTCTATTTGACCACAAATAAGCAACATTGTGCCTCAGCAGTTCTCTAAGGGGTACCATTTTTGTGGGAAAGTTCTCTAAGAACTTGTTGTAATAGTTGCACATGCCGGGAAATGAAAGCAACTTTAGTTGTGGGTGCAGGGGCATTCACAATAGCATCTACATTGGATTTCTTTGGCACTACTTCATTGCCAAAGTGTGGCCCAGATATTCCACTGATTTTTTTAATTTTTTTTTTACATTTTGCGCTTGTGAACCTTGAGCGTTAAACCATGTTTCTATAACCTGGCACACACCTCAATCATGTGTTGTAAATGCTCTTCCTAATCCTGGGAAATTATTAAAATGACATCTTAGAAACACAACATATTTGTCAATGTCCCTAAAAATATGGAACATAGCCCTCTGAAAAACCGAGGCCGCAGAGGCTAGGCCAAATGGCATTCTTGTAAATTGATGCAATCCCTGAGAGGTGATAACTGTGGTTAGACGCTTAGATTCTTCAACCAAAATGACCTGATGATATGCTGTCTTGAGGTCTAATCTGGAAAATATTTTTGCTCACTTAACATAGAAACAACCTCATTGAAATTGGGCACGGATGGCAATAAATATATTAGCATTTAATGCCCTCAAATCAACACGCAAACACAACTTTTGAACAGGCTTACGAGCTAAAACGATGGGAGAAACCCATTCACTTGACTCAATCTCTTCAATAATCACTTCTTTGACCAACTCCTTCAGCATATCTGTCAACTCCTCTCTCACATTGTTTGGCCCACCCCTCAACTTTTGCCGAACAGGAACCACATTATTTTTCAATTTAATCTTGTGTGCAAAATCTTTCAGCTTCGCTAAATCCTCACAGAACACATTCTTAAAACGTTTCTTAAGACACCTTTCTCCATCACTTTCTCCAGTGAGTGACACGTTTGTCGTAACCTTCCTCGCACAACATTACGGGTTCTTTGCATCAGGGATTCAGCATTATGCCCAGCTTCCACTGGTCTCTCCATCCTAATACGTTCACTCCTTTCACAGCAACATAAAGCTTATTTTTGGCACTTCACTCATTGAACTCTAATACCATGCACACATAACCATCCATCGCAATGTTGGAGCCATCAAAGCCTTCTGCCAATATGTTAGACTGGTGCAAACTCTCCATGTCACAAATGTGTGTCAACTTTTCTTTAAAATATTTCCTACTACTAATGGTCCAAGAGGAACCCAAATTTGCCATAAGATCTAACTCAACCCCTAAAATGCATACCACACACTTAGGGGATTCCTTACCATAATCTCAGTCAACGTTTTCCCACTCTCTTGGACAGATAAAACAATACCTGTATTGTTATCTGTACTATTTCTTCCTTTGCATACAGGCTTGATATCACGCGTCTCAGCAGTGTACGACATCTTACCCCTAGTCTGACCCCAATTCCTTCTTAAATCTCTGCACACACGTGCAAAGTGACCTCCACATCCAGATTTCTTGCACTCCCTATTGATAGCAGGGCATCCAGAATAGGATGCTATGTGTGCACTACTACATCTATAGCACACACCAGATCTCTCAGTTTTGTCAAATTTCTTAACACCTGCATAATTATTTACCCGCAGACTTGCACCTGCGGTAGACCCCCACATCTTCAGTACTATCCAGACATACATTAGCACTCTTCACTGCCGACATCCACTTCTCAGATTGCTCTAATGCCTTAGCCGTAGCAATGCTATCCTGTAATTTGGGGTCACCCATAACTGTTTTTGAGTTTTCTTGTTCTTAACATGGACTATAATCTGATCTCGAATCATCTAGAATAGTACCAAAATTGCAATTCATAGATAAAGCCCCTAGTGCAGTCAAAAACTCATCAAATCACTCTTCCTCTTTTTGTGCTCTTGTTTAAAATTTGAATCTGTTCAAAGCTGAACATGTGGTGGGTTTAAATCTCAGCTCCATTCGCAAAATGGCTTCTTTGCATTCATCCATCTTGTTTTGTCCTTCAGGTGGCCTAACCTGAGGCAATGCTCTGAAAACAACTTGACCTCCTGATCAGAGACAATGTAAAAATATGCTTTTCTTCCGTTCTGCTCCTATACGCTCACCATCTATGGCTCTCATATAGGTGAAAAACTACTCTTTCCACCTCACCAGTGGAATGGGGGTTCATCCTTAGTCTGTAAAACTTTAGTTGGGGGACCAAACTGCATAGTGACATTCCTTTCTAAACACGCGGAAACTAAAATAAATATCCTTCACAAAGTACCTCTGAAAAATGGAGTGTGAGGTACTATAATTATAGTATAGGACACAAATTGAGGTAACGTTTTTTCCTTTGACGAGAAAATATCCAATAGAGAAGAATGGAAATAAATTATAACAAATATTCACAATACTGACCGATTTAATAGTTGTGTGTTGTTGTCCCTGTGAAAACCAAACATTTCCTTCAAAATTGATGTAAATCCAAAGTTTGTCATGGAAACAGCTCTCCGTAACAGCTGGTAATTACCACTGATTTCCTTTTCCAAAACGGCCACCACGCAGCGTGACTGTGTTAGCACGCTACACGGGAGCACGGCAAATAGTAAATAGCACGTCCTCATCACGTAGAGGATGCACAGACGCACGTACCCAGACACCGGAGATGCTCTCAGTGCGTTTTACACTGACGCCACCTTTGTTGCCAGAATGGAATGAACTGTGGCTGAAGCTTCTGTATTTGAGAGACCAGCGGTCGGTGGTGCTTTTGAAAAGTAAACACCCTTCGACGGCCGCCTTCATGTAAGGAATGAAACGCAGGTACAAACCAGTTGTAAATTTCTCTTCGTAGGCGCATATCCACAGCTACTCGAAATACATGCATAGGCGAGGCAATCCGCGCCTGCGCTGCAAATAATGGCAGGATACCTCACCAAATCATCACCATTCCTTGAAAGACAGTGATCCATTTAAAGTAGAAGGTTTATTAGTAGCAGCATAGCATCCTATAGGTAGAATAGCTCCAGTTCAACTGCAGTGCAGCCAGGAATTGAAGGATCAACATTCTCCTAGAATCCAGAATGCACTACATAACATGGCATTTGCAGAGAATGTACGCTATTATATGCTAATACAAGTAACACTGTAACAGTGTTCTTTCCCCCAACAGAATCTGGCTGCAGGAAAAAACTGTAAGCTCTCTCGTTTGGTTAAGGCAGAAGGGATACCACCATATGGAGAGGAATGTAGGGTTGGTTCTAAGACCAACCCTGTCCTTGTGGTCCTGGATGAAGGGCTTCTGCAGAGTGAGTGCCCGCAATTCGCTAATTCATCTAAAAGAGGTAATGGCCACCAAAACCCCCACCTTGCAGGATAAGAATTGAAGGGGGCATGAATGTAGAGGTTCAAATGGTAGCCCCATGAGTCTGGTGAAGACTACATTGAGATTCCACAAGGGAGCGGGAGTCTCTAGTTCGAAAGTATTGTAGTGCAGTTACTACTAATCTGTATATCTGCGCATTGTTTGGACAACATAAACTAGGGGCTTGATGCCAAGACTGATTCCAGACACCCCCGCAGGATGTGTTGGACTATAGACCAGCTAGCTCACAGTGCCACCGTAAGCCCCCCTAACCTACCAAGGAGCAAATGGTTTCTGGCAACTACTGAACATGACAACCCTGACCCCTCAGGGATTGTGGAAACAGTACAGACCCCTTCGCTCAGTCACTCGTGCTCACTTATTCTCAGAGAAATATACAGAGAATACACAGTGGGACGTTTTCAATAAATGTATTGAACCAATGTTATTCTTGCATAAAATAAGTGTGCTGCAATGATTAATACACAGAAGCAGATAAACGTGATTACAAGCACCAAAAGCATAAATATTAGATATAGTTCTACCATGGTGCTAAAACAATGTATATATGCAGGCATATAAAATAAGGCAGTAATCTAGCGTACTCCTACTATGCGAACCCTACTCCAAGTGTACCTAGAGTGTGTGTAGGTGTAAAGCCAAGATTCCCTCCAAGGGACGATCCAACCCCATTACCTGATGGAATAGAATGAAGGACCCCATCTTGGTCATGAACTGGACACCCCTCACAAGATGTCAGACCACTGCGTGGTGAAGTCTCAGCATGCAGGGACCCTCATGTCAGCGGAAGTGCCTCCTCTGCTAATCTATCAGGATGCTCATCTTTTATAATAGAAAGCAGCCTTGCGATGTGCGTATAGATTAGCGATGTTATGTATATGTAGATAGCCCTGTCGCCCCGTTAATGAAGATAGAGATAACATTTGTACATAGTGTGAAACGAGACCTTGTACATGATGTTCAGGGCGTTTGTGATAATGTTGTGCGAAGCTAGATGTGTTAACAAGTTTAGTTTCGGGGAAACTAATCCAACACTATCGTGCATGCAAATATGTGCAAAAGGTCACAGCTGAAAATGATATTTGAGATTACAATGTAAGAAATGAGCTGCTTCGCTACAAGGCCCTAACTCGGGAATATAACCTTATAACTCTATTGAGACCCTTCATGAAGGACTTAATCACTGGAATTCCAAAGAGGGAGGAGTGTTCCCTTTTTAGCATGTAGGCTGCTACTGCAGCAAAGTGTAAATGGGTGGCGGTATAGACGAAGCCTGCTTTTTGCAAAAGAAAGGCAATAATATCTGTACCATAGACTTTAAAAGGTCCAGGTTCTTAGAAATATAGTGGTAAATTAACCTTTTCCATTTTGCAACATAGCGATCCGTCGGGCTTTCTTTAAGATTGATATACATTCTTGGTGAAGGTTGAGGTACCTGAATTCTAGGACCT
The DNA here is from genome assembly GCA_963921515.1 of Calotriton arnoldi. NCBI lineage: Eukaryota > Metazoa > Chordata > Amphibia > Caudata > Salamandridae > Calotriton > Calotriton arnoldi. The sequence continues at coordinate 255,760 of CAWUFW010013278.1, forward strand.
CAGGTGCCAAATCTCAAGGTTGAGCTGTCTGGTATCCAGAGGTCTCATTTGACCTTGCCTCTGTGTGAAAAGGTCAGGCCTGAGTGGAAGTCTCATGAGGACTGAGGACAACTCCAGGAGAGTGGAGTATTAGGGTTGCCTTGCCCAAGTGGGGCTACCAAAATGAGGGGTAGTGAAGTTTGCCTCAGTTTTATTACCATGTAGGCCTACATAGTAATGAAACTGAGGCAAACGTCCACCAATTCATCCATAATGCATTGCCCATGGACTGTAGATGTGGGTAGTTGGAGGGGCATTTTGTGTTTGGGGTGGCAAACATGTCCATCTGTCAGGTTCATTTGTATTGGAAGTACATGTGTAGGACCTGGTGGTGGAGTACCCACTCGTGGACTTGTTAAAACATCCTGCTGAACAGGTCTGCAAAGCCATTGTGTCCAGATGCTCTGCCATAAGGTTAATGTTGTGGCAGAGTGCCAAGTCCCTTGGGCTAAGACAGCTGAGGGGAGTGTGTGCCACCCTGCAGTCATAGGGCCTGTTTTGATAAGGACTATTTTGTCCCGAATTACTTGTTAGAAGGCTTTGAGAGCTAAGTGGATGGCTAACAGTTCCAGGTAGGTGATGTGGTGACCCTATCGTCAAGCGAGACACCTTCCATGAACAGTAATTTTGTTGAGATACCATTCCCCACCCTGTGATAGAGTCTGTGTTGATGGTGACTAAGTACTGGGTCTGCAAAATGCCTGTCTAACAAGAAGTTGCTGCTGTTCCACAACTGTGGAGAGTGGTGCGCCTGGCCTGTAACAACACTAGATTTTCCAAGTAATCCTCGGCATGGCACCATTGAACTGTGAAGCACTCTTGGAGGGGGCATACATGAAGCCTTGCAGGTGAAACAATGACTATGCACAAGGCTGTTGTCTCTGGAAGACGCATGACAGTCCGCACCATGAGCTGACAAAAAAGGGTGAACCTACTGAAAGGTTGTAACTCTCTACTGGGTGGGGTAGACTGCCCACCCCGACTGCTTCCAATACTGATCCTAACAATGGTTGGACCTATGGAGGCTGTAGGTGGGACTTGGCGAACACCAAGCTATGCAGCGGGGCCACCACTGTTTGTGTATGTGCTAGATACTGCAGCGTGCTGCTGCTCTTGATCAGTCATTCCCCGAGGTAGGGAAAGACGTGAATGCCCTCACTTTGTAAATGCACAGCCACCACTGCTAGGCACTTCCAAAACGCCCTTGGAGCCCTGGTGAGCCTGAAAGGAAGCATTTTCAATTGGTAGTGTTGTCCACGTACCATAAAGTGAAGGTACCGTTGATGAGTATGGTAGATGGTTATGTGGAAATAAGCGTCCTTGAGATCAAGTGCAGTGGTGAAATTGCCCTGTTGAAGGAGGGTGACGGCAGCTTCCAGAGTTGTCATGCAAACATTTTCTGATAGGATGTAGTGATTGAGGCAGCGGCCTGAGGTCGAGGATAGGCCTGAGAGCCATACCTCTTGGGGATGAGAAAGCAAAGAGGAGACGCTGCTCCCATGGTTTTGTGGGGGCAGCCTCTTTATGGTGCCCTTCTGAAGGAGAGTGTCAACTTCTTCCTGAAGGAGGAAGATGTGTTCTTCACTGAGAGCGTGTTTATGTGGTGGGATGTTGGGAGAAGTGTCGGTAGTTCCAGGCAATAGCTTTTTTGGAACATTGCTAGGATCGCTTGTCAGACATGATTTCCTACCAGCAAGAGAGAAAATAGTGTATCCACCCCCTAACAGGTGCAGTGGGATTGGGGGATGGTTTGGGAGGAATAAGTCACTGTTTGGAGGAGCTATGCTTATCTTAGGGAAATGTATAAAGTGCATGGCGACCAGGAGGCATCCCAGCGTTGATTGAGCAACACGGACTGTAGGTCCAAGCACCTTGACGGTTAGTTCATGAACAGAAAAGTTTTAAGCTGTTTTCTGAAAGACAGTTCATTATCGATTGTCTGCACAGAAAGGGGCAGGGAGTTCCAGACTTTTGCCACATTGTGTCTAAAGGATCTTCCTCCCTTTCTAGCCCTCTCACGGGAGGGACTACAGTCTGAAGGGTGGAAGAGGATTTGAGAGCTCTGCCTGGTTTAAAAGGAGTAATCAGCTGTTGGGAGATGGAAGGGCCTTGGTCTCGAAAGGCTTTGTGCTAGAGGCACAGTGCCTCGAACTTGATCCTCTGCATGACTGAGAGCTAATGGAGGTCGGCCAGGGCCTGACGTGCCAAATGGTGTCGGGGATGTTTAGCAGGGTCCTTGCTGCCGCATTCTGCACCACCTGAAGTTTACCAATCACAGCTTTAGGAGCTCCCAGGTAAAGAGTTTCCATAGTCCAGGCGAGAAGGAATCAAAGTCTAGACTACAAGCCTCCCAGAGACAGAGGGTGGAAGAAATGGAGAAATGCATCTTACAACAACTCGACAGACACATAGGCAAATACAACCAACTGGACTCCTTCCAATCTGGTTTCAGGAAAGGCTGCAGCACAGAAACCGCCATGCTTAACATTGCTGACGACATACATTGTTCTTTAGAGAATGGAGATGCCTGCCTTCTTATCCTACTGGACCTCTCAGCGGCTTTCGATACAGTCAACCACTCATCCTTACTGAAATCTCTGAAGACTCGTTCTGGCCTTAATGGCACAGTCCTAAATTGGTTCACTTCCTACCTCCAACACCGAACACAACACATTAAAATCAACTCCTGCCTCTCAAATCCTACTCGTGTCTCTCTTGGTGTCCCTCAGGGCTCAATACTCTCCCGCTCTCTCTTCAACCTCTTCATGGAACCCCTTACTATCATTTTGAAACAAGCTGGGATCAATTATCACCTTTACGCTGATGACACGCAACTCTACTACAAAATCAAATCACACAGTGACATCCTTCATCTTAACATCACATTGAGCAAGATTCAATCCTGGTTTTACTCCAACCATCTAAAATTGAACCCCAACAAAACGGAAATCATTCTATTCTCCCCCAAAAGTAACCACCTCCCTATCCAAAGCTGGATCACTGACCTCAAAGCTCTAAACTGTCCGCTCACTCTATCCAACACGGCTAAATCCCTAGGTTTCACCCTGGACAAAGATCGGTCACTGAAGGACCGTATCAATAACTCAGCCAAAGGAGCGCTTTACACACTTAAAAACCTCAAAAATATCAAACCTTTCATCCCAGCTGACGACTTCAAATGGGTCGTTCAATCGCTAGTCCTCTCTAAACTCGACTACGGGAAGGCTATACTCACCGGAACCCCTAAAATTCACCTCGCTCCCCTCAGATCAGTACTCAACATGGCTGCCCGGCTTATAACTGACTGCAAACGGTACGAACACATCACACCTGCCCTCAAGTCCCTTAACTGGCTCCCCATCGAAGGAAGATGCATCTACAAGACTGCCTGCTTCACTCTTAACCCCCTGACTACTTAAACAACAAACTCACAAGAGCAGGAAGGGCCAGACCGATGAGAAGCTCCAATGCTCTTCTTCTCGTACCCCCGTTACTAAAAAAGAAATCTACCCAGACTTGTTCTTTTTCAGGTAATGCTCCCAGCACCTGGAACGCCCTTCCAAGGGACCTTCGCTGCAACCCCGCCTACCCTGGCTTCAAAAGAGACCTGAGATGCCATCTCCTCAATAAATACTGGAGCCCATGAATCAAACCGAACCGGATTTCTACTAGGCTCCTGTGATCTTGTCATCCCTCCGCTGATCTGTTGGCCTTTCTTTTCCTTGTGTTCACCTTATTGTCCCGCTTGCCTTGCTCTCCATGGTCCCTCATTTATTTTTGTTCTTACCTCATTTCTGTAATTTTCTGTACAGCGCTCTGTTACCGCTGGCTCTAGCCTAGCCAGCACTTTATGTCCCCTAAATTGTTAATTGTTTGGTCTTCATTTTAGTAATTCCATCCCTCATGTCCCTACAAATGTTTCTTTGTATATATTAATGTGTGCACCACACCTCCCACCACCGCCTAAAAGCCGACCATCACCTCCTGGGCCCCCGTGTCCGTCAAGCTCATCTCCTCAACCATGAAGAAGACGCACTCAGGAGCCCCTACGGACCCCTGCCCGCCCCCCCCACATCTTCCACAGGGCCGCTGCTGTCATCGCACCCGAACTAGGACGGACAATCAACTCCTCCCTCTCATCCGGCATCTGCCCAGACGACTGGAAGCGTGCGGAGGTGAAACCCCTCCTCAAGAAGCCCAAGGCCGACCCAACTGACCTAAAGAACTACCGGCCCATCTCTCTCCTCCCCTTCACAGCCAAAGTCACCGAAAGACTCGTGAACACCCAGCTGACCGCCTTCATCGAAGACGCATCCCAGTCTGGATTCCACAGCAACCACAGCACCGAGACCGCCCTCCTCGCCGCCACCGACGACATCCGCATGTTGCTAGACCAGGGCCACACCGCAGCCCTCATCCTCCTAGACCTCTCTGCAGCGTTCAACACCGTATCACATTGCACGCTAGCCGCCAGACTCCACTACTCAGGAATACAGGGATCCGCCCTCAACTGGATCCAATCCTTCCTCTCCGGCAGAACCCAGAGGATCAGGCTCCCCCCCTTCCTCTCCGATCCCACCGACATCATCTGCGGAGTACCCCAAGGATCATCACTAAGCCTGACGCTCTTCAACATCTACATGGCCCCCATCGCTGCCATCGTCAGACAGCACGGGCTTAACATCGTATCCTACGCCGACACCCAGCTCATCCTCTCCCTCTCCCTCACCAAGAACCCAGAAGACACCAGGCTCTGCTTCCAGGAAGGAATGAGAAACGTAGCAGCCTGGATGAAGGACAGCTGCCTAAAGCTCAACTCTGAGAAGACCGAAGTCCTCATCCTCGGACCCTGCTCCTGGGACTGCACCTGGTGGCCCTCTGCCCTCGGGAGCCCTCCCACCCCGACAGACCACGCCCGGAACCTCGGCATAATCCTCGACTCCTTCCTCTCCATGAACCGCCAGGTCAACGCCGTCGCATCCACCAGTTTCAACTGCCTCCGCATCCTCCGTAAGACCTTCAAATGGATCCCCCCCGACTGCAGAAAGACCGTCACCCACGCACTCATAACCAGCAGACTAGACTACGGCAACGCCCTCTATGCCGGAATCAACAAAACTCTTCTACACAAACTCCAAACCATCCAGAACGCCGCAGCCAGGCTCGTCCTAGGGACACCGCGCCACGAACATATGACCCAACACCTACGAAGCCTCCACTGGCTCCCAGTCGAAAAGAGGGTCACCTTCAAACTTCTTACCCACGCCTACAAATCCCTCAACAACATCGGACCCAAATACCTCAACGACAGAGTATGTTTCCACGTACCCAAGAGAAACCTCCGCTCTGCCGACCTCGCCGCATCCGCAGAAACAGAACAGGCGGGAGAGCTTTCTCCTACATCGCAGCCAAAACCTGGAACAAGCTCCCGGTCAACATCAGACGCTCCCCTACCCTTCACACTTTCAGAAAGGACCTCAAGACCTGGCTCTTCGACTGACCCGGATCTGCTTCTCCCCCCTCCCCCCCCAGCGCCTTGAGACCCTCACGGGTGAGTAGCGCGCTCTATAAACTACTGATTGATTGATTGATTGCTTCACTTCCCTTATTTTTTACCGTATGTAACCTTTGATCCTAAGATTATTGCCTTGCTCCGGAGTAGATTTTTCACTTCCCTTATTGTTATTTTGTATGTAACCATTGATCCATTGATTATTGCCTTGCTCTTGATTCTGTAAAGCGCTCCGATACCCCTGGGTCTAGCTAGCGCTATATAAAACCTTTAAATAAATTAGAAATTAGGTGCAGAATTTTCCGCTGGAGCCAGCTTTGCCCTTACCCCCGTTGATACCCCAGTAGGAGCCTCTATTGTACCCTTTTCCAGCTTACCGGTGGAATGACGGATGCCTCTGGTAGGGTGGGTGCTCTTGCGAGATCATCTTAGCTGCCCCTCAGGACTGCTGTTTGTGAAAGGAGCTGTTGTATGGAGTGTTCTGGATTGCCCTCATGGACTTTGCTGTTTCTGTACTTTTTTTTTTTAAAGCTTTATTTAACAATTTTCAGAGTTACAATACAGAAGAAGACGAGGTCCATGACATCATGGCTGTCGTGTATGATCATATCTCGACATGGTTATAAGATGAAGCTGTGGTAGATCACAAAAAAAAAGAAAAAACAATATCAGAGTTTGAATAGAAGAACAGAGGAGAAGCCCTCAGAAAGGAGAAAAGGTGCAATAGTAGGCAGATAGTCATGTGGTCGTATCTTGGCTGGCGTGACCTGAAGATAGGGCAGTCGTGGGTGCTCGAGGTGAAAATACTGGGGAGTCTGAGTCTAAGGTAAGCAAGTAGGAATGAAGAGGCTGTCAAATGTCCTTTGGTCTGTCAGAGGGGGGGCTGTAACGTGGCGTAGACCTCGTTTGTTAGATTGCAGTACGCTTCCCCCAGGCCTTGATGGTAGGGCGTGCAGCGTTTGCCCCAGTGAATTGCAATCTTTTGTTTCACTAACAATAAAGCAATGGCAGTAAATCTGCAATACGTTATGGCGATGGGTGAAACATTGCCCAACAGTGCTAAAGAAGGCGAGGAGTCTAAGGTTAGGGAGATCATTTGAGAAAGGGCATTGAACACATCAACCAGTATGTTGCAATAGCCGGACAGGTCCAAGTTAAGTGTGGGAATTCCACCCCAGGGAACCGGCATTTAGGGCATAGGGATGACATGGAGGGGTCAATCTTTGCGAGCCCAACAGGAGTGGTGTAGGATCTGTGTAGGAAACGGAAATGGAACAATTTGTGGCGGTGGTTGGGGGATACTAGTTTAATTTGCACACAACAGAGGGCCCAATCTTTGTCAGTGATGGGGTGGCCCAGGTCCTCCTCCCAGCGTTGCCTCCTCATTGTTAGTGTGTTTTAAAGCCATGCAACCACTGCAGAGCTTGGCGAGCAGGTGTGGCCTGTCCGGGTCCACAATCAAAAGAGTGAGTGGGGGGGAGGGGGGGGGAGTCGTCATGGACAAGGGGATAGGAAGGCACACTAGTGTGAAGTACTGTGTAATCGATTAAAGATTAAGGCACACTAGTGTGAAGTACTGTGTAATCGATTAAAGATTAATCTAACCATGAATGTAATGTCAGTATGTGTGGCATCCGCGGTGAGCGATAAAGCATGCCTGTTGGGGAACAAATCCCCAAAGGTGAGAACACTATGCCTAGTCAAGGTTTGTTGTACTAGCTTGTCAGCCATTAGTGGTAGCCAAGGATTTGGAGAGACCGGCACAGTTCAGGAGAATATAAAAAGTCGAAGCCCAGCATACCACTAAGCATTCGCCATGCCAGCATACCACTAAGCTTTCGCCATGCCCAGCAGGTGGTAGATAAAGTCTGGATGTCCTTGGGGTCGAGCTTGAGGCCCTGTGGAATTAGGGCATTTAAAGGTGTAGGATCTGCCAGATCCTGTTCCAGTTAAGCGTAAAGCAGTCGGGCATCTGGGTGAAATCAATAATATGCTAAATGAGCTTGGGCGACAAAGAAATCGATGCGGAAATGGGGGACAACGAAGCCACCACGATCATATGGGAGAGGGAGGGTGTCCCAGGAAACCCGGGGTCTACGGCCTGCCCATACAAACTTCAAAAGTAGGCTGAGCAGCGTCATAAAGAAAGAGTTCATCAAAGGAATAGGGATATTTGTAAATAAATACAAAAAGCGAGGGAGGACCGTCATTTTTATCATAGCTATACGGCACGCCATGGTAAGGGGAAGTTCAACCCAGCGATCTACTTGTGTCAAGAGTCAGTCCATGGCAGGACCATAATTTAAACAAATGACTTGTTCCCGGTCCCTGTGTAAGACAATACCCAGGTACTTAGGAGAGTCGGCTGACTATTTAAAAGGGTATTCGCAGGTGGGTGGAGTGGTAGCATCAGTAAGGGGGAACAGTTCCGATTTCGCCCAATTGATGCACAGGCCAGATAGGCCTCCAAACCAGACAGTTTCCCGCACTTTAGGGGTCCAGTTGTCAGAGGGGTGCCGAACAAACAACAGTATGTCATCGGCATACATTGAGATAAGGAGCGGTCCAGATTTAAATTGAAGACCTCGATGCATATGACGCTCCTGTAGGTGGCGTATCAAGGGATCAATGGCTACAATAAATAATAAAGGTGAGAGCAGGCATCCCTGCCTTGTGCCTCAGTCGGGATATAGCAAAAGAAGTCAAAATGGAGCCATTGCTACGGATACGAGCTGTGGGATTTGAATATAGTAGTGAAACGAGGGCTGTGCATCTGTCAGGTATGCCAAGTTTCCGTAATGTCACGTGGAAGAAAGGCCATTATAAGGAGTCAAATGCCTTCTCTGCATCCAAAAAGGCAACCACCGCAGGAGTGTCGGGGGACACCCTATTCAGAACAGAGAAGACAGCGCAAAGGTTAAGCTAGGTGGACCTGTGGGGTATGAAACCTGTCTGCACAGTAGATAGCACCTGTTCGAGCAGCAGCAATATATGTTAGCCATTGCTTTAGCAAGGATTTTATTGTTGAAGATGAGTAATGAGAGTGGCCTGTAAGATAAACAGCGTGTGGGGTCTTTTCCGGGTTTGAGCAGCAGAGAGATCGACGCTTCTTGCATAGTAAGTGGGAGTACCCCGTTTGAGGGCTTCCATGTAGACTCCAGCAAATGGGGGATCAACATTATTTTGTACGCTTTGTAGTAGGCGCCACTAAGGCCAGGGGCCTTTGTTCCATCCAAGGAGTCAATCGCCTGGGCGATTTCCTCAGCAGATAACGGCTCACTTAGGAACTGAGATTGGCCGGTAGTAAGCCAGACCATGGCAATCTCATCAAGGTAGTACTGGCGCGCCGCGGATTCGGACGACAGGTGGGAAGTATACAAAGATTTGTAATATGAGACTATTTTGTGGATTATACCCTCATTGGTTGTGACTCGGGTGCCGCCATCAAGGACAAGTTCCGCAATGTGTCCAGAGCCACGAGGAGGGCGCAGGAGGTGAGCTAAAGTTCGCCTGGTGTGTTCACGCTCACCTTAACGTTGCGCCGCTGAATATTTGCCAAGGAAGGAGACCTCACTCTCAGCTACGTAAGGAATTCCTCTAACAGGACTGAGAGTTTATGGAGAGGCCCTGGGGAGCATTGGGGGGTATTCTCACTGTCGATGTCCGCAAGCATGGCCTCCACACCTGCCAGGCTGCCGCGAAGGTCACACAGCACCCTTGTGTGTTTTGAAAGGCAGATACCGCGGATATATGCCTTAAAGGCATCCTAGAGTATGGCGTACTGGTTCACAGAACCTGTATTGATTTATAAGTATTCAATTAATGGCATCCTGTAGTTCGGTGCGGAAAACCGCATCCAGCAGAGCCCAGCGAAGTTTCACAACACCCGCCATATGGAAGAATGATTAGCATCCTAACTGGTGCGTCGTCTGAAAGTATGTAAGGAAATACCTGTATATCTCAGAGCCAGGGGCTACCATTCGCCGAGAGGAACCAAGAGTCCAACCGCGTCCACACTGCGTATGGCGCAAAATAAAAGGTGTAACCTGGAGTGGTGGGGTGGTGAAAGCGCCAGATGTCCTAAGGGCACGAGTATGGATCGGGTCCTGAAGAATGCGTAAAGAGTGGGGCTTGCCACCGGGGCAGGCGCTTGAAGAATCTGGGCAGGATCTAAATGTAGGTTCAGGTCGCCACCTGTGAAGATGACATCTGCCTCGAACCGGTCTAAAAGAGTGGATACGTTCTGGAAGAAAAAGGGATAGTCTATATATTGGTGTATATAGGTTTAGGAAGAGAAGCCTCCTCCCCAGCATTGTCCTTTTACCAAAAGGTAGCGACCTTGATCATCAGCGATGGTTGTATGGTGCAGAAATGTGTTTTATGTATAAGTATGCAAACCTCCCCTGGAGTAAGAGCTATAGCTTGAGAAGTATCGATGTGGACCCCAGGATGCAGCAAAGGCGGGAGATGACCGAGGAGGTAGGTGCGTTTCCTGCAGGAATGCGATTTTGACACTGTGTCGGGTAAGATATGATAGCACAGTTTGCCCTTCTGAGGATTGTTTAAACCACAGACGTTCCAGGTGAGGAGCGCCAGATCCAGAGAGTGTCTAGCGTCCCCCATTGGGATATCGGGAAGTCATGTCTGTCATGTATAGTCTAACATAGTAATTGTTACTTGGTCCCGTCTCGTATGATACAGAGAGAGATAGTAAAAGGAAAAGAACTTGGAGCAAGAATAATCATAAGGAAATCCCAGGTGACCCACCGTCCCACCCAAACTAGATAAAAAGATTCTAGTGAATCCCAATAAGACCTATACCGTAAAGAAAGTCCCCAACAATTCGAAATACGGAATCATCCTTGGGTGGCGGGCAATGCATTGGAACTTGGTGCCCATTTTGAAATGCAACAATTAGCTATATAGTGAAGGAAAGCAGCCGGTGGATTGTGGGAAGAGGCAAGGCATACAGTTGAACATTAACAATAGCACATTGCAAAACATCGTCTTCAACAAAGTGGCATATACAATACAGGGTTGTCGGAGTTGTTCAGCTGGGGTTGAAAAGGTCAGCACTGTCAGAAATGTCAACATCTGGAGAGGAGCGTTCTGGGGAGGGTGTGGGTTGATGAGGGGGTCGCCGTGACTCAGACGTTTGCAGAAAGCGAGGACATCAGCCAGGGTATCGAAGAAGCGAGGTTTACCTTTCGCCCCCACCCGGAGTCTAGCTGGGTATAGCATGCTGTATTTCAGTCCAAGCTTCCTGAGCAGTGACTTTGCGTCGGAGAATGTCCGTCCAGACTCCACACAGCAAGGGTGACGTTGGTGTAAATCAAAATTGTGGCCCCCTGATACTGCAAAGGTGACTTCTCCCGGGCCAGTGGAAGCGTAGTGTCCTGGTCTCTGTAGTTCAAGAGGCGAGCCACAATGGGGGGAAGCAGTGCCTCTGGTGGTGGACATGGGCCCAAGGATCTATGGGCTCTTTCCACTATAAAGGTGGGGGAGAAGTGTTGGGCGTCAAATAATTGAGTGAGCAGAGATTCCACTAAATGTTCATGGCATCCTATATTGGTTGATTCTGCCAGGCCAACAATGCGAATATTGTTCCGGCGTGGGTGTACCTCCAAATTCTAATTTTTAATGGTTAGAGACTTCAAGAGGTATTCCGTCTTCTCCATCCTACGAGTCAGCGAAGCAGTGGTGTCCTCCAGGGTGGAGACCCGCGCATCAAGACGGGCGCCATGCCGGTTCAGGCGCTCCCTCACGCGGTCGAGTCGGAACGTGAGGGTGTCAAAGTGTGTATCGATGGCATGGAAGCCGGCCTGCAGTTCTGCCAGGATTGACGCCATACCCTCGAACGGAGGTGGTGAGTGGGGGGAGTGGATTACCAGCTGAGTCATTGTCATCCTCAACGTCTGGTGAGTGGCCAGGACGGCCCGCTGCTTTAGGCCCATCGAATGTAAGCCTGCGTTGCTTAGGGTCTACACGACCTATGGCTGAGGAGCACCTGAAGAAAGACCGGGGACTGCAAGTAAGTAACGCCGGTTGGCAAACAGGAGGGTGGTACAAGGGGAGGCGGTTTGGAGCACTATACGCAGAAGACCCCAGCTCAGACCCTGGGTGCCTATGCAGGGGGTAGCTTCTGGGGGCAGCGTCAGTGATGGAGCAGAAGGCGCCATCGCCACATTATGGGCCATTTGTGGAGGAGCAGAGCACTGGCAATGGCACTGTTTCACACCCCTGGGTGTTATGGGGCAAGCAGCAAGTTGTACAGTTGATGTGCGTAGGGGGAGTGCCAGACGATCAAATATTTCAGCCGCAGGCATCACTGTGGCAGGTGTGTGGAAGAGCGGTGCAGCCCTGCACAGGAGGAGGAGCAGGCTTCCACACAACAGGCCCACCACGCAGAGAAAAGTCGGCCGCGGCAGATGAGGATACAGGCTCCCGCAGGTCCCAGATGGTGCGGGTGGAGCTGGAAGTGTCAGAAGAGAGAGGGCGGCCAGGAGCGCGAGCGCGCAAATCAAGATGTCCGCCACGGAGTGAGCGATTTCGGCCCTTTTTTCCCCCCAACTAATTTTATAGCCAAAAGGGCTATTTTCCTTCAAATAATGGTACCTGAATACTTCTAACACCGTCAGCATCCATTGGAGGCGTTTCTAGTTTCTATCTGGTTTTTGATGAGGTTGAAGGTGATTTGTGGAGAAGCTCCTTTCAGCAGTGCTTCCACTCGGGTATTGCCGATTTTCACTGTCAGGAGGGCGGAACCACAGGCAGGAAAGGGCGCTGCTGTGGCCTGGATACTCCCACAGCTGCTTTTAGCTGCTGCACAGAGCTATATTATACTGCATTATTTCTAAGGGCTTGGAAATTATAATTTGAACAGATTACTGCCTTAAATAATTAACTTGTTACTATGGAGGTAAAAAATACTCCTTTGGTTCTTAACAAATGAAAAAAAATACTACTTCACCTCCACCAGTCAAGTCTAAAATTGTAGACTCTTGTGAACCTTCCTTAACTGATTTGTTTGATGAAATGCAGGCTATTCGTACTAACACAGACACTATTGCATCAGAATTGAAGAATTTGCGCAAAGATATGGCAAGTATTTCAATGAAAGTTTCTGACAATACAATTAAAATTCAAGACAACAAAACCAAATTAGATGCTCTTATTCCTGTTGCAGCGAAAATAGAACCAATGAATACATTATTGCTTGATTTGGAAAATCGTAATCGGCAGTACAATTTAAGAATTTTCAATTTGCCAAAAGATGTGGAAGGTAATGACTGCAGAATGTATTTAGAAAACCTATTGCCTGGCCTTTTATGGCTAAAATTTACAGAAGAATTTGAGATCGACAAAGCTCATAGAATTCCTTCACATGGAAGCCCGAATCAAACTAAACCTTGTCAAATGTTATTCAAGGTGTTGCGTCATCACCATCTTGTATTAATACGGAAAGCGTCAAGTCAAGAGAAATTCCATCTTTAATGGTCAACGATAATAAAAATTTTATTCATCAATACTTTACTAAGGAAACTGTAAAAATCCATAAAGAATTTACTGATCTTCGTCCAAGATTGAGAAGTTGTGGATTCAAATATGGACTTTTCGACCCGTCTACCATGCGAATTTGGAAAGATGGCTTCTCGAAGTCCTTTCACCGTCCGAATGACCTTCGTCTATACTTAGACCAACACTCGCTGCTCTCCATGGAAACTAATGAAAATGTCACTTGAGATACTAGATTATTACGCACTTATAGTTAGCCTAAATTGATGTAATTCTTTACTGGGCACGTTTCGAGTGGTTTTTCTTGTTATGCGTGTGTGCGATTCAAGAATTCTATTTCTGTCTATATGTTGTCTTTGTTATATGTTTGTCCGTTATTTTCCATTCTTTTTCTACAGAACTACGTATATTTTGTTATTTCTTTTAATTCTTTATTTTCTTCTCTACTTAATTTCTTTCAATGATGTCTAATATTCATGGTATTAAACTTGTGTCTTTTAATGTTAAAGGTTTATGGCATCCTGTTAAGCGCACTAAAGTTTTGGATTACCTGGCTAGACATAAGGCTGATATTTGTTTATTACAGGAAACTCATGTTGATGACGCTATTCTAACATACATGAACAAAAAATGGGTGGGTAATATTGTTTCTTCACCTGCTCTCAATAAGAAAAGTGTAGTTACTATCTTATTTGCAAAAAAAAAAAATCTTCAAATATTACATAAGTAATCCGATTCCAATGGTCATTTTTTCATAATTAAAATTAATGACATGGTCCTACACTTGATTAATATCTATGGTCCCACGAAGGATGACCCTGAGTTTTGGTTTCTTTTTACGTCAGATGTCTTAAAATTGGGTAATGTTCCACTTATTGTTGGATGTGATTTCAATCTTATAAGTGATCCTTTATTAGATAGATGTACTCAAATCAAATTTTTTTGTTCTTAAATATTTTTTTTTAAATCAACTAAATTAGTGGATATCTGGCGTTGACATCACCCAACAGACAAACAATTCACTTTTTTTCCCCCAATCCTCATAATTCATATTCTAGACTAGATTTTTTTTATTAATAACGGTTGTCAATTCCCTCATTATTACATTTAATTAATGCTTATCCTCAATCTTCAGGATACTCACTAAATACTAAAAAAACTGAATTTTTTCCCTTAAATGTTCATTGTTTACCAGTTATGGTTCCCAACAAAGATATAATTTGGGTCGCTGATAAAATCAAATACCTGGGTATATTATTTTCACATAATATAAAACAATCGATTTCATTAAACTGTGAATGTATTTTAGACTATATCAGAGAAAAATTTCAAAAATGGTCTGCACTCCATTTAACCTGGTGGGGGTAGATAGATTCCATTAAAATGGTTATTGCTCCGAAAATCTTTTACTTTCTATCCATGATGCCTACACAGCTTCCTCTTAAATTCTATAAAAAGCTAGATAGCATCATTATCAGATTTATTTGGAATAACAAACCTCCTCGTATAAACTATAAGAAGTTGAAGGTAGTCAAGAACAATGGTGGTTTAGGTTTCCCTGATTTTGTAAAGTATCATAAAGCATTCATTTTAAAGCAAAGTACATTATGGTTTCAAACTGTGACACCTAACAATACTCCTACTTGGCTTAGTATTGAACAAAGCTTGGTTGCCCCGTTTCCGTTGCCAGCATTAGTCATCATGTCTAATTCAATGAGTTTGCTTTGGAAATCAACAATTGTGAAATCTACAAAATTAATATTACATGATCTTGATTCAATTTTTCAATACACAATGGCATTTACATTACACATCATTATGGTATAATCCTAGACTTAAGTTAAATAGAGCCACAACATTTTGGAATTCTTGGATTAAAGCTGGTATTTTTTACTTGAAAGATATTTACTGTGACAATACTTTATCTTTTCAGGAACTACAACAATTGTTCAAGCTAAAATTTGCAGATTGTTATAAATATGAACTATTGTGTAATTCAATATTAAACTCTTTCGCTAATAATTTCCCCCAGAATAAGACCTTTGATTTGGCTGTAAACATACAAACCCTGGCCTCCTCACCCATGCTGTATCTCTCTTTTATAAAAAAAAATTGAATGGAAGTACAAGTGATAATATTAATTTCCTAACTTCTTTTTGGTATAAAGAATTAGATATTACATTATCCTTAGATACTTGGCGGAAAATCTGGCTGAATAACGTCTCAGGATGGTTGCCCGTTTTAATATATCAAACAAATACATTTATTTTTATTCAATTGCTTATGGACTCCTTTTAGGTTATATAAAGCAAAATTATTGACTTCATGTGTATGTTGGAATTGCTCTCAACAAGGACTGTTAAAACATATGCTCTTTGACTGTCCTAACATTAGTAAGTTTTGGAGTGATGTTTGGAATATAGTAACGAACATTGAATATTACTGATATATTGTCTTATACTATAATAATTGGTAAATCTGTTGTTATTACAACAAAACTGAGATCTTAAGGGCAAGCTTTTTGATTTTTTAATTTCAGCTGCGTTGAAATCCATTACTGCTAATTGGAAAAATGCTTAATTACTGTCAGTACAAACATGGTGGGCATGGATAATTTTTTCCAGAAGCGGAGCCAATTTATCTCTTACAGGTGTTATCCATAACACTTCTAATTATCATTTATTTTGGAAACCAATTGATAATTATATAGCTTTACAGTCATGACTATATTTAATCTGTTGATTAAATTAATAATTGTATAACTATTTTTAGTATAACTACGTAGCCCTACTCAAGTTTTACTATAGTCATATCTTGTAATATTTTTTTCTGTTAAAGGAATTATCTACCTTCTATTTTCTATCTTTTCTTTATTATTCTTTTCTTCCTTTTCTTTGCTTTTACTATATTATATAATTATATTCATGGGTACTTATGATAGTTTAGCAGGTATTAAAATGTTAAATAACTGTTAGATAGTTCACTAGTTAGCAAACTATAACATATGTGTACCTTTTTCCGATGCTCTTTTTTGTATGGTCTTGTTTATTTATGATCAAAATCAATAAAATATTTGAACAGGAGCGAGACTTGCAAGCTGGTCCACGTCAGCCCACGGCCCAGCAGGTGAGCCCAGCGGGACGTCGCAGACTCCGCCTCAGGCTCACCTGCGGCCCTGTCGCCGCTGGGCCTCCTCCTGACCGGGTCGGGATGCCCCCCCCCACAC
Organism: Calotriton arnoldi; assembly: GCA_963921515.1. Taxonomy (NCBI): domain Eukaryota; kingdom Metazoa; phylum Chordata; class Amphibia; order Caudata; family Salamandridae; genus Calotriton; species Calotriton arnoldi. The sequence continues at coordinate 272,052 of CAWUFW010013278.1, forward strand.
CCCCTTTCCTCCTCCCTCCCTGGGCCGAGCCGCGGCAGTCTGGCTGCAGGCCCGGAGACATTGCAGAAAGGTGGGGAGGGGCCCAGCGAGGCTCCGCAGCCTCAGGCTTGCCCGCTGCCCCTATCACAGCGGGGCCTCCGAGGCGGGCTGGGACGCTTTCCCAACTGCAGCAAGATTAGGCGGCTGGAGGGGGTCTCGGCCAATGAGAGAAGGATCGCTGAATTTCCCGGGCTGTGTGAGCTCGAATTCTCCCCAATGTTAGTCGGTTGAGGCTATGATGGAAGCCGCAACCCTTAGGATATGGCCTGTTGGTTCCGGAGCTTTATCGCCATGAGTCGATAACGATTGATGGCTCGGCCATGCCCCTCTCCATATCTTTTCTTATTTTTTCCAGCAAATCGCCAACCTGAGGCCCGAAAAGGTGTTCCTCGTCGAACATGAGGTACTGGATGCTCCTGGATGTCTCTTAATCCCAGAGAAACAGAGCAAAGTATAGCATTTAAGGATAATGCTGATATTAATGCCCAGAAGTTGTATCTGTAGCATACAGCAAATTCTGGCGCTAGTGCTGAATTTGTCCTCGGACACTATCTCCTTCCCATTTTCTCTGTACTGCTCTGGGAGATGTTAGTATCTCCTCCCAGTGTGCCCTGTCATATCGTGACAGGAGTGGCACTGAATTGGCTAGATATGGGTTGTGGCTCTGACTGCCTCCCTCTTGCCCACTGCATCAATTTTTTTTCTCTCCTTGTCTGGAGAAGGAGCATCGCCGGTGGCCTGGGCTGAAGTGCAATTGCGGGCAGTTTGGACCACCAGAGAGTTGGGTGGAACTTGCCCCTTGATGTATGCTGAGTCAGTAGGAGAGGGTATGAACTACTTTCGACCCTCAAGGTCATCCTTATCTTGACAGGCTCCTTAAAGTTATTGGGAGCAGATTTTAACGTGCCCTTCAACATGGGCAGGAATTGGGCGGTACACTTGAATTTGGAGAACTTCTACACTAGGAAGTCGTCCTCCTCCTGGGTTACATTCATATCTACTTTGTGAAGGCTGCCACCCTCTGAAACACCTCATGATAGGCTGAAGTGTCCTCAGGGAGTGAGGTCCTCACTGGGTAGTGGTCTAGATCAGGATCACCTGGGGGATTTACATTAGTCAACCTAGGGATCATTAAAGGGGCCTTGGCCTGAGGGCTGGTCATAAGGCCCAAATAGGCCATATGGACCACCTAGATGTGAATATGAAAAAGGGGACCCCCTCTGGCGATTATAGGGGAGGCAGTGGGAGTGGTGAGCATGACGATAAACAGCCATGAATATTTCCATTGGAAGAAAGGGCAATTCTGAAAGGGTCTATTCTATCACCCACACAGCTTTCTCTGTCAAAGGACTGGAGATGGTTCTCAGCCTCAAAGGGGCGCAAGACCCTCAATGATCTGGTGCGTTGATGACCAGACAGTTAGGTGGAACTTGCCTCTTGATGTTTGTTGGGTCAGTAGGAGAGGATGTGAACTTATTTTTGACCCTCCGGGTCATTATCTTTGTATTGACAAGCTCCTTAAAGTTACTGGGAGGTTTTACAATGCCCTTCAACATGGGCAGGAATTGGACGATACACTAGGATCTGGAGAGGATCTCCACAAGGAAGTCGTCCGCCTCCTTGGTGACATTCATATATACTTAGTGAAAGGCTGCCACCCTCTGAAACACCTCATGATAGGCTGCAGTGTCCTCAGGGAGTGAGGCCCCCACTCGGTAGTGGTCTAGATCACGGTCACCTGGGGGATTCACATTGCAGTCAACCCAGGGATCATCAGTGGGGCCTTGGCCTGAGGGCTGGTCGTAAGACCCCTCTGGCGATTATAGGGGAGGCAGTGGGAGTGGTGTGCATGGGTATAGTGCTGGCTGCTACACGGCATTAGCGAGGCTGTGTCTACCACAACCCCACTCTCCTGCGTAACATCTAGGAGCCTGCTTGAACTCCTGACCTCAACATTGGACCTGCCACTAGACCAGATCGGCTCTCCGATCCTCGCCGCTCCTGCCACCTATGCGACCGGTTGCTAGGCAACTGGGTGGACGCCATTATCCCGGCCTACAACGCTAGTGTCGCAGGCCTCGCCCCACAGTCCCACCCACCGTCCCGCCCAACCCCCAAGGCTGCTTTGCGGCATTAGCGAGGCTGTGTCTACCACAACCCCACTCTCCAGCGTGACATCTGGGAGCCTGCTTGAACTCCCAGCCTCGACATTGGACCTGCCACTAGACCGGATCGGCTCTACAATCCTCGCTGCCACTGCAACCAGTTGTCAGGCAACCGGCCAGATGCCGTTTTCCCGGCCTACGATGCTAGCATGTCGCAGGCCTCGCCCCACAGTCTCGCCCACCTCCTCAGGCTACCTAATGCCAGCTGCTGCGTGGCCGCAAAGTGGGCGCGCTCCGGCGAACTCCAAATGCAAGCCCATTTACGCCCATCTCCGCCCAGCGCCAGAACCCCTGGCACACCGACCATCTACCACTACTCCAGTGCCACTCTCCGAGGAATGGACCCAGGACGCTGCAGCATCCACTGCTGCACCCGCTCACCCATGGACACCAAAGGAGCTTTCGACTGCCGCCATTGCCACTTCACCTGCGACTCCACGGAACCATGGGACCCCAGAAAGACCACCGACCACCAGCCCAAACTACGATGCATGTTACTCAACATCCACTCCCTGACTAAACATGCCATCAAACACTGGGACACCACCACCAGCCCTGACATAGTCTTCCTCACAGATACCTGGCTCAAGGACTCCTCAGCCCCCCGACATAGCCACCGACACTCCAACTGGCCCATAGGGTCCGGCCAGTCAGACCCGGGGGAGGAATTCCCATAATTCACAAGGACACCATTAAGCTCACCACCTCCAATGACCCCCCCCCGTACCCGACATGGAACACCTCACCTTCCACATCCAAGCCAACGCCCACTCAACCATCAGAGATACCCTAGCGTACAGACCACCAGGGCCCAACCCACCTTCTGCAACTCCATCACAGAAATCATCGCCCCCTCGCCTTGGAATCCAGATATTACCTCTTCCTCGATGACCTCAACTTCCACGTCGAAGACCCCTCAGACACCAACTCAGCCACCCTGCTAAACTCCATGGACAACCTTGGCCTCAAACAGATAGTCAGCAACCCCACGCACACCGCCGGCCACACACTCGACTCCATCTACACGTCCAGCGACAAAATCCGGGTCAGCCACACAACTAAGCTCACCTGCACAGACCACAGCATCGTCCATTTCTCCATCGCGGTCAACTGACAGGCGACCATCACCCCGCCCCTCCACCGCTCACCACAGCTGGAACACCATTACCGAATCCCAATGGATGACCACCCTCAACACCACCACCCTCCACACACCCGATGACATCAATCAAGCCACCACCCACCAATAAGAATGGATCACCACCAGCGCCGACTCCATTGCTCCCATCAAAACCCTCAGCAACAAAAGAACCAACAAGCACGCTAACTGGGTCACCCCCGAACTCAAAGCAGAAAAAAGGGGGGGTGGCGCAGCAGCAAGCGCGGCTTACTCCGGAGCACGGGGCTTGCAGTTCAATCCCCGGCACCAGCTCAGCATCATGTGACTCTGGGCAATAGCTCACTTAATCTCCCAGACGGCCCCCAGCGCCTTGTGATATGTTCGCTCTTTACAAATAGGAATTATTTATTATTGATTTATAAAAACGCAAATGCAAACCTCTGGAGAGATGCTGGCAAACCAGCAAAGACCCAGGCGCCCGCACGGCATTCAAGTCGTACCATGCCATCAGAGAAGCAAAGATAGCCTTAATCGTCACCCGCCTCCAGTCCACCAACCGCACTAAAGAACTATTCCACATCAGAGAATTCTCCTCCCCAGACGCCGTCGAAAACACCATCCAGCCCTCCCAGTACCTCTGCAACTCACTCGCCAACTTCTTCCACACCAAGATTGCCAACATCTACAAGAACTTCGAACCCCAACCGTCGCAGCCTGACCTCCTGCTCCTCCCACCATCCTCCTGCCCTACCTCCTAATCGACTAGACACCTCTCTGCACCGAAACCTGCATCATGTCGTCCATCCATTCCAGAGCCTAAACCGACCCCTGCCCACATCACGCCTTCAATCTCTAACACAAAGAAATTGGACCCCAACTCACCGGCATCATCAACTTAGCATTCAGATCCGCCACCTTCCCGGAATCCTGGAAGCATGCCAAAGTCAAACCACTTCTGAAGAAACAAACAGCAGACCCATCAGACCTCAAGAACTACCACCCCATCTCGCTCCTCCCCTTCCCGGCCAAGGTTCTGAAGAAAGCCATCAACCGCCAACTCACAGACTACCTGGAATCCAACCACCTGCTCGACCCCTACCACTGCGGTTTCCGCTCAAACCACAGCACTGAAACCGCCCTTATAGCTGCCACGGACGGCGTTAAAGCCATCCTTGGTGTTGTGGTCTCCGGGCAATGACAGTGGTTTCAAGGTAGGCTTCGGTGTCAAGGAGGGTTTCTGCATTGAGGTAGATTTCAGCATTGAAGGGGTCTTGTGCTCTGTCGCAGGTGGAACCTTTGGTGCTTGCTTCGGATGCGACTGATGGTGCCTGGTGCCCTTGGAGCAGCTCAGTCTCAACGGCTTATGGTGTCTCCAAAGCTGGTTGTCAGTGTCGGCCGGAGACCAGAGGTGGCTTGCCTAATCTGGGTGTACATGCTTGACAGACTCCCTCAGGAGCAGTACTCTACGTATGCATTGTACTTCTATTGGAGTCCTGGCTTAGTTAATGGGCCTCAAGGGCCAAAGGCTTACTCACGATCCAATGAGCGACTTTGGTGCGAGGGGCAATGTTCAGCACTAGGTAGACATTCTCCATCTCCTCGTAGTCATACTCGCTTAAGGACAGAGATGCCGACAAGGTATCAATTGTGTGACTGGGACACAAAACGGGCCTGCATCTTTGTGTTTTTCTGCACCACAGGAATCTTGGATGTACGGGGGTTCCAAGGTGCTCTACTGGTACGCCCTTCAGTATGCCCAGCGCACTGCACTCTCTTAGATACCTGAGGATTCTTAGGGATCTGAAGCCAAGTATGACATACAGGAGGCGTTTCATGGTTAGGAGACAGGCACCAGTTGCACATCTTGTGGTGGTCCACCCGTGGATATTTCCAATGGCAGAAAGGGCAATTCTGAAAGGGTCTGTTCGATCACCCACGCACCATTCTCTGGCGAAGGAGGACTGGAGACGGTTCTCGCCTGTAGGACTTGGCCTTTTTGGCTAAAGTTCCCTAAACTTTTTGCTTTCCCCCTACACCGTTTTCCTGACATAGAGTTGCCAATTTAGATGCTTTGGGTACTTTGCCACTGCTGATCAGTGTCAAAGTACAAGGGTTCCCTATGTAAAGTACAATGGTAATTGGTTGGCCATGATTGGTATGTTTGCCTTACTAGTAAAAGTCCCTAGTGATGTGCACTGTGTGTGCAAGGGCTAGTAATGCAAGGGCAAGCAGAGAAGGGAACTCAGGCCTTCAGTGTAGGGCCTGCGTGCAGTTTGCTAAGTTAGCATGTTGTCCTGACAAATGCAACCACTTGTCAGGCCTTACTTTCCCTTTTGCGTACACTGTGGGCACCCCTGTGGAAGGTCCCGGGTAACCCCTGGGCAGGGTGCAGTGTAGGTAAATGGCAGGACATATACTGAGGTGTGTGCTATGTCCTGAGAGTGAAAAAACACTCCATTTCGTTTTCACTGGTGAAAGGCCATTCTGCCCATAGGACAGAATGGGGGAGGCTGGGTATGGTGTTTTGTTAGCCTAGTTTCCTATAAGTTTATAATGGAGAGGTGAAGTTTAGTATGTATGAACTTACAGTGTCATAACACATCTTTCTATGAAAGTGGTTTTGTCACTGTGTGTTCAGAAACCACTCTTTAAGAAAGTGGCTGAGTTTTGTGCTTTAAGCATTTCTGTGTGTCTCTGCTGAATGTGGATTGACTGTCTGGATCTGAGATGGGAGGGGGTGAGATGGCACCTGGCTGACCTGCATCTGGAGAGTATGCAAGGATAAACCCCGGGAGGTGAAGAGGCCTGGGTTGCAGCTATAAAACAATTGACCCATCTCCTGCTGAGTGATTAAGGGTCCAGACCCCCAGAATCAAAGGGAGAAAGGTGACACTGGGAGGGAGACACCCAGAACTGATTTAGGCAGGGGTCAGGGACCCCTGAGCACAACGAACTTCAAAGACATGAAGGGGTATAACTAAGAGAACTGAAACCCCTAGAATTTGGTGTAATTTTGAATGTCGAAATGGACAGGTCGAGTCTGCAAAGGCTTTGACCTCTTTTCCTGGTCAAGAAGAACCTCTGCCAAGGAAGAAGTAGCTGAAGAGACTGCTGGATAGGACTGACCCTTGCTTCGTGATCTGGTGCTGGCCTGCAGTTTGTAGCTTTTACTAAGGAAGAGACTGAAGGGACATTGCAGTGGGTGGTGTCCCCCCCCTTCTTGAACAGGACTGAGCTTGGTGCTGTGTCCTGAACCCCAAGGGCCTGAGGTGAGCTGGCTCCCTGTTTGGAAACACAGGAACATAAAAGTTTCCGGAGAAGTCCCAAGCAACGTGGTGTGCGCGTGCTTTTGCAGCTTGAGACCCTCAGAAGTTGTGCCTTGTGATCATGGGCACGCAGGAGTAAACTGAGTCTCGGACGTGCAGGGTGCGTGTCGTGGTGCAAGCCGAGGCGCTGGTGAAGAGCGCCTGGTCGTTGTGTGCACCGGGAGAAGAAGCGAGTCTCGGACACGCAGGGTGCGTGTCGTGGTGGAAACCAAGGCGTTGGTGAAGAGCGCCTGGTCGTTGTGTGCACCGGGAGAAGAGGTGAGACTCGGACGCGCAGGGTGCATGTCGTGGTGCAAGACGAGGCGCTGGTGAAGAGCGCCTGGTCGTTGTGTGCACCGGGAGAAGAGGTGAGACTCGGACGCGCAGGGTGCGTGTCGAGGTGCAAGCCGAGGCGTGGTGACGATCGCCTGGTCATCGTGTGCACCAGAGAAGAGGCGAGTCTCGGACGCGCAGAGTGCGTGTCGCGGTGCAACCAGAGGCGCTGGTGAGGAGTGCCTGGGTAGCGTGTGCACCGAAATCGAAGTAAGTCTCCACAAGTGTTGAGGGCAGGTCTCGGTGACCACGGAGACCGCCGGAAGGAGGGCCAGGTCATTGGGCCCTCGGAGTGCAACAGTAGCGGCCCGGACCGGCAGTCCCGGAGGAGCGGAGCCGCCGGCCCGAGCTCGCCGTGCCCATTGACGGAGTTCTGGATCAAGGCCCAAGTCGCTGAAGGAGGGGAGGAGAGTGGGGTCGCGCCCCCCCAGGTAACGTGGATCACCACCTGGGGTGGGGTGCGGGCTCGGAGGGACACTCTCTCGGCCTCTCGCTCCTGGCAGCTGCGTGAGCCTGTTGCTTCGGCTTGGATCGAGGCCCGTGCTGGCCCAAGGAGGGGCAGTACTGGGGCCGGAGTGAGAAGCGGTACTTTTGTGTCATCATTGATCCATGTCGGGGGCAACTGTTAACGGAGCACCTAGACTGTCGTATTACACTTTGCATTATTGCTGCTAACAAACTATCGAACTGTCGTATGACGCCTGACTATTTGTGCCTGACGAACTACATGCTGGGTGCGCTACACACTGCGTTATTTTCCCTTGCAGAGTACATGTGTAAGCGTGGCGCATTGCATTATTTGTTCATCGCACAGTACCCGATTATAACGTGGCACATTGCATTATTTCTTCAGTGCACAGTACATGATTGTAGCGTGACGCATTGCTTTGTTTCTTCGTTGCACAGGGCATGCTGGTGGTGATACGCATTGCATTATTCCTTCTATTGCAAAGTACATGACTGTGGCGCTACGTATGGCATTGTTTCTCTATTGCACAGTTCAGGAGTATATCGTTACGCATTGCAGTATTTCGTTTCTTTTGCAACGTGTGTGATTCTAGCAATATGACCTACCTAACCTTTTGGAAACGGTTAGAAGTCAGCTTAACTATTGGTTAGAAGCTGTGGTTGGGATTAGAACCTACCAATCCACCGGAAGGAATACTACCCATTATTATATGTTGGTTTTGTATTGTGTGGTCATATCGTATATCTTCTTGTATAAAGATTATACTTGTTTTATAAAAACTCGTGTGGAGTCTATTTGTGGTGACATCATTGGGTTGCTGTGAGTGTGGTTGCACATACTGTACACTCGTGCCTTGGAGAGAAGCCTGGCTGCTCGTGCCAAGCTACTAAGGGGGTGAGCAGGGCTATCTCAGACGGTGTCCTTACTTAGCCTAACGTTGAAACGAGGGGTCCGGATCTCGCACCTGGCAACAGCGGTGTGGGACAGAGACTCCCGCCTCCAGCATTTGGTGGCGGCGGTGAGGGATAAGGACCCCCACTTCCAGCATCGCCCCAACAGGATTTCCAATGGCAGAAAGAGCAATTCTGAAAGGTATCTGGCCCTCAATGCCCTGGTGCGTTGACGACAGAATGTGGTGCTGCTGATGGTGTTCATGTGTCAGTGAGACAAAAGTACTGAGGCTTGCATGAGTCCTATGCGACGGGGTGGAAAAGTACCCGAACAGGGCCAACAAAAAATTGTTCAGGACACAACTCTGAGCCTGCTCGGTGCATTTTGGAACCTGATGGCAGAAAAAACAAACAATCTATGGCATTACACGAAGAGGAGTCACACCATATCTCATGACTCAACAGACTTCTTTGAAGAAAAACAACTTGCAAGTGTAGATGGCATACGTATGCTAAGCATATGTATCTTCAGCCACACATGCTACGTACATATAACTTCTTACTAAATGCTTCTCTACATCTCATTCCACAATCTTAAATCAACAAAGAAGGTACTGAAAAAGCTCCCTAGCAATATCTCTAATTTTCAGGCTTGGTTTTCTCCAGTTTTATCACCATATAGAGAAGCAGTTTTGGAAGTGGACTCTAACTTTGCATATTTTATCTTGGTCGAACAAGACCACTTGTGATTTAGGTGATCTTACACTGTGCTCTGTGTTTACAATTTCCATTTCCACTTCCAAAGAAAACGTATTACAGTTTGATTACTTTTCAATCCACTACACAAGAAAATGAGACCTTTTAACATGCGTCCCGAATCCCATATTTTTGTTTAGTGTTATGTTACGCGGTTTTTGTATAGCACGTTTGCCAGTTACTTGGTCTCACAATGCTTTTGTGCAAAGGTTGTCTGCGGTTGTAGGTTTGCCCACTGAGCAGAGGATTTGCTAGGGTGGGAGGAATGTGGGGATGTCAATGGACAAGCATGAATCAATGAGTAATCATGGTGTGGAATGAACGTAGGAATTTCCCTGCAAACAAGATCTATACAAAGGGTGAGGGGGGATAAAAGGGGTGCCTGAAGGCACTTTTATGTTTAATGAGTAGCAAGTGGCAGAAAGGCCTCCTCGATACCACACATCTAGACACAACCTGCTGGGCATGACGGAGCTACACAGTGGTTTACAATGTCCACAAGGCGGTACCAGGTTCTGATAAGCTGGAATGTACGAGTACAGAGAAAAAGAAGTTATCTTTTAAAATGGAACAAATTACACATTTTCTAAAATAGATTTGTATAGCAAGAAAGTAGCATCCTTTTTGTGTGCAACAGTAACTCTTTAAGCACTTTCTATACACTGCAAGAAGAGTGATGTAGCATAAACTTGGTTATTTAGAACAATCAACACAAAAACCAGGAACAATTGCAGAAAAATCCCACTTTTTTAATAAAATATTTTATATTTTCTTTACAAATAATTATTACAACAGTCACTTAGTGTTAACATTAGTCAACTGAAATTCCTAAACTGGGCAGGTTGTCATTGGTATACTTTGATAAAGCAAAAGTTTATTTACAAAGCATGAACACTCATTCATGTATTTATATTTTTCTTTTCTTGCTTTTTAATAGATGTCTTGTTCTCCTTTTGCAGTAAAAAACAACTGTACAGCAATATTACACAGCAGACGCTGCTGTCAGTTTTGTACATATAAACATTACAAGTCCGAAATCAACCTCAGTCCCTCTATAGCAAAAAATGTACTTTCACCTGTGCACATAAATATACATTTCCATATCTCCAGATAGTAGGCAGTAATATTTCACTCCTACCTGGAGTGAAAGAACGTTGAAAGTGGCGTTGAGCATATGTCCAAATGAATCTAGTGGGTATGCTGAAAATCTGCCATGAATCGGCCATACTGGACCTCTGCTGCATTCATGGCCCAACAGATCTGGCAGATGTAAAGGGTTCCAGAAACAGTCTAAGGTATGTTACTTTCCTGGATTTTTAAAATTACTTACATTAGTTTGTATGAAAGTGATCTGCAAGAGCAAAGTAATGTTCCTATGAAGTCAGCAATCAGCATTGATCTTGCAACAGCACTAATACAAGGGTCATTGGAAGGCTCTCAGATATGGTGGACAAGACCAAAAGATGTCTAAAAAGGTTCACAAGTTTGTTCAAATTGGCCAAGATCAAATATTCAGTTGCTTATGGATGCAAGTGTGCAACATGAAGGCAGCAACTATATACCGTGTGCACCCACGCCCACAAAATGTGAACAAAAATCTACTGGGAACAAGACAATGGGAAGGCAACTCAAAATACCAGCATATAGGATCTGTAAGAAAGATCAGTTTGCAGGTGAATTAATGTAAACAACTGTAATCAATAAAACATCCACGCTTTTTCTTACAAAAAGTTACACCAAATACAATGAAAAACAATATGCGTCATTTCCATATTCATTTATTCCTCACTTGATATCATTTTGTATTATATTTTATACTTGAGATCTCTGCTTCTCTTTCCTGCACCAATACACTTTAAAGAAAGTAACATCTAGAACAGTAAGAGATCTAATGCATCTCTCCGGGGTGCATATTTTTTCATTAGGTTCCTCTTTGCAATGAAGCCAGTGCACACATTTTGATGGAGCACTAAAACTCCAGGCACTAAAGTAGAAACACAACTGCACAGTAATATATCGGGAAAACTACAGATGCCTAAACAGTGCAGGGGACACATTTGCAGGCAAAAGACATTTTGGAATATAGAAACAGAACCATATTAAAATGCCGTAAAACAAATCCAAGACACAATCTCAAATTTCAATGGGTACCAATATTTCTATTTCTGATTTTACATCTCTATTTCCACACCTGCTTACAGAACATGGGTTGTCCCCGTAGAAAACCACGCAGCGTAAAAATACCCAAATAAGTGAAATAATGGACAGCACACCTGGAACCTTAAATAAAAGAGATGGCTTGAAAACCTGGCTTTTCAGCCTAACCTAGAACATCGTGTAACTCCTCAGTCCTTGTATGTAATCTGCACCTACCGTTAGCGCCGGGACACTTCCGTTGGAGGTAGCCGTGCGCTCTATAAAATGCACTAATAAAAAAATAATAATAATGGCTGTGCATGAAATACATTTAATAATGAATCAACACATGCCTCAGGATAAAGATTTAAATGAGGTGAAATGTACACTGGACAGACAGATACGGTGCCATTACAGAAACGGCTAAAAAACAATGTACACCTGAACGGCACAAAACTCAGAGGAAATTTGTGGCCACTGGGATAGTAGCGCTGTGAAGAACATGCGATCGAGAAGGACCTTGCAGTTCATTTTTAGATTTGCAACACGTTCTCAAGAGAATCAACCTATCCATACACTGTGGATACCATTCAGCAATACGCCAATCCAGACCATCAATGAAAGACAACAGCATTTCATTCAAGCATTTATCACATAAAATGTCAATGACAAATTCTGCAATACGAAGACCACTCAGGCTTTGTTAACAGCCAGTACAAGATCATCTTGGAAGCAAGCCAGACAAGAATTTGTGACCAAATCAGAAAACAGCCCAACTGGGAAGTGACTGGAAAACTGTCGTCTCTCCCAGATTTTAACAAAATATGTAATGTTAGAAATTGCCATGACATAACCCATCATTGAAGAACTGGAAGGTGTTTGTTTGCAAGAAGTACACTACCATGTTTTTTTCTACTGCAGCAGAGAATCCCAGATTAATCGGAACATCAACTTGCTTTCAATTTTTAAACAGGCAGACCACAGCCTACAACTAATGAAGTGGCTTTCAATGATGTAACAGGAGCAGGAAAAGTGATGGGGAGGAGTGGATAGCAGACGAATTGTTTGTATGCAAGTGCAGTTATGGGAACAGAAGAAATAACAGTGACAAGACTAATGGATCATCTAAGAATTTTTACCATGAATTTAAAGACATCAAACTCACACCATAACTGTGACCTAGATGCAATTATTGCCTCCGCATCACGGTTTTTGTGAAGATCGTAGAAGCCAATGCATGGGTTCCACAACATCAAGTACATGTGTTTCGATTGCTAGGTCTATCAGCATTAGTGTGTAATCTTTAACCTAGCACTATAAATATGTGACAGAAAAACTGCACCAGAACCAGTCTAGAAAACCCACATCTACAACCTCAAAAAGGACCAAACAAAAACACTTCTACAATGATACTAAGAGAAGAAGTGAAATACTTAGTCTATCGTTTATGTTCCACAGTGCGCACCTTGAGGGTGAAAAACAGAAAAAAGGAATGAAGGTCAAGTGAGAACCCACTGTCTTTCACATTACTTTCTCAAATTTAGAGCAGGAGTCCTACTTTCAATACAGAATCAGAAAGTGCAATTTGAGTATATAAACTCAAAATGTTAAGCTAAATATTTGTAAAACGTTCCTACATTAGGAAACGTTACTAGCTTGATTAAGGAATGTCCATGTATGTTGGGCTGGTTTACCTCTTTTCAACTAATCCAAGGCCCTTTTCTTGTGTTTCATCTTAGTCTTCTTGTAGTACCAGCTCTGTGTTTCTTCTAGATATTTGTGCAGTGCTAGGTCGAAGCATTATGTCATAAAAATTCCAGTAGCACTAGATTTCGTCTAAGTGTTTAATATATTTTAGCTTTACTGCATTTATTATAGATCTTTCAGCTAGTTTATTCTTCTCTAGATTGCAATTGCTCTGTTTTCCTCCTGACATTCCAACCACACTTTGTTTCCTCTGTATCTTCAAGCTGCCCTATTTACATCCTTCAATCCAACTGCATCATAGTTATTTTAGATTTTCGAGTTACACTGTATCTTTGGAAAACCCCAATCACAGTGGCTCTTCTAATTCTTCCCACTACACATTATCTTCTAAATTCCAGTTCCATCATGTTTCTTCTAGTAGCACTGTTTACTCCAGATCTTTCAGATGCACTATGGTAAAGAACCATGTTGTTTCTAATTCTCCCAAGTATCACAATTTTTTCCATACCATACATACAGCTACTCTGGGTAGAATATGTGTACTTGTTCCAAATCTCTCTGAAGCACCATGTTTCTTTTAGACCTTCCAGCTGCACTGTTCTGGAAAACATTACTTTTGATCTTTAAGCAACACTGTCTTTTACCATCTAGAGTAGTATTTTACTTAATCTGACCTCTTGGGAAGGCTGCATTGAAATATTGTTTAGATACTGAAAATAGGTCTTCCCACCCAAAAGCTCAAAATAATTTAAGAAAAAATTGTATATGGCAACACTTTGTCAGGTCTCAAGAAACAATGCTTAAGTGAGGAAAATACCCACATTCATGAGAGGCGAACTGGGAAGAAGAAGATATGAATTTCATTAACAAAGCGTGGCACAATTAGTCAATGCAAGAATTGATGAGTTGAAAATGCCATAAGTTAATAAACAATTATTTTGGAGCCAATTATGGCGGTCCAACTGACAATGTAAACAAGCCACCTTTGCTCTCCTCTTCCAACTTCTGCCTGGAAGAACCATTATGTGCCAATCCTAGAATCAGCTGATGGAAGGCACAAGACTCCAGGTCCTACAAAGATGAACAGGAAGCACTGCAAATGGCTAGGATCCAGGAGGCAATGAAAGTATATACATGCCCAAGTTCACACTGATTTGCGTGCAAACAAACAAACATACACACAATTTTTATTCATACTAACCCAGAGTGTTAAAAAACTTGCTTATGATTAGTCGCTATAAAAATACTTATTCTGTAGGAGCTGATTTGGCCCAGAGACAGAAAGTGCTCCCAGAAATAGTTCTCCACTTTCCAAACATAGTGTTCTATATCAGCAATAACTATCATCACCCTAGAGGCCTACCATTTATGAGTCGGTCGCCTGCTTTCTAATCTGCCCTCTGTGCAGTCCCTGAGGATAGCCTGCGATACTTAATTCAGGCAAAGGAGACAAGAAGCCAAATTTACATAGAACATTTGTGAGGGCAAATGCAGAGGATGGGGTTTCTTTACTCCTACGGGTTTACTTGCATGACAGGTAGTCTATGACTGTAAACCCACTGATGCTCTCTGGATGCGTTGCCATCAGGCCGGTCACATGCCTTCATACTGCTGAACTGCAATCGTGACCTAAAATGTGACTTATGTTATGAGCAGGTCGGTTTGAGGATTGCTTGGAGGAGTCGGAAGTGGCAGAGTTAACAATAGACAGCAAAGGTGACATGGCAGAACCATCTGGGGGAAGAGCTGTTGCAATTTCTGGAAATAAGGACGTTAAGTTGAAATTAGACAAATGTGACGGATTGGCCATGTGCATGGGAGGCATATCCGGAAGGAGAGGAAAACTGGGCTGAGCAAATCCAACAGGTCTAGGCGGGGATAAAATTGAACCAAACCGGTTATTCAAACTGGCGCTGTTTGGCTTCTCCGAACTCGGATTTGTAAACATTTGATTAGAAAAATAAGGGATGGAAAGATCATTAGATAGGCTGGGGTGGGCAGGTGAATAGGGTGGATAGAAAGATGGCAATGTATTCTGAGGATCAACTGGGATTAGGGCTGGTGTGCGGGTAGCACTGGATTGGGTAACTGGAGGAATAAAGGCTGTATTTGCATTTATTGTTGGGTTCATACCACCATCCGGAATAAACGGAAATCCAAAATTTTGAGAGAGTGCATGCTGATCAGGTCCTGCATTGTCATTAGGAACCTGAGAGCCATCAGACATAAAACGAACAATACTGGCTCTCTTTTCCGCTGAAGATGGCTGGCGTCCGAGGATCATACTGCTGCTTGGAGCCAACGGAAGATGGGGAAGGCTGGGGTCAAATACATTCCCGTGCCTTTGAGTGTTAGATCGATTTCTTTCAGGCGGACGTACTTTCGAATTACTGTTGTCTTGCAAAGGGTGCCTTGAACGTTGAGTTACTGGGGGATTAGACTGGCGCACAGAAGTCTGTCCTTGATCGGAGTTCCCATGGGATATGGTTGGATGTGATGGTCGGGAAATGCCATGCACATTTGAGGACACGTTTGTATTTAATTGGCTCTTGGAGCCTTGGCTCTCAGTGATTCTCATGGGGTTAGATTTTTGAACAGAAATGTGAGGGCTTGTGTTCCTACCCTGCACTTCCCCAGAGGAAGATGAACTTGAGAAAGGGATAGTTAAAGAGTTGTTTCTGGAGTTGATCACCCCCATTGACATATCACAGCTTTCCCTATTCTGACTTTCACTGTCTCTTCGAATATGCACAGATTCTCGCCCTGTTGGGCAGCTATACTCAAGTGTAGTTGAGACACCACATTGTGTGTTCCTCTGATGTTCAGAAATTAATCTTTGACTTCCAACAACTGGTTCACCCAGATGCGGGCCAAGCAAACTCTGCATAAAACTCTGGTGACAGGTATTTTCTATAGGAGGCATAGAATTTGCAATGGGAATCCCTTGAACTGGTGCATATGGCAGTCTCTTTTGCCTGTCTAAAGCTGGAACAGAGTTTTGGCCTATTCGAAAGGTCTGTGACTGCATGCTCCTAAGTGATGCAACTGTATTTCCTATTTCACTATTCCTTGAAGTCTGCAGTTCAAAGGTTCCCGTTGACTGATGGTTAGAGCTGCCTGTTTTGTAGGACTGGCAATCGGAAACACGCTGGACATCAGCAGGGACAGCATGTTCTACAGGTATGCGGTTCTGCATGTTATGAATTGGCAAACCTTTAGTCCTGGAAACATCAAGATATGTTCTCATTTCTATCTGGTCTGGCAGCCTAGGGCCCTGAATTGACAATCCCATCCTCTGTTCAGAATTAGACGTCTTTCCAATAAGCGCTTCTGCAGAATAACTAGAAACCCTGTTTCTTTCTTGCCTGTGAGGGGTACAGGTCATATTGGATTGTCGGGACACAATACTTGGCTGGGACACCATGTGTTGCTCCAAGCTCCGGGAAGTCATAAGTCTCTGAAGCTGATTATGTGTTGTCACCTGTTCAGAAGATGAACCGGTGCTCTGTTGCCTGTTCCCAACATCTTGCTGATGCAAGATATCTGAATTAAGATGGTTCTGTTGGTGGGCACCATGATTATTCCTGCTGCCAGCAGAGTTGTCACAATGTTTCTCACCTTGGGGAGCTGTGAAGTGTTGTTGCATTTGCTGCTGCATCTGCTGGTGGTGGTGATGGTGTGGATGGGTGTGGTTTCCTTTTGGTCGCCCTTGATCACTTGCGTGATGTTTCTGTTGCAGAGAGAGTGGGTTGGCCTGGCTTCCTTGAACAACAGTCCGTTTCTTCTGCATCTGAACATCTTGTTGCATTGCTCTTTGTTGGTGGGTGTTGTGAGACTGTGAGTGAATCGAGCTGTCTGCGTGTGGATTATGGTGCTGTTGATACAGGTGAGGCCGTTCTCGCAACTGTCCACTCTGCTGTTGTTTCAGGTATGGGTTGCTATTGTGCAAATGATTAACTGTCTGACCTGATAGCCGCTGCTGAAGATGTTGGTTATGTGGCTGTCCCTGTTGGTGATCTGCAAGTACAGACTGAGAGTTGGACCGGATATCAGTTTGCCTTAACGCAGAGTTTACAAATGTAACATTGGTTTGGAATAATGCATTGAAGCTATTGGTTGGTACATGACTGCTCACTGACACAACTGAGTTAGAAGAATGAGACATTTGATCAACCAACATTTGAGTCTGCTCAACAAAATCATTTGAGTTTCCTCTTATTGAAGGCATCCGGTCATGTCTTATAGGTGCGCTCTCACACAGTTTCTGTCTCTTGGCAGTAGGGAGGTGGTTATCCTCTTGCACGTGGCGTTTGGCAGTTTCTTTTCGATTTTCACGATTTTGCTCCTCATTAACTTCTTGTGCCTGGGAACTCTGCATTACTGAAGCCCTAAAGGCATGTATTTGCTCATGAGAATATTCGGTTGCCACTGCCGGGGCTGGTGACTGGTTGTCATAGGACTTCAACGGTCTGGATAAGTTAACTGTTGTAGTGGTTGCCATTTGTTCAGATGGCTGGGATGAATTCGAACAGCTTACAAAGGAATGGTCAACATTGCCAGGATGGATCAAATTATTTATACTTAAACTGGTTGTATTTTGTACTGCAGTCTGCAAAGAAATGCTGGATGCTTCCATATGTACAGAACAACTTGGGGACTCAACTGAACCACCGTCAGTTGGCTGGTTGTAGTCCTGAGAAGGAGTTTTATCTTGCTGAGTCTCAAACTGCTCTCTGCTCTTATCACTATAGGTCTGTGTAAAAGTTGGCACATTTCTTCCCATGGATGCATCTTCTGTAGCCTCTGAAGGCATAGCTCTCAATTCAACCTGGGTGGCCACTTTTCTTTTCTCAGCATTTCCCTGCTCAAAAATAGCTCGTGCAGCTAGTGCAACTATATCAGTCTGTTCCGAAGTTGTACAGACATTGAACACGTGGGTCAATGGTGCACTGTTTGGAACCTCTTCCCTGGCTGTATCTGGCAGCATAGAAGCCACAGAAAAGCTATGATTGCTTCCAGAGCTAGTAGACATGGGAGAGTCTGCCTGCCTGCTGTGAGCCAAGGAGGTACTAACCACTACTTCCTGCTCAGCAACACAGCTGTGCTCAAGGTTTATATTTTCAGTTACAGAATTCATGATCTTGGCTGAGAAGCCATTATCATCCGAGTCCTTTGACTTTGGGTTAGCAGTTGAAAGGTGTTGGAGCTCGCTCTGAACTTGTGACGTAGTTTGGGAGGTGGTGGATTTTTCTTTTGCAATTTCATAAAGCATTCTACCCAGACCTTGTCCCTCCAACAAATCCGAAGCAGCCTGCATTATACTGGAGTGATTTTGCCTACTGATATTTGTCTCTGAAATGTTTACTGCGTCAGAAATAGAGTTCATGTTTGAACTGCTATGGTCGGTCGATGGTTCAGAAAGAGGGGTAGCTAGAGTGAGATTAACTGTGTTAGACTGAGTAGAGCAATTTATTGGAATAAACTGTTTGGGACATTCTGCTTGCAGTGAAGAGCCAGGCTGTGACTCCGCTTCATGCTCAAGTGTTTCTTTTGCATGAAGAATTGGATCTTTACAAACTGATGTGGACAAAACAAACTGTCCTTTCCCTGAAGGGTTTAAAAGCAAGGGGCTGTGCACAGTTGATGTGTGCAAATCCCCTTCAGAAATTGATCCCACCAGCAGTTCAGAATTGCTACTCTGAATAGAGTTGTGGTCAGAGTTGCCAACACCCGTCACGGAGCTCACAGTGCTCAACGAGCACCCAGATGGAGATTGTGTCGTCTGAGAAGTGCTATCCAATGGTTTCGGTTTTTCTGTATTTGAAATGGTCTTTGAGGATTCCAGACGTGCAGGATCAGGTGTTGAAGCATCCTCTCCTTTGCTCAGTTGAGGCACTTCTTTGCTGGATGTGGGACGCTTCTTGGTGCTAGTCTTTTTGTTTGTTCTCTTACATTTAACAGCTGCAGATAAACAAGACTTTGCTGTATTTGAAGTACTCTGTAAAGTAGGCAGATTTTCAGGCGTTAATGCGGATGTGGCAGTGGTGGTCACGGGACTACAGTTTGCAGGGGTGGCAGAAGAACTTGCTGGGACTGATGGAATAGTGGCTTGGTTGATTGACAACTGTACACAGCTCTGTCCTGCCGTCTGGGATATGCTTTGACTGAGACTAGCCAAAGCCCCAAAGGTGTTGAGAGCAACATTCGTATTTGGATCCTCACTGGTGGTAGGCTGAATAAATTGCAGCGGAGTTTGTTGTGCAGTCCCAGATGAAGACATCATTGGCTGCAAGGCAAATAACTGGCCATTGAGCGAAATGGTCGGTGGTTGCTGCTGACTGGACATTGTAACGGAAAAGGAAGGAGTAGAAACAGATGCGGATGAAGTATTAGAAGGCCTTGGTAATATATGAACAAGATGTTTACTCCCGAATATCTGCTGCGTTGGGGCATTGTGCACAGGACTGCTTGTGGACACAAGAGGACCAAGTCCTTGGGTAGATAACCTGGCAGGTCCCGGGGTCTGAGTAGAAAGCAGCGGCACAGGATTTGGATTAGGCGCTGCTTGAATAATAACAATCTGTTGCCCCACTGTCTGGGTGGGAACCTCTGCTCTTATTACTGGAGGGCATGGTAAAGGATTAGGAGGGTGCAGAATTATAACATTTTGATTGGAAGGCGCTGAAGTCACAGCGGAACCTATTGGTGGAGCCATCTGAAAGACCTGCATAGCTGGATTCAAAGGAACAATACTTTTCGCTGGTTGTGGTTTTATTTGAGAAGAAGCAACCAGTGGCTGCACAGTTAAAGAGGGGCATGATGGCAAGGTAACAAATACCTGCTCAGCTGGATGCCCCTCAACCTGGAGGGTATTGTTCAAACTGATACCAGTGATCGTTGGGATGCTGCTGGTGGAAGGTACAGCTCCAATGTTATTTATTGGCTCATTTGACAAAGCAGGCAGATTGCTATGGGATGCGCAACTTAGGGGTTGAACTGTGTTACCTGCCACTTGCAAAGTAGTCCACGTAGTCTGTGTGTTTCCAGTTGCAGGAATCCTTGTAAGACTGCTGTTGCTGATCAAGTCTGCAGTAATACCTGAACCTTGCAAGGAACTAGGGAGAGACCAACCACTGTCCAGGCAGGATGCTGGCAATGTGCTTAATGTTGTAGCTGGCAATGTGTTTATCCCAGCTGTTTCTGCTACTGCTGAAGTCACCAACAATCTGCCACTGCTGGTTACATCAACAAGTGGGTCGACACTAGTCGATTGGAAATTTCCAGCGACATTAGCTTGTGTGCACTGCTCAGAGGTGGCATTTGTTATTGTGACCACAAAGCTTTCCTGAAAACCTGAACATGATACATTCAAACGTGATGACTCCTGGGGCAAAACTGGGCTATTTGTGACTTGAGACACAACTATCTCAGCCACACTTCCATTTTGCTGTCCAACTGTACTTTCCAGAACTGTCGGATTGCTCTGTGGTGCACTTCCGGAGACACAAAGCAAATGGTTGGCGGTTCCGCTTTGTAGAATATCCTGTGAATTGGCAGCTGCATGCAGTATGTTTGGCTCACCCTCCAAGGTGGAAATCTTAAGAATGGCCTGAGCTGGAATGGTTACAGGTAGACACAGTGGAATCTGCTGATGGGATGTGGATGTACATACTGTACTCTGGGGCCATACTTTAGTTTTTGTTGTGTGCACACTTGCAACTGTAGCTGGTGTAATCAGGTTACATGTTCTCTGCACAGGGACAACATTCGCAGTTTGTTTCTGTAGGTTCTGGTTGACATTGAAAGAGACGCTTTGATTGTTCACACCCAGAGGGCTCCCATTTGAGTACACAATGATGTTCTTCTGACTCTCATTTGGGATATTTAAAGGGGCCTTCGCATTCTTAAGATTTCCTTTCCAGTGAATCGTGGGATCATCGTACAAGCATATGTCGTTTGCCTTTAAAAGCTCAATGTACCGAGCATTTTCCTTCTGAATGTCCGACAGTTGCTTTCGTAAGCGCAAGATCTCATCAGCTGCAAAAGAAATAAAAACAATAATGAGGAAAATATTCCAAATACAGAAATAATAACTTTACATTAGACATTTAGTTATGGTGAGTCGATAAACCGAAGCTGCAAGCTTCATAACCAGTTATTCAACATTTTCACAGTAAAAATAAATCATAAAGGTACACTTTTATGTAATGGTTCATATCTTTATCACCTCAGCCAGCAACATCACGTCTGCGAATAAAAAAGCCTTGGAGGCATTCTAGCTACTGTCCAGACACAGCTTCTATGTTCCACTGCTTACCTCAAAAGCAATGGAAACTATTTATGTTAATGATAACTGCCCTTACACCCACCACCAACCAAGCTGGGTTTGGACCAGATATTTCTGTGGCAGGGGGCTTGTTTTGGGTCTGTCTCTCTGGCCAAATGATCAAAACTCAACTAACTGTATCTGCGATAATTAGACAAACAACCATTCCAGGTGCTACGACTGCCTTCTCTCTTAAGGCAGCTATTGATCATGCACATGAGGGTGGAGAAAGGTTTCCTCTATAGCAGTTACCTCTATAGCAGTGCCAGAGGTGAAGAAACCACCTCTCTGGCAGTGCCAGGGGTGGAAGAAGTTGGCTCACTAGAAATTCCAGGCTTGAGAAAGCTTGATCATTAGCAGTACCACAAACCAGGGAAGGTGGCTCTGTAGTCATTACAGGGTGGGGAAAGTCCCCTCTCTACAAATGCCAGGATGGTGGAAGTTGCTGCTGTTTGGCAAACAGATGCTGGCAAAATGCAAAATCTGCAGTAGTGCCAGAAATGGCGGGAGCTGCCTGTGCAGCACTGTCAGAAATGGTGGGAGTGGACTCTTAGTAGTGCCAGATGGTGGCAGTTACATCTAGATGGTGGGGGCTGCCGCTGTAGAAGTGTCATCTTGTGGGAGCAGTCTCAGAAGTAGTGCCATGCTGAAGGGCACTAGCAGTGCCAGAGATGCTGCTACATGGAGGAGATGCCTCAGGTTGCTGGAAGTTGCTGAGCTCCCAGGCAGGCATTGAAGCTGGCTCTGCAACAGCTCAAGACTTCTGTAATTACTTCCTTACTGAGTATGGGAAAACCTAAACCTCAGACAAGAATCTTCATTTTTAAATAAATGTATTTAAATACAAGTGACTGTATAAATAAATTAGTAAAACAGGTTACTCACCTTCAGTACCACTTTCTGTGGCTACTCCATATAACCGCAGATTCCTCAACTTGTGACTACTCCCAGGGACAGACTGGATCTGGAGATTTTTTTTCTCAGCAATTCCCTCGAGAGCCAGTAGGTGGTGTTGTGTAGCTTTGCACTGAGTCCGTCCGACCCCAGAAGTGACATCGGGGCCACATATAGCTGCCACCCTTGAGCATCAAAGTCCATTTCTTTCTGATATCTGTCTGCGCTGCTGGGTGCATAGGCTAATCAGATTCGCAACGTGCAGATCTCTAAATAGGACCTTTTTAGATGCTGAAAGCAGTTTATTCCATAGAACACTGGGTAGAGAGGGTTGGTGAGGAGTCTGCAATTAGACAAGAGTATCAACCAGAAAGAGCATTACCGAAGGTATGTAGCTTCTGATGGATACTTCTAACTGCAGATTCCGCATGTCCTGTGGAAGCAGTACCCTCTCAGGTGGTGGGTCTGTGGATTGGCTCTGACCAAAACGTCCTGCATGATCAAAATGGCAAAACGGCCCTCCTGACACACCTGGCTATCCAGACAATAGTGCTTTGTGAATGTGTGAGTGACGCCCACATAGCCGCCTGGCAGATGTCCACGTGCCAGCGCTGTGGAGGCAGCTTTGGCTCTGGTGGAATGAGCCTTAAACCTTCCGAGGCCGTTTCTTACGCAATCCATAGTAGATCTTGATGCAAAGTGCAATCCAGCTAGGAATGGATCGTATTTGTACTGCTTTGCCTTTCTTTGTCCCACAGAACCCAACAAAGAGATGATCGTCCACCCAATGGTCCATGGTGCAATCAATATAAAAGCTCAGTGCTCTCTCTGGGTCTAAACAATAGATTCTCTCCTTCTCCTTGGATGGGTGAGGTGAGGCAAAGAATGCCACAGGGTAATAGACTGCCCAATATGAAACAGTGTCACAACTTTTGGGAGAAACACTGCCTTAATCCTCAGCACTAGCTTGTCTTGAAAAAGGTGGTATTTTGTTGCTGGCCAGATAATGCTTGTATCTCACTCACGCAATGAGTTGATATGATCGCTAGGAGGAAAACGGTCTTCAGGGTTAACAACCTTAGATGACAGCTGTGCATTGGCTCAAATGGGGTACACCATCAAGAAAGTGGGTACTAAATTCAGTTCCCCCTGAGGCATCACAAAAGGTTTTGGTAGAAACAAGTGGGTCAGCCCCTTTAGAAAAAAAACACATCAAAACAGGAGATTTAACCAGAGATGGTGGATCAGGCAGTTGTAAAAAAGCCCATAAAGCTGAGAAATAACCTTTAACAGTAGCCACAGGAAGGCCTTGCTGGACTAAGGATAGAGAAAACACCAAAACATCAGACAACAGGGCTTGTATGGGTTGGATATGCTGAGAACACCAACAACAACAAACTTTTCCCAGCGTCCAGCATTTGGTGGTTTTGGTGGATGGAAGCCGGACTTAAAATTACATTCACTACCTCAGGAGGAATATTAAAGGCAAACAACTGTTGCGGCTTAATTTCCAAGTACTGAGGTAAGTTGTGGAGGACTGGGTGTAAAACCCAGTACTGCTGCTGCAAAAGGAAGGCCTCCCGGAATGGCAACTGAATCCGACGCCAGATGCTCATGGCCTGAAGTTCTGGATGAAAATGTAGCGTAGGTAGTGATGCACACAGCGTGAACCAGAATGCAATATTCAAAAAATTTAAACTAACTTCAACATGTTTCATGCGCACGTAGTGACAAGGCTCCACCCTGGCCCTGACACGTTTAAACTAAAGAGACCAGAACAAATGTTTTAGACGCTACATGCACGTATGTGCCCAAAGGCTACGTAGTAATCAATATAGGTAACTGTAAAGCCAAAGTATCAACAATATACAATTAGTACACAAACAATTCATCAGAAGGCAAATGAACAATGAATGAAAAGTAGAAACGATGTTTTCTTTCCAGACTTGTATTTCTTTTAATATTGCAAGAATGTTGTGTAATCACATTCATGGTGTCCAGAAACAAACGTGAAGTTTCTCGTTATCTTCTTTGTTAAAACAATACCCAATGCATTTCGGGTCTACAGACCCTTCTCTAGTGGTCACTATGGTTAAAAGAAACACATTAAATTCAGGGACTTCTAACAAGTTTTTTGTCAAGCACATAAATCGACTCATCAAGTGGAGATGACCTCATGCAATTAAAAAAGTTGCCCAAGCTGAATGAAGAAAAGAGAGAGGAAAAGGAAAAAAAAAAGGAGAAAAATTAGGAAAAGAATAGATAAAGTAACCGTGCAAAGTTGGTGAAGGAATAAAAAGCGGTCTGAACATATCGGAAGACTTCCTGTCCCAGCATGCATCAGGCAGGTGCGAGATGGAACGTGTGTCAACAAACCTAAATAACCTAAACCTCAAGTGATTAAGCATCAAGTGATTAAGCAGTGACTTGCTGCCCGAAGCACCTGTGTCTTGTATTACGAGGTGAATATGCAAGGTGGTCCTTGCATATGATGCCTGAGTGTTAGAATTCTGCGGTGGAACGAGTGGAAGTCCTAGACTGGGATAAACTTTTAAAGAAACACCACAGTGAACCAGTGAAAAGAGATGAATTTGTATCCACTTACTCTACGAAATCCACTACCATCAAGAAGATCATTTTAAAGAGATGGGTACTGCTCCAAGCGGATCCAGACTTTGAGGGTTTATTTTCCTCTCCACCTCTTTTTGCGTACACCAGAACTAGCAATTTAAAAGAAATTTTGTCTTCACTCAAGAAACCATTGACCGCTTCCCACAAGGGAATGATGAAGTGTTTCAACTGTACACATTGCTGGGGGGGCGTGGCTTAGCCGGCTGCAAGATGGCCGCACCTTGAGTGGGCTCTGCCGGCCAAGCCGCTATATCCGCAAAAATCCTGCAGAAACCTTACCTGCTACTGCCCAAGACGCTACTGCTGCTCCTCGCCGGCGCTCTGGGAGCAGACCGAGCCCGCTCCTGATTCTCTGCGGTGTCGGGGAGCGGAGTTGCGATGTTGAGCCTGCCCGGGACCTGGTCCGCCCAATCCTGCTGAGGGCTCCTGGGCTGTTCTCCGGGATTGGACGGGGGTCCGAGCGCCGGCTGCGGATTCTGCCGGTGAGCGCCCGCCTGCTTGCTCCGGTGAGTGTTGTTTCTGGTGGGGGCGGTCTGTGGCGGGGCTGGGGGGGGCGCCCGTTGTACCGCCAGGCCTGGGCGCCATTTGCTGCCTCCCTACAATAGCGGCCCCGGCTCTCTTCTCCGGGCCTGGTGACGAGGGCGGTGCGTCCCCCGCGACTCCTCGCTGCATTCGGCCCCCCCCCTTGCTCCCGGAGGGCTGCTGCTGGGCCTTGGACGCCGGTCCCGCGGCATATACGGAGCCGTGCTGCCCCGAGCCGGGCGCCCTCTGTGTGGTGGGCTGGGCCCTGGCCTACAGCCTCTCCGGCATACTGCTGCCTGGACACTGTTGCGGGGAGTGACGCTCGGCCGTGGCTCTGACTCCACACCGGCCCGCCGTGCCTGGACTGGCGGACTTGCCACACCTGCCCCTGGAACCCCTGGAGCCCCTGGGGGGGCGGACTTAGCGGCGCCACACCGGCTGGGCCCCACCTTGTCAACAGCTTGCTGCCGTACAACGTTTCGGACCGGGTGGCCGCCATTTTGTGCCCGCAAGTAGTTCCTCTGCCTGGCACCACTCCTGTGAGCCCTCCTCGGTGCGTTGCTAACGTGCTGCCACCTACTCTGCTTGGCGACCTCCGGGTGGCGCTTCTCCCCGGTCTGGCGCGGTCCCTTATCCTGGGACCCCCACCGGAGGCCTTCCACAATGACTGTGGGTACCGAGGGGGCGCTGCCTCACCTTGCCACTGGTACGCCGGCTTCTGCCACCTTATTCCTGTGCTGGTGGTCGAGGGGTCCGGGCGGCTGGCCCGCGACTGTCGAGCCTGCTAATCACTCTGCCATCGTGTCCGCGAGTGCGGGCGCTGGTCACTCCTGAGCCTGGACATCACACCTGCCCCGCTGGTTCGTCGCCATTTGGGCCTGACTGCCTCCCGTCGCACTTGGGTCTGCTCCCCACTGCTTGATCGCCATGGGTCGAACGGATCCCAAGCAGCCCAGACTCACATTTGATCTACGGCGCCAGACGCGCCAGGAGGGTGGCGGAGTGGAAGGGGAGGACTCTGCGTCGCCACCCGACCCACCGCAATCTTGCGAAGATGACCTGAAAGCTATCATGCTGGATGTAAAATCCACCGTCACCAACATCGCGGCCCAGCTAGACCAACTGTCAACTCGCTTGGACAATGTGAAGGCCCGGGTGGACACGCATGACGCTAGGCTGCTTCATGTGGAAACAAGAGTGTCGGACGTGGAGGATGCGGCCACCCAGGATCGGCAGAAACTGCTACACATGGACAAACTCCTGGCCGTAATCCGCAATAAGAATGAGGATTTGGAGGCGCGCTCCCGGAGGAGCAACCTCCGCATCACGGGTGTGCCAGAGTCCACCAACATATCCCGTATGGAGGATTTCGTGGAGCAGCTGGTCCGCGAGCTGTTCGGAGATGCCCTCTCGCCCGTGTTCATCGTGGAGCGTGCCCACCGTTCACTTGGTCCTCGCCCTGCCCCGGGCCTGCCGGCACGTCCCATTATTGCTAAGATCTTGAACTTTAGGGACCGGGACGCCATCCTCAGGGCGGCTAGAGAGGAGGGCGAGATCCGCCACCAGGGCAATTCCCTCTCGTTCTATCCCGACTACACTCAGGCTGTCCAGGCGGCGCGTCGTGAGTTCCTGCCTGCCAAGAAACTCCTTCAGAAACACGACATCTCCTACTCTCTGGCCTATCCAGCCAAGCTACGAATCCGTCAGGGCTCCAAGACTCTCACTTTCCCGGATCCTAGGGAGGCGTTGGTGTTCGCTAAGAAGCTGGACCGTCCAGAACGCTCTTCTCCAGCGGGCTCCCGGGCCGCCTCCGAGGCCCCACTCAGTGACAATGACTGACCTAAATATTAACTAGATCTCTGTGTTTGTGGGCGATGTTAATTGATCGGACTCTTGGCTGGCCCTGGGCACTGCGGGTCCTCCGTGCCGCCACTGGCACTGTTGTTCGAAGCTTGAGACTGGGCGGAGCACTTCTGTATTCTGGGTGTATTTACTGGTTGTCTGCTTGACCACGTAGGCTTGGCCACCCTGTCTTATTGGCAGGGGTGTACGCTGGGCGCTGCCATGCCCCCACGGGATAATTCCCTTGTTGGCTGCTCACTGTTTCCTTCCTAGTTGCGGGTTCCTGGGGTGGGTACGGGTGGTATCTCAGCCTGATTGGGGGGTTGGTGTGGGTGCGGGGTGGGGGTGTTCGGGGGGGGTCTCAAGTAGGGAGGGTTGGGAGGGGGGGGTGTGCTCGGGAATGTGGGCGTCTGCACTCTGTATGCTATTGACTTGCCAGGAATTGGTTTTTAGATTGCGTTATGTGCGGCGGGCTGGGTCGGGTGGGGGGGGGGGGGTTTCTCGTGGGTTTTGTTTATTATTTGATGGGGATCGTATTGTTGTTGTGTCCTCACTCTCTGTTTCTCATAAGAAAGCATCATGCCACTGCTAGTCATGTTCAAATTTGCACGACTGTTCACGACATCCTCTTCCTCCTTGATGGCACTGTTTTTCCTCCTCTTTTTGCTTTTAGCGCACTTGCTGATCCCTCCAAGGTTGGGCCTTCTCGAATGGCTGGCTACTGGCTGGCCCCACTATCTGCCTCTGGCGAATGTCCTGTTCCCTTCCTGGTCGGGTATTGGTTGTCCCAGCGTTTACATTGGCTCGCTCTGCTATCTGGCCCCCTGCTCTGCGCCCTAGCTTTATTCAGGTATAGAGTACCATGACTGACACCATATGTTGGACTTGGAATATCCGTGGTCTGAATGATCACCGTAAGGCCAGGCTCATTCACTCTCATTTACAGCGACACAGGGTCGACGTTTGCCTATTGCAGGAAACCCATCTGCTGCCCGAAACTGCTACCAGACTCCAGTCACGCTATTGGGGGGAAATGCACTCTTCTTACTATTCCTCTTATTTTAGGGGAGTCTCCATTCTGATACACAGGGGGCTCCCCGGGCAGACTACTCAGGTATTCAAGGACCCGGACGGACGGTATATTATCTTGCACGGTTCCCTGATGTCCCAGCCGGTGACTATTGCTGCTGTCTATGGCCCTAACTCGGACAACCCCGATTTTTTCACACATATGGCACCTCATTTCTTCCCTGGGCCCGGCGGCCCTTGTCTGGGGTGGGGATTTTAATATTACTCTCTCCGCGGCCCAGGACCGCTCTGGCTCTCACTCATCGCACCCTCGCTCTACAGCTCTCCTTCAGTCCATACTTACGGACAACTCGTTATATGACGCCTGGAGGCACATGTGGCCTGATGCCCGTGAGGGCACTTGCGTCACTGGAGCCCAGGGTTGCTGGTCCCGTATTGATCTATGGATTGCTTCACCGGATGTCCTCACTTGGCTAACTTCTGTTAAACATATGGCGCGCACTTTCTCAGACCACGCTCCCGTTCAGCTCTGTCTTCGCTCCCCTAACTCCCCACAGCGTTCATTCACATGGCGGCTTCCTCCGAATGCCCTCCGTGATTCTGTTTTTAGCGATGAGATCCAAACGGCGATTATAAACTACTTTGATTTAAATGTCGGCTCGGTGGAATCCCCGTCCATCCTGTGGGAAGGCTTCAAAAGAGTCATACGAGGCGAGTGCATCTCCAAACAGGCAGATGTCCTCCGCTCCATCCGCGCGGTATTGGACAGGACCGAATCGGAGAATAAGGCCCTGGATGTAGAATATGCTGCCCACCCCAGGTCAGAGACCCTTGCGATACTGCGTGCTAAGCACTCTGAATTTGTTGCGGAGGCCGACAGGGAACTCTCTTTTCTGGGTAGGGAGGCCAGAGCCCGTCGCTTCGGAGAGGGTGATCGACCCGGCAAGACCCTGGCCAATCTTTTACGTCCCCCTCGGGCGGCGTCGTACATCGCGGCTCTTCGGGATGGCGGTCTTGCCAGAACCACCTCCCCTGCAGAAATCCAGGTCCGCTTTATGGACTACTACTCGCAACTTTACTCTGCGGGCCCCTCTCCTTCGCCCGAGGCCTTTGAACAGTATTTCGATACCCTTGCGCTGGTGTGGCTTGAGGACCACCATCGTGAATTTTTAGATGAGCCCTTCTCTAAGGAGGAGATACTAGCGGCTATAAATAGTCTTCCCAGCGATAAGGCTCCTGGACTGGACGGCCTACCCGCCTCGTTCTACAAGGCTTTTGCCGCACATTTGGTGCCACACCTTGCCGCCATGTATAACGACTCCTTCGATACAGGCCTCTTTCCGTTATCACTCCGCGAGGCAATGATAACGCTACTCCTCAAGCAGGACAAACCTGCTGACAGTAGGGACTCCTACCGCCCCCTCTCTTTAATTAACATCGATAATAAGATCTTCGCTAAGTTATTGGCCTCCCGTCTTCTCCACCTCATGCCCCTTATTGCCCTCCCCGATCAGTCCGGTTTCATTCCGGGCCGTGCCACCTCGCATAATCTTCGCACTATATTTTCGGTCCTTCATCAAATAAACCCTAACCTCCCCGCGGTAGCCGCGCTACTCGATGCCACTAAGGCATTCGATACGCTGGAGTGGCCCTTCCTCTTTTTTCTCTTACCGCGCTTAGGTTTCCGTAACGTTTTCATTCGTAAGATATCTCTTCTTTACACTCGCCCCTCTGCCCGCCTACGAATTAATGGTCAGGTATCAGCACCCATACTGATTGAACGTGGCACTCGACAAGGTTGCCCGCCCTCCCCTATGCTCTTTGCGATTGCGATGGAGCCGCTGGCGGCCCGGCTTCGGCAACACCATACTCAGAAGGGTATAGGCTTTGCAGCCCGCGCCCTCTTGGTTTCCCTGTATGCCGACGACATCACGCTGTATGTCCGGCATCCCCAGGACAACCTCAGCCCCTAGTCCGTGAAATTATTCGATTTGGTGGACTGTCTGGTATCCAGGTGAACTGGAGCAAGTCAGTGTTGTTCCCTCTTACCGATGCCACCACGCCGTTCACGCCGGACTTTCCTTTTGTCTGGGCCTCTGGTCCCACCCGTTATTTGGGAATATGGCTGAGCAGGAACTCGGACGACCTCTGGAGGGCCAACTTCGGGCGCGCGGTGGACTGGCTGGAATCTAAGATACCCCATTGGAACCGACTCCCCCTGTCTCTGGCGGGCCGCATAGCTATTGCCAAGATGGTGGTCCTCCCGAAATTCCTTTCTCTCTTCTTAAACATTCCAATACCTCTTACTGCACATTTCTTTCGCAAAATCCGCTCTTTGATCATTTCTCTGGTCTGGGCGGGTAAACAACCGCGGATTGCTTATGACATCCTGACTCTCCCAATGTCATCGGGCGGTATGGGCGCTCCCAATTTCAAACTCTATGCCTTAAGTGCCCAGGCCAGTTTCCTACATTTCTGGATCCACCCCACCCCTTATCAGCCGCATGTGGCGGTTGAAGCTGACCTGGCGGCTCCCTGGCCGCTGACTACCGCCCTGTTCGCACCCGAAGTGTCGCCCGGGTGCCGAGGTGAATACGGTTGAGACACTGCGTTGGGCCTGGCAGGGATTGCGCAGTCTATCTAATGCACCGTCGTTATCGGCTAACGCTATGCCTATTGTGCGACACCCTGCCTTCCCCCCTCTCCAACCCACAGGCATGGCCAAACATGCTGCCAGAATGAAGCTGACGATTCTTGCTGACCTTTACCCCGGTGACACTTTTTATTCCCCTCCAGCCTCATCGGGCCCAATGGACACACTGCTCTTTTACCAACTGCGGGCTATCTGCAAGACGCTGCACCCCACGTTTCCCCAACCCCCATCCTCAATGCCGGCTCTTGACTACATATACACGTCCCCCACTCCTCGCAAATTGGTAACTAAATTATACGCTATAACGCTGTCGACCACCTCCATCTCCACCGACCGTGCACGCACGGCCTGGGGCGAAGAGCTGGGCATGGACATCGCACAAGCAGATTGGAGATATTGCTGTAATCAGACGAAGAGGCTTTCTCCCAACTATCGCCTTCGTCTCATCCATTTTAAATATTTGCATAGGCTGTATCGCACTCCGGTTCAGCTACATAGGCTGGGACTTACTCCCCACGATAGATGCATGCGGTGCTCCGCCCCTGCCGCGGATTTTACTCACCATGCGTGGTTGTGCCCCAGGGTATCGGATTTCTGGCTAGCGGTGTGTGCCGCCATATCTGAGATCACGGCTGCGCAGGTTCGGCCTGACCCCCCGTTGTGCCTGCTGGGCTTTGTTAAATTCTGCCCGGATGCTTCACGCCGCCTGATCGCGATGCTGCTCGTCCTCGCCCGGCGCAGGGTGGCTATGTGTTGGGGCCGTAGACCGGCGCCTCAATTCTCCCACTGGCTTGAGGATGCTTCGAGATGTCAGACCTTACTATCTGAATTTTGGGACTTAATGCCTGCAAGATCCCGCCCAGCTGATATATGGGGTCCCCTGGTGTCGTACCTCCACTCCCGTCCTCAGACGAGTCGGGCGGCCTCTCCCGCGCTCCCCGCCGGCACTATGCCCGCGGCGGGCGCCGGTGCTGGACCGTGATTGCCCTTTTCCCTAACCCCATCTTTCCCCCCGACTGGGACTGCTCCTCTCCCTGTGGCGCTTTTCTTTGCAAAATGTTGTTCACAGTGCCATAGTCGTGCAGTACGGAATAACGAGTCTATCTGAATGTGATCGCCTTCTGATGTATAATTCAGTGAACAACGGGTTATGTATGATGCTCTAAATTGTTAAAGTTTGTATTTTGTCTATGCAGAATTTGATAATAAAGGTTTTGGAAAATCAAAAAAAAACACAACAAAAAACTGTACACATTGCTACAATGTTATGGAGGGAATTAGCATTTCACACCCAAGAACAGGAAAATCTATCCAGCTGAAACGCACATCAGACTGCAACACTCAATGTGTGATTTATGTCATCAAATGTCCGTATGGATTACATTATGTGGGGAAAACAGAAAGAAAGGTCAAGATACGAATGACGGAACACAAGAGCACCATACGTGTTAAGAGCCTCAACTGTTCTTTGGCAAAAACATTGGCTTGACAGAGGACACAATATAGCTCAACTACGGTTTACTGTTCTCGAGAGAGTCTTTGATACACGTGGTAGCGACACTTCTAAATACTGATCACAAAGAAAAGTCCACTGGATCAAGTACATGGATACTCTCTCACCGAAAGGCCTCAATGATAAACTTGAATTGACATGCTAGCTATGACACATTGACATCTCTCTGTTCGGAGTGTTATGTCGAGGGTCAGTCTTTCTTTCTTTGCATTATCCAAGTTCCTCCATTCCTCTTGAGATTTATACTTTAGGAGCATCATACATGTTCCTCATTTCATTTTCACAACAACTATAGGGTTTTTCACCTAACCATATTAGATTATCATTCAGGTCAAGGAGAGCTCCACACACTGTATGGGAGCACGATGTCATATGTTAAATAACTTTTTCTCTATACCTGCATAGCAGTAAACTCTTACCATATAGGATTCTTTGTATCTTACAGTCATTCAGAACTACAACCTCTTGCTTTTCATTTCCTTCATTTATTTTAATTTTTCATCATTTTGTTCATTTTCAGGATTATTGTTTTGTAAACCTAGTTATGCAAACCTATTCCTGTTTTCATATAACAAATCATAGGGAGTATTCATTATGACGCTTGTTAACATCCAGCAAATTTGAATTACCAGTTGAATGTGTCTCTCAACAATTGTGTCAATTGTTTGTCATATTTCTTTGTATGCACATCATTTTTCATATGTTAAAAAGCATTATTGTTACAACTTGTTATGTAGGCACAAAGGCGGACTAATAGTGGCACATTGAGAATGTATAAGTATTTTCAAACACTTGTTTCTTTCTTGAGCACAAAGACGTATACTCATAAATTCCTGTATAGTCTTTTAACCAATGTTTGATAGGCTGTTTTAACTGGTACACAGAGCACTGGGACACACCTTGTAGGTAATGCTCACTTCCGAGTCCTTCCGAGTACTCCAAACAGTTTGATGCACTTTTCCCCTGAAAAGTCTTGCTTCACTTTTCTTTACTTTCCTGACACACAAGCACGTACCCCTGCACACAAAAGGTGTTGCTTCACTCTGAAGCAGACACGTCCGATTGGTTTCACCGACCACATCCAGTTGTTGAGGAAGGTTCATTTTCTCACGCTGCACAGCTGGGAATACTTTTCCTACGGGTAATGAATTGTTCTTTCGTGGGGTCATGTACAGGGTTTGTAGTAGATACGGATAATTAGCGTATTTACTCATTGTATACGCACCCTATTTTTTCAGGTTACCATGCGGATCACTTTTTCAGGTTCAGCGTGACGATGTTAACCATTGTGTACATGTTTCCTCGTGATCCTTGGTAAGCGTAGTGGCACAGGACTATTTTACATTATTTGCCTTCTGTTGGTTTTGGTTTCTGGCTAATTATGGGCCTCTCGATTTTTGAATCCTATAAAGATAGACATCCTCGCAGAGATTAACGACGTCGATCAGTTATTTGGCAATCCTCTAACACTCAGGTATCATATGCAAGGACCATGGTTATTCACTACGTAATACAAGACACGGGTGCTTCGGCCAGCAAGTTACTGCTTAATCACTTGATGCTTAATCACTTGAGGTTTAGGTTATTTAGGTTTGTTGACACACGTTCCATCTCACACCTGCCTGATGCATGCTGGGACAGGTAGTCGTCCCATTTGTTCAGACCGCTTTTTTATTCCTTCACCAACTTTGCATGGTTACTGTATCTATTTTTTTCCTTTTCCTCTCTATTTTCTTCATTCAGCTTTGGCAACTTTTTTTAATTGAATGAGGTTATCTCCACTTGATGAGTCGATTTATGTGCTTGAGAAAAAACTTGTTAGAAGTCACTGAATTTGATATGTTTCTTTTGACCATAGTGACCCCTGAAGAAGGGTCTTTAGACCCGAAATGCATTGGGTATTGTTTAACAAAGAAGATAACGAGAAACTTCACATTTGTTTCTGGACACCATGAATGTGGTGACACAACTTCTTGCGATATTAAAAAATGTAAGTCTGGAAAGAAAACATAGTTTCTACTTTTCATTCATTGTTCATT
Source organism: Calotriton arnoldi (assembly GCA_963921515.1). Lineage (NCBI taxonomy): Eukaryota > Metazoa > Chordata > Amphibia > Caudata > Salamandridae > Calotriton > Calotriton arnoldi. The sequence goes on from CAWUFW010013278.1 coordinate 306,421, forward strand.
TGCCTATTGTTTGTGTACTAATTTTATACTGTTGATACTTTAGCTTTACACTTACCTATATTGATTACTACGTAGCCTTTGGGCACAGAAGTGTACGTAGCGTCTAGAACATTTGTTCTGGTCTCGGACATTTCTGAAGCAGAGCAGGTGCTATGAGACTTAGAAACTCGTAGGCCCGAACGATCGATACTGCAGGAGCCTCTCCTGGAAGCCAGAGAGGTGGTGGCTTCTCAAGTAGAGAGGCTCCGGAATTTTGACTTTAAGTTATATATGGGCCGCACTCACACGGAGCGGGATCGTTCTGGTGCTTTGCTGGCCTGGCTGGCCAACACTAACAAACGGGGATCACCTATCCTGGAGCTTAAGGTACAGTGATCGGACAGCATACATAGTCAAGAGGGAATAAACTGTCAATTTCACCAATACATTACGGAGCTGTATCGCAGTGTCACACCAGAGCTTCAGATGCACTCTGGAACTATCTGGCATCGGTTCCCATGCTGGGGCTCACTGAGAAGGAAGCAGATTAATTGGGAGCGGACATTACTCGCAAGAAATTAAGGTGGCGATTAAGCATACGGCAAGAGAGAAAACACCGGGAAGGGATGGATTGCCGGTGGAGTTTTATGCAACCTACTCTGAGGAATTGACCGTGTGTTGACCACGCTTTATGGAGCGGCCCTGGCTGACAAACACCTCTCAGCTACCACCAGAGAAGTCCTAGTGGTTCCACTATTGGAACCTGGGAAACCGCCTGATGATATTAGAGCATATAGTCCTTTATCAATGCCTAATATTGATTAGAAGATCTTGAGCAGAATTGTGGCTACTAGATTGCTCCCATACATGCCCAAGTTAATACACCCCGACCAGGCTGGATTTATTCCCGGTAGGAATACGGAGCATATCATCAGACGGTTGCGATCATTGTTAGAGGGTGATCTTGGTGACATGGAGGAGGCAGCGATATCCGCTGTGGATATCGAGAAGTCCTTCGAGAGTTTGGAGTGGGGATACTTATATGCAATCATGGCTCATATGGGTCTGGGAGAAAGATTTGTCGCATAGACCAGGCTCCTCTATACGAGCCCGATGAAAAACGTCAGGACAGGTAGAACCATATTGGAAAGCTAAGTGGTGGAGACGGGGACAAGACAGGGTTGACCCCTGCCGCTCCGGCTTTTGGCCCTAGTCATGGAACCGTTGGCTAGGTATGCGCGGCTTGGGAGGCTTACCGGGGTTTGCAGATGGGGACTGTCTGGCACCACATTGCGTCATATGCGGATGACCTTTCACTCTTTTTACACAATACGCAGGGGGGGATCTGACAGGGGCCAGGGCCATGATCAAGCACTTTGGGTCTATGCTGGGCCTCAGAGTAAACTGGAAGAAGTCTAAGTTGTTCCCGACTTCTCCTAATCATGCGTCCTCTGCGGGCTCAGTTCCTTGTTGTGGGAGCCCCGGTGTCTCTCATATATCAGTGTCAAAATATACCATAACCGTACAGACTTATTAGATGGGAACGTGGGGTCGCCATTACATCACTTCAGTCCCACATGGCTTTTTGGAGCATCCTTCTCGTTATTGGGGATGGTGGCCTTGCTTAAAATGGTTACATTACCACGCCTATTATACTTTTTTGTGGCGCTACCGCTGTGGATCACACAAGCTATATTTCGTGAATTGGATTCTGGGTCTATAGCTTTCCTCAAGGGGCTGGGACGTAGAAGGGTGGCGCTGGCTACAATGAGACGTCCAGTGGAGATGGAGGGCTTGGTTGTCCCGGAATTTGAAACCTATTACCTGGCAGCCCAATTAGAGTGGTTCACTCAGTGGCTGATGCGCCGATGAACACCGGAGATGACAGTTTATTCCGGGAGAGAGAGAGCGTGTGAGAGAGCGTGTGAGAGAGCGTGTGAGAGAGCGAGAGAGAGAGCGAGAGAGAGAGCGAGAGAGAGAGTGAGAGTGAGAGTGCGAGAGAGCGAGAGCGAGAGTGAGAGTGAGAGTGAGAGAGAGAGAGAGAGAGAGAGAGAGAGAGAGAGTGAGAGTGTGAGTGTGAGTGTGTGTGTGTGTGTGTGTGTGTGTGTGTGTGTGTGTGTGTGTGTGTGTGTGTGTGTGTGTGTGTGTGTGTGTGTGTGTGTGTGTGTGTGTGTGTGTGTGTGTGTGTGTGTGTGTGTGTGTGTGTGTGTGTGTGTGTGTGTGTGTGTGTGTGTGTGTGTGTCCCCGCTGCAGACGACTCCCTGGAGTACCGAGTGGTAACGAAATGTTGGCATCGCTGTTTACAGAAAACTGGAGTTATAGCCCCGTACTCCCCTGAGTTGCCCATAGAGATGCTGCATGAGTTACCCTATGGGGGAAGAGTGGAGACAGCTGGAGCATTGGGCGTCAGCGGGAGCTTCCATAATGGGGGATTTGTTTCATGATGGGACACTACTTCCTTTTGACGGAGTTTGCGTGGAACATGACCTACCTCGGAGCCACTTTCTGCTGCATGGGGCGATCACAACCACGCTTCGGAAACATTGGTTCTTGGATGCATCTGAACCTTCCACAAATGACAGCTGTCATTATATAGCTGTTTCTTTGGACACTATTAAGGATGTCTCTTGTCTGTATAGAGCTATTAGGGAGGATACTATGCTCCCGCTTGAAAAACTGAGATCCAATTTGGGCATCCCCCTACCACAGGTGGCCTGGGAGAAAATACTGGTCGAAAATCTGAATGTGTCCCGTAAATGTGTCCCGTAATGCTCGATTTAAATTGATCAATTTTTATATTCTCCATAGAGCGTAACTGACGCCTGAGTGGATTGAGCGGCATTTCAATGTGGGGGACGGGGGGAGCAGCTTGTCCTAGGTGCAATACCCAGGGTGCCAACTTGATGCATATGCTTTGGTCCAGTCCTTCGATTGTTGAGTTTTGGAAGAAGGTCACTGATCGGACTGCTGTGCTCATTGATAGCGAGGTCCCTTGTACTCCGGGACATTGCCTATTGGGATGGTTTCCCCATATGGCTAAAAATAAAATTACCGGCAGGTTCCAAGTGAGGGACGCATCCGGTTGCAGGAGGTCAGCAGAGGCATAGGCACGATGGAAACAGCTCGAGCATGGGAGTCCTTGGTGAACAGTCTCAGAACCCAGGAAGAATACTCCCCTGTGGCTTCTCCTCTGGCATAATACAAATGAACGGAATAGTACAAACCCTTCCCACTACTCAGGAATGATTTGTAATATGACTTTTTTGTCGCAACACAGATCTCCCAACACACCTCTCTTTGCACGCCCGGGCATTGTTAGCAATGGTGGTGTTCATGTCTAGATGCATTACTATGCTGTGTTCGGATTCAACTCTTGGGTAGGGGGACGGTGGCTTTGTTGGGGAGGGAGCGGGGTATTATATGTACAAGTGTTTGTTGATTCTCGTTTCTTATTGGCTCTGTACTCCTCTAAACAACAATACAAGGATGTATATTTACAATGCCACTGATCAGAAAAGATGAAGGCTGTATAATATGTCACATAAAACTCAAATTATATTTATAAAAAATGAAAGATGTCACATGTCACCTCTGAAAGTAGTCGTCATTCCTGATTCACATTGCCCGCAGCTTCAACAGACTGATGAGGAGACAATCCCAGATGACCTCCCCAACCCAGCAACAATGCAACTGTCACGACTGTTAGTTCTGGGTGAGGTAGGGATAGGAGTTTGTTACCCGTCCAATAGCGGCCCAGCAGCCACCACCACAGGTCTTTCGCAGTCTCCTCCAACACCTGGATGGAATCGGACAGGTTTATATGGTGCTGAGCCCACTGAAACTCAGGATATCACTGCAGAGCACACATTTACCGATACTTCCAACTATCGCCTGATCGCGCGCCTGCCTCTTCCTGCCAAAATCTGTGAAAAACTCATGAATTTAGAACTATCCAAATATATTCAGGACAACCAGCTCTTAGACTCTACCCAGTTTGGCTTTAGACCAGGACACAGCACGGAAACTGCCCTGGTCAAAGCAACGGAAGAGGTGAGGATGGCAGTGGACAAGGGGGGTTCCGCATTCATGATCCTGTTGGACTTATCGGCTGCGTTTGATACGGTGGACCACAAAACCCTTATCCACTACCTAGCGGAAATTGGGGTAAATGGTAAAGCTTTGGATCTGCTCACCTCCTTTCTTAAAGACAGAACACAAACGGTACCCATAGGGAATTACAAATCTACCCCCTACTCCTTACCTTGCAGAGCCCCCCAGGGATCATCATTGAGCCCCACGCTTTTTAATGTATATGTGGCTAAGCTGGCCTCGCTCATTAAAAGTTTCGGAATGGAGGTAACATCATATGCGGACGATACTCAATTGGTAATCTCGGCGGCTAATAATGATACTGTATCGAGGCTGTCAGCAGTTGGATGAGCAAACACTGCCTGAAACAACTCAGGTAAAACTGAGATTATTGTATTCGGGAAGCCTTCTCCAGCTTGGTTCCTTAACTGGTGGCCTGAGCATCTTCCTCATCCCCCCCCTTCCTGTCACCAAAGCCAAGAATCTGGGAGTCATCATTGATGAAACCTTAACATGGAGCGAAAATATCGGCGGTGACCTCTTCAGCCTACTACATCTTAAAAACGATTAGGAAAATTCTGCCCTTTATTCCTGACAACTATAGGAAAAACCTGATCACTGCACTAGTCCTATCAAAATTGGACTATTGCAATAGTCTCTATCTAAACATGTGTGAAAAGCATACGAGTCAGCTGCAGCTGGTTCAAAATGCCACGGCTAGAACGATCCTTAAGCTTCCTAAGGAAAATGCTACTTACCACTATGCATCTGCTCTTGGCATGTAGAGCTGTAGATTCATATACTTGCATAGATCGCCATCTGGTGTTGGGCTTGGATGTTTGCACTTTGTTTTTGTCTTCGAAGAAGTCTTTGTAGTCACGAGATAGGAGACTCCTCCTTAGGGCGATAGTGCGCATGGGCATCGACTCCATCTCCAGATTGTTTTCGCCATAAAGGGTGATGATGGAGTTAGTAAGACATAGAAAGAGATGTCCATGTGTGATGTATCTAAGTAAGATAGCACTGGAACAGATAGAGGTACCCGGGGAGGCGGGTGGGCGTATATGAATCTACAGCTCTACATACCAAGAACAGATGCATACTGGTAAGAAGCATTTTCCGTTCGAGGCATATGAGCTGTAGATTATATACTTGCATAGACTATACAGCAGTTATCTCCCAAGCGGTGGCTAACCTGTATCTGTTGCAGTGGTCTGAAAAAGTGTTCTTAATACAGCCTGGCCCACACTAGCTTGTTGTTTTGCTTGCACATCTACACAATAGTGTTTTGTGAAAGTGTGTGGTGTAGAACAAGTGGCTGCCTTGCAGATGTCATCTAGGGGAATGTTCCCTAAGAAAGCCATAGATTCCCCTAGTTTGCGTGTGGAATGAGCTCTATGGGGAATGGTTAATGTACGTTTGGCTTTAAGGTAGCATATTTGGATGCACTTAACAATTCACCTTGCAATTCCCGCTTTTGAGATGGGATTGCCTTTATGAGGTGGGGAGAAAGCCACAAAGAGTTTAGTTTTCCTAAAGGGTTTTGTTCTTTCAATGTAGTAGAGTATTGCTCTTTTAACGTCTAGCGTGTGAAGAGCTCGTTCTGCCACGGAGTCTGGTAGAGGGAAAAAAACTGGGAGTTCTACAGACTGGTTATGGTGGAAGGGAGACACGACTTTAGGTAAGAATTTGGGGTTAGTCCTAAGAACCACTTTGTTATGATGGATTTGTAAAAATGGTTCTTGTATGGTTAATGCCTGGAGTTCACTAACTCTTCTAAGAGATGTGATAGCAACCAGGAAGGCTACTTTCCAAGTGAGGAACTGTAATTCGCATTTGTGTAGAGGTTCAAATGGGGGACCCATGAGTCTGGTGAGGACAATATTTAGATTCCATACCGGGGAGGGTGGAGCTCTGGGTGGAATTATTCTTTTAAGTCCTTCCATAAATGCTTTGATAGCGGGTACTCTAAACAAAGACAAGTGTTGTCTGTTTTGGAGATAAGCTGCTATTGCAGCGAGATGTAGTCTTATGGATGTATATGCTAGCTTACATTGTTGTAGGTGCAAGGGATAACAGATAATGTTTTGAATGGAAGCATCTAGTGGATTGATTTTGTTATTTGTACAGTAGATTACAAATAGTTTCCACTTTTCGGCGTAGCATGCTCTGGTGGTAGGATGTCTAGCCTCTTTAATAATGTTCATGCAGTCTGGCGGGAGATTGAGGTAGCCAAACTCTAAGACTTCAGGTGCCAGATCGCAAGGTTGAGTTGACTGGGATCTGGATGCCTTATCTCTCCATGGTTCTGAGTGAGAAGCTTGGGTGAGAGGCGTAACTTTTGATGAGGAACTACTGATAGTTCCAAGAGGGTTGTGAACCATGGTTGTCGGGCCCATGTTGGAGCAACCAGGATCATTGTGAGGGAATGCTGTTTCAGCTTCCGAACCAGTAACGGAATGAGCGGGAGAGGCGGAAAAGCGTAAGCAAATTTGCCTGACCAGTTCATCCATAGCGCATTGCCTTTGGACAGTGGGTGTGGATACCTGGACGCGAAGCTTGGGCATTTTGCGTTTTGGTGTGTGGCGAACAGATCTATTTCTGGGTGGCCCCACATGTGAAAGAATGGAAGAAGAACTTGAGGATGAAGTTCCCATTCGTGGATCTGCTGTCTTTGACGACTGAGCAGATCTGCAATCTGATTGTGTACTCCTGGGAGGTGTTCTGCAAGGAGATATATGTTTTGCGGAATGGCCCATCTCCATATGCTTTGAGCTAGGTGTGAAAGCTGTAGAGTGTGTGCCCCCCCCCCTGTTTTTGTATGTAGTACACTGCTGCCATGTTGTCTGTACGTACCAGGACAGCTTTGCCTACGAGATGGAGTTGAAAGGATTTTAATGTTAGAAAAATTGCCAGTAATTCCAGGTAATTTATGTGGAATTGTTTTTGCGGAGGGGTCCATATGCCCTGAATGGTATGGTTTTGAAGATGAGCTCCCCAGCCGGTGAGCGATGCGTCTGTTGTTAGCACTATCTGTGGAACCGGGTTGAGGAACGGCCGCCCTTTGGAAAGGTTTTGTGTGTTCCACCACTGCAGAGAGCGATGTGTGCGGCTGTCCACCAACACCAGATCGGTTAGCTGACCTTGAGCCTGGTTCCACCGACGTGCCAAACACTCTTGTAAGGGACGCATTTGGAGTCTTGCATAAGGGACGATGAGAATGCAAGAAGCCATCATCCCGATTAACTGCATGAACACTCGAGCTGGTAATGAGTGTTGAGGCTGAAATTGTGATATTAGAGCTTGCATGTTGCGTATCTGGACTGGGTTGGGGTATGCTAGAGCTTTTGAAGTGTTTATTGTAGCTCCCAGATATTGTTGTGTGCTGGACGGTTGGAGGTGGGACTTGGTGAGGTTCACCGTGAATCCCAAGTCGTGAAGCAATTGGATTGTTTTGTGTGTGTGTTGCACACAGCTGCTGTGTGACTTGGCTTTTATGAGGCAGTCGTCCAGATAAGGGAACACGTGAATATGTTGTCTCCGTAAGTGAGCTGCCACTACTGCGAGACACTTTGTGAAGACTCTGGGTGCTGTGGTCACCCCGAACGGGAGGACTTTGAACTGGTAGTGTTGACCGTCTAGTACGAACCCGAGATATTTCCTGTGAGCAGGGTGAATGGGAATATGAAAGTAGGCATCCTTTAAATCCAGAGTGGAGAGAATGGTAGCACCTGTTGGAGAGTGACCATGTGGAAGTGGTCTGACTGAATGTAAAGGTTTAACGGTCCGAGGTCCAATATTGGCCTGAGAGAGCCGTCCTTTTTTGGAATTAGAAAATATAGGGAGTAAACCCCTGTGCCTTGATGAGGCAAGGGGACTGGTTCTATTGCATGTTTTTGTAATAGAGAGAGAACCTCCTGTTTTAGAAGAGTGAGATGTTCCGAGGACATTGGACGTTGTCTCGGAGGGATGTTTGGGGGAGTGGAGGTGAGTTCCAGGCAATAACCATACTGGATAATTTGTCTTACCCACCTGTCTGTTGTGATGGAATTCCAGACAGGGAGGAACTGTAAGAGACGTCCCCCGACAGGAGTGGAATGATCGGGGGAAGTGAAGGGAAGTCACTGCTTGGTAGTAGGGGAGCTGCGGGTGTTGTTACCACGGCCTCTTCCCTTATTGTTGTTACCCCTGTATCCTCCTCGAAAATATCCTCTGGAGGAGGTAGTTTGATTGGGACATTTATATGATGAAGAGGGATGCTCTGAGCCAGTAGTTTTGGAGCCAGCCCCGTAAAAGGAGCGACGAAAAGAGCCTCTAGGGGAAGACCTTTGCAAGGCCCCCATGGACTTGGCAGGTTCAGTATCTTTTTTCATCTTTTCTAAAGATGTATCGACTGTGGGCCCAAAAAGATGTTCTTGGTCGAAAGGCTGATTAAAAATAGTGGATTGCACCTCTTGTTTGAATCCGGATATCCAGAACCAAGCGTGCCTGCGTAGTAAAACGCTGGTATTAATAGCACGAGATGCTTTATCAGCCGCATCGAGGGCACATTTTATAGATGTGTTGGTTATTAGTTTACCCTCCTGTATAAGGTCATTAGCTTTGTTTTTATATTGCTCAGGAAGATGTTGCATAAGCTTTTCAAGCTCATCATAGTGAGCTCTGTCATATCTGGCTAACAAAGCTTGGGCATTGGCAATCCGCCAATGATTTGCAGCCTGTGACGCAATTCGTTTGCCAGATGCGTCTAGGAGTTTTGATTCCTTAGCAGGAGGAGGGGCGTCGCCTGTGCTCTGTGAATTAGCCCTCTTGCGTGCATTAGACACCACAAGAGAATCTAAAGGGACCTGACCTCTGATGTACACTGGGTCATTGGGAGCTGCCTTATATTTTTTTCCAACCCTGGAGATGAGGATCCTGGCTCTGACAGGGTCTTTAAACACTTCTGGTGCATGTTTTAGCATGCCTTTTAGCATTGGTAGGGTGTGTGTAGACTTTTGTGAAGGTGCAAAAGTTTCTAATAAGAAGTCTTCTTCTAAGGGATCAGAGTGTAATTGCACCCCGTGGTATTGGGCAGCCCTATTAATTAGTTGCGCAAACCCAATATTATCATCTGGTGGTGATGGCCTAGAGGGGTAGAGGTCCGGGTCATTGTGTGGATCGGGATCGGTATTATAATCATTCCAAGGGTCTGTATCTTCTGGGATAGTATGTGCGTCATTATCCCTATCTGGATCTCCGTTCCCATCCCCATCGTTCTAATCAACTTCATCATCCTGTGGTTGAGGTGAAAATGTATGTTGTGGGGAGTGTGCTGGGGAAATTAACAAATTGGGATCAGCTGGAGAAGGAGAGGAAGGTAGACCGGTATTAGTGCCCATTTCTTTCCGTTTAATGGGTATTTCAGAGTCTTCTGAATGGTCCAGTTTCCTCTTTTTAGGAGGATTGGCTGTAACCTGACCGGTTTCTGGGTCAATGTGTAGTGTCTTTTGCTTTGGATCCGAAAAATCTGGCACAGACTGTTGTTTGGGTACAATGTCCTTTTTCGGTGCCGAAGGCTTAGGGTCAGAATGTTCCTTTGACTTTGCCTCTGAAGCTTTCTGCGGGGTCTTGGACTATTTAGCTTTTGGTGTAGGAGTTTGTGGCTCCGAGACCTTTTTTGGTACCGAAGGTTTTGGTGTAACCTGTTTCGGCTCCCCGAATGCTTGTCCGTTGTTTGTTTCGACGCCGAGGGTTTTGGCGTGGAGGTTGTTTTTGGTGCCGACCAAGAAAGGTGTGGCACAGATTTAGTTTTGGGCTTCGGTGCCAAAGGTGACTTTCCGGCACCGGAACGGGGTTGGCTCGAGCCCGAGCCGGAAGGCTTTTCTTTCGGTTTCATACCCGGGCCCGAGGGCGGGGTGTCTGAAATGTGTTGCCGGCGTCGACCTGAGCCTGAGGGCGGAGGTGTTACCGGAGCCTTTTGTTTGGATTTTGTTATGAGAGGGGTCTCGGTATTCACGGACCGTTGAGCCGGGGTGACTGTCTGGTCCTCGATGTCGGAGTCGTCGGCCTCGGAGACGGAGATCTCTCCTTCATCAGCTTGTTGTTCTGGATGGACACTGGGATCTGCTCCGAAGATGTCCGGAACCGAGCTGCTTTCGCGGGACATTTCGGGACGTCGAGCCCGACGGTCACGGATGGTTTTTTTCGACCTGAAAGATGCACAGGCCTCGCAGTTCTTGTGTAAGTCCGTGTGTGGGAACTTAGCACCACACCCGGGGCATTTTTTAAAAGGAGTCCTTTCCATTGACTGCTGGCGTGGTCGGCGCGGATAGGCCCAACGGCCCGCGTCGAAGATCTAGGTCGAGGATTTTTGTATTTTCCGAAGATGCACGTCGAAAGGGAAACGCGATCGAAACAATACCGTTGAGTGGTGAGGAATTGCGCGTTGAAGGGGGGTTCGAGAACGACACCGACCCGGAGCGCAGTAAATCACATCCGAACCCGATGGCGGAAAAAAACAATCTGGAGATGGAGTCGATGCCCATGCGCACTATCACCCTAAGGAGGAGTCAGCTATCTTGTGACTACAAAGACTTCTTCGAAGACAAAAACAAAGTGCAAACATCCGAGCCCAACACCTGATGGCGATCTATGCAAGTATATAATCTACAGCTCATATGCCTCGAACATATAATTCTATTTCCCAGGGACTTCGTAATTTACACTGGCTTCCTATTCGCAGCCGTGCAAAATTGAAAGGCTTATGCCTTGCGCATTAAGGACTGCATAACACAGGGCCGGAATGTCTCAGGTCGGCATTTAAACGGTACATCCCCAACAGAGATCTCCGCTCTGCTAACTCGAAGACTTTAGCTGTCCCAAAAATCACTGGGGTGGCAGAAGCATCTATGGTACAGCCAAGCTGTGGAATAGCCTGCCGTCACACAGAGCCACCCCTTCTTTGCTAGCATTTAGGAAGGAGATCAAAACTTGGCTATTTAATATTTAAAACACTTTATTCTAGCCTGCTCTCTCAGATAGCGCCAAGACACCTTTGGGTATACACGCTTTAAGAAATTCCCTAACATAACATGCGCCACCTGCCATGGTCCACTAGCAGGATGAACAAGGTCAAAAGAGCTTGGAGCTGCTCCCACTGAGACTACGAATGTCCTGGACTGGTTGAGGGATGGTGAAGGCACGGAACAGCACCGTATCCAGGATGGCTCAGATCAAAGGGAGCCTATGCATAGGAGTCAGGTGTGACTTCAGCACATTGGCTGAGAATCCGAAGGGTGTTAAAAGATTAGTGGTTGTCTGGCGGTGATCCACAACTGACTGATGGTATACCAAACCTCCGAAGATGGGCAGCGACGACCGCCATCACTTTCATGAACACCCAAGAGGCACCGGTGAGGCCAAAGAGGAGCACAAAGAACTGAAAGTACTCATGGCCAACCCAAAACTGCAGTTAACACCTTTCGAAATGCAGGATGTGGCTGTGAATATAGATGTCTTGCAAGTCCAACGCCACCATCCAGTTACCTCGATCCAGAGCAGACAAAACTTGGGCCAGAAAAAGTAACTTGAACTTGTTCTTTTTGAGGAAGTTCATAGTGCGAAGATCTAAAATAGGACAAAGTCCAGATTGTAACAGGAGTAGGAACCAGTCTCTATTTCTAATGACAGCACCCTCTATGTCTCTCTTGTCAAAACAGCTTGAACTTCCTTCCATAAAATGGACAAGTGGCTCTCTGGAAGCTGTTGTGGAGTAGGTGGCATGTGTAGGGTGGATGGGAAAGGTACGGCATATCCATCCTGTACGATTTGAAGCACTCAACTGTCTGACTCTACATGGATACTGTCACTTATCCTGCCTCCAATCGGGCGGCAATGTGTTGCCAACGGCAAACTAAAAAGGTTTTCGAATGGCAGGCGGGGCAGGGGCTGGGTAGTGGTTTGGCCCTCATAACTTGGACATTGTTGGCCAGGTCCCTGACCTCTACCTCAAAAGGACTCGGAGGTCTGTTGTTGTGGAGACAGGTTTTGGAATTGCCTCTGGTGGAAGCCTGTTCCAAAGCCTTGAAAAGAGCAACATTTTTGGGGAGACTGCTAAATAAGTGCTGAAAGGCCAAGGGAACGAACTGTAGTTTTGCTTTCTTTAAAGCGCTCCAGGGCAGAGCTTGCTTTGTCTCTGAAGAGACCGGTGCTTTCAAACGGCATATCCATTACATATGTTTGGACATCACCTGAGAAGCCTGTGGATCTTATCCATGTGCAGCACCATGCTGGTACCAACTGCCCAACCCAAACATTCTGAAGTGTCCAGGCCTGACCTGATTAGAAAAAACATTGACCTGGCATGGAAATGATTACTCTTTTTTAAGACACCTCTGATCAAAGGAACACTCAATTGGTTGATAAATATAACCAATCCTTAATTCATTAATTGGTTAATTCAAACGTATTTCATATAGATATTTAATTATGTTCCCATGCAGAAGTACATAAGATTTCATGCATTCATACTGTGCATGTGAGCCACCACCCATGAATCAATCTGTGCAAATTAAAAAACATCTGGAATCACATTAGCATAGGTCAGTTCCACCACTGTTTATCTGAACAGGGGAACAAATGACAGGGGGAAAAGGGGAACAGGTTTCCAGAAACAAGTCTTTGATAAAAAGTCTGGAGTTCAAATGAAACAGTCCGACTTTATAATACAAGTCCGCATGTGGAATGCGCAGTCACTCGCCACTGAAGTCAATGCTTTGCCTTGTTGTGGCAGATGATGCCGCCGGCCGATACCCAATGTGCTATTCCCGGCTTGGAATAGTGTGGACTTTTCTTGGATGGCCGAAGGACACAAAGAGTTGGTCAGTAAAGCGAATGTCTTGTTTTGTCAATGAAAAAGTTAATGGACCTGGGTACATCAAGCAAGTGTAAAGACTCCTCTGCTGATTTTTAGGATGTGCAGAAAGGGTTGTAGAATAATGGATTAATTGAGATGGAAAACAGTAAGAACTTTGGGAATAAATATGAGAATGATCCGTAAAATCACTTTGTCATTAGTGAAAAAGAGTAGGGTTCTTTTACAGTAAATACATGTATTACTCCTACTCTTCACGCTGATGTAAGTGCCAAGAATAGCAACGTTTTCCAAGAAAGGAACCTTAGATGTGCTCTATTGATGGGTTCGAACAGAGGAAACAAGAGTTGGCTTAAGACAGTTTTTAGTTCTCATGGTACTGGTGGGCGTTGTACCACCAGTACCAAGGGGGAAAGACTCTGAAAAGTCCCTTCATAAATTGCTTTATGATTCTCTGTGAGAAAAACGTGGCTGAGCTGTCCTCCGTTCTCCCAAACCATGAGATTGCTGTTAGATGAACTTGTAGTGAGGAATATTTTAGAAAATCTTTTGCCAAGTTCAACAAATAAGGAAGTATCTAATGAGGTGTTCCTGCTATTGGATGGAATTATTTTGTCTTGCACCAGACACAAAAACGTTTCCATTTGGCATTGTAGGTTTTTGTGGTAGATGGCGCACATTCTTGCGCCAGGATGTTTCTACATTCTACTGAGAGATCAAGTTGACCATACTCTAGGTCGTCCGGTATCATGCTATCAAGCTCAGCGACCAAAGATCGTACTGCAGAATGTCTCTGTTGTGCCTGGAGAGTAGCTTTGGATGCGTCATTAATGATAGTGCAGGGTATGCCAAGAGATTCATGAGTTCCGTGAACCAGAACTGAAGAGGTCAAGCTAGGGCAAAGAGAATCTGGGTACAATGATCCATCTTTGCTTTCCTAAGGATCTTGGGGATCAGGCGAAACGGTGGAAAGCCGTAGGCAAAGACACTGGACCATCAGATTAAACAGGCATTGCCCTTGGACCCTGGTTGCCAAAACTTGCTGGCGTAATACTGGTATTTCTTGTTGTTCGGGGTGGCAAACAAATCCAGCATGGGTTAAACCCATTTGTGGAAGATGTAATACACTTAGTCTTGGCGAAGCTCTCATTTGTGACAGTCCGATAATATTCGACCAAATGAGTCGTCTTGATCGGTTTGCCACTCACAGAGATGCTCAACAACAGAATTCCCATGATGGCCAAGTCCCACAGTTACTGCGCTTCTTCTGACAGAGGCTAGGCCCTTATTCCTCCTTGTTTGGCAAAGTAAAACATCAATCTTGTGTCATCTGTTCTTATTAGAACTCCTTAATCTGCCAGCCATGGAAGAAATGTTTGGAGACCCAGACTTTTGGCCCAGACCTCTATGATGGTGATGTGGAGCTTTTTTCTTGGTCCGACCATAATCTTCTGGTTGAGAGTTCCTGCATGTAAGCTCCGCAGCCATCCATGAAGTCATCTGTTTTAAGTATCACTCTGTTCGATGTGGAATGGAAGGGAAACCCTGCATTGAGATTTGTAGGGATCCACCACCATATCAGGGCTTGCTTCAAATGCCCTGTGACATTGTTTCCCTTGGCTGTCAAGGTCTTGTTGGATGGTCCTCAACCTGAGCCTGTAATAAGAGTATAAGAGCTATGCAAAAAGACTTCAGACCCAGCACAGATTTGTATTGTCTTACTGTGACCGACTGTTTGGCAGAGAAGGTCTTTGCCATGTAGTGAAGCTTTCTGAATCTTCCCACAGAGATGTAAGCTCTCCCAGCTGCATGTCCAGTATCGCTCCCAAGAACTGTAGGTTTGTTTGAGGCTCTGTGGAAGACTTGTCAATGTTAAGTGTCAATTAAATCTGCAAAAGAGAGTGATGCAGGAAACCGTCAAAATGGTTGATTTTTCTTTTGACGGACCCTTGACCAGCAAGTTACAAAGCAGGCATATACATGGTGACCCTGATATCAGCAGCACCCGGCGCTAGGGACTTGGTGAAAATCTGCAGTGCTGACTTGAGACCAAAGGGGAGCACTTTGAATTGGCAGTGCTACCCCCCACTACAAAGCTGAGGCATTTTCTGTGCTTCCAGTGAATTAGGGAAGTCACATAGTCGTTCTCCAGGAACATCAGGAGGACTTCTTGGAGCGTTATCATGTGGAAGATTTGCTTTCTGAGAAACGTGTTGAGTTCCAAGAGGTCCATGACATGTCTCCATTAACCTGTCTTCTTTTTTACTAGAAAGAATCGGAAGTAGAATTTTTAATTCCTCTGGCTGGGCCTTTGGGGCTGCTTCAACTGCTCCTTTGAGGAGGAGAACGAGAATTTCCTGTTGCAGCTCCTTCAAACAAAGATGACTTTCCTTCTGGGTGGGCAGACTGGAGGTTTTGAAAGAAACTCTAAGGCATGTCCTGAGCGAGCAATTTGCCTCACCCAGCGGTCAGTTGTTGTGGACTCCCTTGCAGGGGCAAAAAGGGAAATTCACCCTCCTAACTGTTTATGTTGGGGTGTTAGAGAGGACAGCTGAGAGAAGTCGAGCAAGTTTTTAATTGTCCTGAAAGAGCGATTGGGAGGCCCTTCTATTTTGTTCAGAACACCTGCCACAGCTTTGTCAGTTGTTTCTGTTGGATGTATAACCCTGGCCATACCCAGGTTATCTTGGAGAGTAATACGTTTTGCATCCTGTACTGGTGGAAATCTCCTCTACAGGTCTGAGATCTTCTTGAGCCACGAAAAGGTGTGAAACCTGAATGGCGACACTGAAGAGCTCCCAGAGATTTTACAGTATCAGTATCTTTTTTTTATAATATCTTGCAAAGCCTCATCAAAGGCTGAGATGTCTTGCCACATCTAGCAGTCATATTAGCCTAACTTTGCTAAGACATTTGTGGCTCCGATTGACATAGTCACCATGGAACCAACACTACAGCCCAAATTGTTGATGTGCCTCCCATCCCGATCATGGGGAGCGGAGGATGGTATGACTGGATTTTTCAACCTCTGCTGAAAAGCGGAGGCTATGAAAGAGTCTGGCTTCGGATTGCCCATAAGGAAGGCTGGGGCAGAGTCAGAAGCTTTGTATTTCTTCTCTAAACGAGGCACCACTGCTGGTACTGTGGCCAGCATTTTCATCAACTTCAGACCTGACTAGATAAAATCTAGTATATGAATTGACTTTATAGCTTTGTGTGTTTTTTGTTAAAATCATATAGGAAGGGGTATGGACATGCAAGATGACAGGACGCGTCCTTGAGTGGCTCCCTGCTGGCCCTGTACCAGGTACCTGCATAATTCTGCCGTAGTTATGGACTAATCTGCTCAGATTTCAACCCTCTGCTAAGGGGGGAGCTGTTGACGATCAAGGCGGCCACCCTACCTGATCTGGTGGGGCCCCTGAGATGAAGAGAGGCCGCGAAACACTGAGGTTGGAGGGGGAGAGCAGCTGTGCGGCCTGTTGGTGGCCCTGCCGGGCCTGATGCAGGCGCCTCGCCTGGAGGGCAGCCGGTGAGCGGAGACGACCTGAAAGTGACACACAGTGAGGTACGGGCACATCTGGGGGCCCCCTTCTGCTTTCCTCCTGATCTCTTCTTCTGCCCAGCCACGCAGAGAGCCACCGGGGGAGGGGTGCGCCAAGTGGTGAGTGCTTGCAGCTGGAGTTGCCAATGCCCAGGGGCAGAGGTTAATTTGTGAAAAAGTAAGTGCAGTGGCTCTCGTCAGGAGGCAGCTTGCACCTGCCCATTGCACTCATTAGCGCTGCTTATAACAGAACCAACTACTAACCATGAAATCCTACAAGTGGGGAGATGATATGGCGTAACAGCCAGAGCTGCAGACTTTGGAGCTGTGGAACCAGGTTCGAGTCTTGGCGTCGGCTCAACATCCTGTGTTTCTGGGCAAATCACAATGGGCCACATGTATCAACATCTGGAATAGCGATTACCTAATTGCGATTTTCAGCTAATCGCAATTAGGTAATCACTATTGCAAAGGTTTGAAACTCCAAGAGTTTCATTTAACGATTCGTATGGGCTCCCAAATCGGCCCACCTCATTAATATTAATGAGGTAGGTCGCAATTTGCGACCCCCTAGGAATCGCTAAAATCACGGGGATGGTGGCCTGCTGGGGTGGGCAGACCATTATGTCCGTGATTGCTTGTAAATAAAGCAATCATTTTAAAAAAAAATTTTTTGAATGCAGCCCGTTTTCCTTAAATGCAAAACACACAAGATGATGGACGGAATGCTGCACATTGGCAAACATTCACCCCCAGTCACAGATCTGGGTTTAATCCATCGTTATTTTGCTTCACCACGCCACCCCAGTTCAGACATAGCCATATGCAAATCAGTCTTGACCCTGTGCCTCATGGGAACAGTCCAGACCGAACTGCCAAGCCATGTCTTCCCTGGACCGGAATCAAGCATCCTAGGACCGGTTTCAGACGTGGGTGCCTTGCTCACTTTGCCACTGGATTCAAGCAAGCCTGGCTGATGACGGCTGGAATGCCAGAAACCGGTCCTAGGATGCTTGTTTCCGGTCCAGGGAAGACATGGCTTGGCAGTTCGGGCTGGACTGTTCCCATGAGGCACAGGGTCAGACTGATTTGCATATGGCCATGTCTGAACTGGGGTGGTGGAGTGAGCTAAAGAATGATGATGGATTAAACCCAGATCAGTTGACTGGGGGTGAGTGTTTGATTGGCTCAAACGTTCCGTCCATCATCCCCTTTTGTATCGCGTTTTCCTTAAAGGCAAACGTGTTGCGTTTAAAAAACAAAAATGAAAAGTTTTCTTTTCATTTTTTAAGAGCAGGCAGTGGTCTATGGGAACACTGCCTGCTATTAAAAAACTTTTTCACCACCATTCCCAAAAAGAGAAGGGGTCCCGAAGGATGGTAAATTGCGAATGTTTTGCGACCGCATTCATACATACCACTGCAATTCGCTATTTGGAAGGGACGCCCTAAATAAGCCCCTTCCAAATACCGGATAGATAACCATTTTGCGTTACCGAATCGCGAAATAGGGTTTGATGCATATAAAAAGCCATTTTTCCGTTTGCAAATGGGGAGATTCTGCGAATCGGCCCATTTGCGAACGCAAAATTGGTTGAAACATGTGGCCCTTAATCTCCACGTGCCTATCAAAAATGAACGTGTCCTTAACTAGTGCTCATGAAAAGCGCCCCAATACCTGTGGGTCGAGTTCGCTCTATAAGCACCGGTGTTGACGATTAAGTGCCAGTGCTGAGCACCAGAAACCACCGGCTCAAGTAAAGCACTGCCCAAGGGTCTGTGTAGATCGGATTTTGGGGGCCTCAGGGAGCTGAACAAGGGCCACGTGAGGAAGTGCGGACCGGCTGGCTGGCAGTGGGTGGCTTGGGCTTAGGTTTTCTGACTCCTGGACACTTTGTGAGTTGAGAAGGACAGGGCCAAGACGACAGTGAACTGCGGGATGTGGGCGCGTACGGTGCCCTTCCCGCCCCTCCCTGGTTCTCCTTTGCCCCCCCATGCACAGACTCACCAGGGAGTGGTGGGCTAGCCGACGGGGGCGCCTCGTGGTTAGGGGCGTCCCCTCTGTCTGGGCCCACCCGGGCTGAGCTGTTGCGGCCTACACCGCGGAGTGGTGCTGGGGAGGGGGGGAGGAGAGATCAGCTGGGCTGGTGTGTAGGCAAGCAGCCTCAGAGAAGCAAGTACAACCAGGCCTCCCCCGCCCCCTCTCATCTGCATTGGGTCACTTTGGGAGCAGGGACCCACGCTGTAAATGCGCTCGAGGAGCGGGGGCCTCCCCAGGACTGGAGTGACCGACTTGTGGCACTGGTGGGCTCCAGTGGAGTCACCGGCTGTGCGGTGCAGCTGGGCCTCACGCTAGACACTGGTGCTACCTAATCTCAGCGGAGGAGTCCCGGCTGGGGGCCGCCTGTCTGGACAGAGTGTGAGGGGTGCAGCCCACTGGGCAGAGACTTTAATGGACGGGTGGATCTCGCAGTGGAAGCCTAGTCTAGCATTCAGACCCTGTAAGAATTGTAGCCCACTCAGGCTGTCTATGCCGGGCCAAGGTCCCTGAGGGCCAGACTTTAATCACAGGTGCTAACAGACAGTGGCACAGGGGGCCCGGCATCCAGGGACAGAGGAAAACCACCTGAACAGCGGCAGTGATAGCCCCATGCCCACTGGATAGCACGAAGGGGGCCTAGACTGAGGGGTACAGACAAAGGGGAGCAGTCGACCCTTGAGCATGATGGGCATTGTTGAGTTCTAAACAAGGAGCTCATCATCACAGCCCCACCATGGGGAAAGGGAGGACCCCTGGATCTCCGCAAGGGAACACTATTGAGGAATATACCACCCGCCTCCCAAAAACAAACACAACAAGGGGGCTCTTGCGGCGACACAGCGGACATCATCCCCACAGGAGCCATCCCGAGCAGACATCCTGGCGGCCATTCAGTGACCCTGCGTGGCATTGGAAGGGAAGATAGAGGTGGTGCCCCTCGAGGTAAATCTCCTTCATGCAAACTTGCCAAAGGTGTCGGGCAAGGTCCGCACCGCGGAGGGGTCCATCGCCAAACTCCAGTCGGAGGTGACAACAGTAAAAAAACAAGTGGCCACCCCTACATCGAAGATGGGTACTCTGGAGGTGCTGGCCAAAGACGCAGAGGGGAGATGGCATTGAAACAATGTTCACCTGCAGGGGTTCCCAGAGTGAGCTGAGGGGTGCGCAACGGAGAGCTTTGTGGAGACCTGGATCTGTGACACACTGAAGCCAACTGGGCTGTCACCACTTCTTGAGGTTGAGAGGGCCCACCGGGAGTCAACAGATGCCAAACCCTCCTCCCCCCGCTCCCTGAGACCAGGAACCCAGCCACGTGCTACAATAGCACGAATCCTACATTACAAGAACCGAGACCGTCTACTTCGTGCGTCCTGTGAAACCAATAATGGCCATTATGAGAATCATAAAATCTCCATGTTTCCAGACTACACGCAGAAAGTACAGGTTCACTATAAATCCTTCCTGGAGACAAAGAGGAAGCTGACGGCCATGGGTCTCCAATATATGCTCTTGTATTCCGCAAGACTGCAAGTGATTTCGGAAGGCAAGTCCCACTTCTTTGACTGGCCTGAGAACGTCTGGAGGTGGTTGGAGATGTGGGATAAGGTGCCACGGGATAAAGGAGGCTTAAGGAGAACTGGAACGCACGGCTGGGCGGGACCACACCGCCCAGACTGGAGGGTGCGAGATGGGCCTGGCCAGGACTGTGGGGGCATCAGGGTGACGGCACCAAGGCACTGGATCCATCCGGAGTGGGGCCAAGTTCCACAACTGACCCAACTATGAACATAGAGCTAAGTGACACCCCAGATGGACAAGGAGTGATCTGATCTGCCTCGGTATTTTATGTAGGGTGGATATATGCAGAGGGCAAGAGGAATGTAACACAGTATATTATGCAACGGTACGGCACATGCAGAGGGCAAGAGGAATGTAACAGTACATTATGCAACAAGGGTACAGCACATGTTCATAACATACGAAGAGGGGCTGGGGAGCCCTCTCCAAGTGGTAGGCTTTGGTTTGGGGGAGGGAGGTTTAGGCTGTGGGTCCTGACAGCAAGACTCGGAATGGGCGAACACATTGTTTTGTTATGTAGTAGTTTGTCCAGGATAGGGGGTGTTAGAATGTTGTTGCTAATTCAACCCCCTAGCTTTGTGGCGATTGGGTTGATGGTTGTAGTAAATGTGTGGATGCAGGATGCAAAGTTCCCAGTGTGGGACACGTGTGTCATTCTCCATCCCACCCCCGGGGGCGGACGGTCTGGACCTGGGTGGGGGTCAAGCATATCTCATGGCTGACGGTAACAATATCATTACCTGGAATGTCAGAGGGCTGAAGATAGTCTGTTTGCAGGAGACACATCTAATGGGTAATGAAGTTCAGAAATTAGCTAGAGAAAAAAAAGAAAGGACAACTATACACAATGACCCACTCATCATATGCTAGAGGGCTGGTGATCAGGGGTCGCGCCAGAGCTTCCGTTCCACCATGCGTATAGTGAGGCAGGTGTGGAAGGATGCTGTGTACTTCTCCTGGGTACACTAGAT
The DNA here is from genome assembly GCA_963921515.1 of Calotriton arnoldi. Classification (NCBI taxonomy): domain Eukaryota; kingdom Metazoa; phylum Chordata; class Amphibia; order Caudata; family Salamandridae; genus Calotriton; species Calotriton arnoldi. The sequence continues at coordinate 327,476 of CAWUFW010013278.1, forward strand.
GGCAAGGACATCACCATCCTCAACACTTATGGCCACTACATTGATGGGAAGTTCTACAGGACAATACAGGAACTGCTCGAGGGTAGTATATGGTCTTCAATAGTGTGGGCGGGTGAGTTTAACTGCATCCTGGATGGGGATAGGGACCGGACCCACCAAGACTGGGTACAAATTCTCTCACCCAGGTCATACAAGAATTGAAATTTCGCCCGCAGTCGAGGCAGTATACCTGTCACTGCCCGACACACAATACGTATAGCCACTTGGACCGGGTACTGATAGCAGGGTGGACACCGGGTCACTACTGACAGTTGACCATCTGGGAAGGTTCCTCTCGGATCATACACCGGTGCTGCTCTGGTTGCAGTGGGGAGGGGACGTATGTGCCGTCAGGCGCTGGCATATGCCTCCCGAACTCCTGACAGACTCAGATTGCAGGTAGACACTGGCAACCGCGCTCCAGGAATACTTGGAGCACAACTGGGGCACTACTGCCTCCAGAGCTACCGAGTGGGATGCCCTTAAGGCAGTAATATGGGGAGGTCTGCGCGGGGACTGCTTGCGGAGTACGGAGCCAATAGTGGGCATTGGGGTTTGGAAGCGACACTTGGCAGATCTTCAGATGGAAGAGGTAGGCTCGGGGGCCGTGCGTGCGGCTGTTCTGCATGCCCAGTGCTCCCTACTAGATTTGTGGGAATCTCTAGACAAGCACACTTACCGGCAACACGTGCATAGAGAAGGCGATAAATCAGGCTGGCTCCTGGCCTGAATACTGAAACACGAACGGGAGGTCCCACTCTTATTGCATTTACAGACACCGAATGGACAATTGGTGATGAACTGGCAGGACATCCTGAAGGTCCTTGTGACACTCTCTCAGGGAGTCTATCGCACTGGAGATGGTAACTGATAGGATACAGCAGAAGCGTCCTTGTGGGGATAGACCCAACACGTCTCTCGACAGGCAGGGTGCACGATCTGGAAGAGGCCCTTACATTGGAGGAGCTAAGATCAGCCCTGCGGGTGTTAAATAAAGCCAAGGCCCCTGGGGGGGATGGTTTCACTGTGGAATTTTTTCAGGCCTACTCCGCGACGGTCACGGAGAAACTCCTGGAGGTTTTCTCGGAGGCACAGAAGGCTAGGACCCTGACCCCCTACAATGCGCGAGGGCATCATATGCCTAATGTTAAAGCCGGGGGGGGGACCACGAGGACCCCTCCTCACACCAACCACTCACCAAGATCAACTATCATGTGAAGGTCTTCTGTAAATTGCTGGCAAAGCTCTTGCAGGGAGTAGTGCGTGACCTAGTCCATGAGGACCAGTATGGGTTTATGCCTGCACACAGCACAGCTCACAACTTTCAACAGTTAACTCACGTACTACATGAGACCACAGGACTGGATCAGGACATGGAACTTGTATCAATGTACCTGGAAAAGGCATTTGATACAGTCAAGTGGAGTTATCTCATGGCAGTGCTACGAGGGATGGGCTTTGGCCCAGTCTTCTGGGACTGGGTGCGTCTACTTGATACAAACTTTATGGCCCATATCAGGATGGGGGAGGTCGGTCTTGGAGGCCTGGTCTTTAGAGAGAAGAACCCGACGGGGCTGTCCCCTTTCACTACTCCTGGTGGTAGAGTCTATGGCAATTCTGCTGCGCAGGGAACTGGAGCCCTGAGAAATATGGGTGGGAGAGCAGACTCACATCATCTCATATGCTGATGATGCATTGATTTATGTCCAATCGCCTGCAGAAGCGGTGCCCCTACTGATGCGACATATCGTAGACTTTGGTCAGATTTCTGGCCTACAAGTCAACGTTAGAAAGACTTTGTTGTTCCCACTGGGGAGACTGGCATCAGTACCACCTGAACAGTTGCCCCACTTTGGGCTCCAATGGGAGGGGGGAAAGCTTTTGATATTTAGGACTGATGGCCAAGCATAGAATGGCTGCGCACCAGTGTGAATGTGGATAGAGTTTTGAGGGGCCTGACCGGGTCGACGTTACACCCATCAGTTATGGGAAGAGCGGCTATGGCTAAGATGGTCTTCCTCCCGAGAGATTTGTACCTTGTCCAGAATTCACTGTTCCCCCTTGGAGCAAACTTTTTTTTAAACTCAACAGTTTGCTGATCTCTCTGGTGTGGGAGGGAAAGTGCAGACGGGTTACTGTAAATCCTGAAAAGTGACAAGGAGGAGGGGGGCTTGGCTCTATCAGAAATGAAACTCTATTATTTTGCAGCGCACCTGCAGCATGCAGCCCGATGGCTGACGGATACCGATAACTGGGGGAAAAAGGCTCCTGCGGGGCATGCTTGGGGAAGATACACTGGTGCACATACTGATGGGTGGGGGGGGGCATCTGAAGTTCTGGTTCGCAACTTGGCACAGCACACAGCACAGCTATAAGAAACTGCGGTAAGAAAGGTACAGAGTAAGGCCCCCTTCAACAAAAAGTTGCAACTATGGGACCTTGAGCCCTTCCGATCCATAGAGCAGGATATCTCCATGGACAAATGAAGGGGGGTAGGGGGGATGCCTCCTGGCGGGTGACTTATACCCAGGAGGAGTTTCTCACTTTCCCGGAAGTGCAGGACGCATTTAATGTGGGGCGGGGTCACTTACAACGGTATGCAAAGCTAGAAAACACAGCAAGGAAAATATGGCGCACACACCCAGCGGCTTCCTCGTCCTCTCAGACATTGGCTGGACTGATTAGATGGGGAGGGGGTAGACACCTCATTACATTCTTCTACAAAGCCCACAAGGGAGACACAACAAAGAGCTCATATAGGGCGAGAACAGCATGGGTGGCGGACTTAGGGGAACCCCTCGAGGATTGGGATCATGCAAGCGGCCTGGTAAGGGCAGTTTCCTGCAACAGGTTTAAATTATTACACTTTAATTATTTACACCGCACTTATATGATACTGTCCTGGCTAAATAAAATCGCACCCAACAGGGCAACGAAATGTAGGAGTTGCGGAGAGGAGAGTGCCATCTTTTTGCATTTGGCGTGGCAATGCACAAAGGTATATGGCTTTAGGAGCGAGGTGGTGCCTAGAATTGAGGAGGGCACAGGTATTGACATCCCCTGTAGACCTGGGGCTTGCCTGCTGGGAATAGTAAAAAAGCCCAGGGACATCATACAAGTTCCTACAACAAGCCCTGCTCCTGGCCAAACACATGGCCATAGGTTGGATGGAGTCCCGGGTGCAGAGCGCAAACAAGTGGATTAGGGATGTGCTAGAATGGGTGGGAGGGCGTGGGTGGGGTGTGTTGTGGGAGTCGCAACATATATGCATCCCCCAAACTGACGAAAAAGCTGCTGAGGTTGTGGCAGCCTGAAGGCTGATATTGGACGATTTTAATAAACATGGGGATTCGGACACTGATTCAGACCGGGGGGGTGGGAACGGGAGACATGAAGATATACAGAGTTTTTGTTGAATACAGGAGCAGTGGTCAACAAGTGTGGATTTGATGCATGTACACTTAGCTCGCAGACTTGGTATATGTAATGCTGCTTATTCTGTATTGACTTTCATCATCAGGAATACTAGATGCGTACAATGGCAACTGCACTGGGTGATATTCACTGAAACTTACATTTGTTTGTCACAATAAATGCAAAAATAAAGGTTTTAAAAAAATCTTATAGCAAGAATAGCTGTTCTACAGAGGTTGTTGGCAGGTTGAATTGATTTGCCACTCGCTTCATCAGTGCATGAAAATGGGTTGTGTCATAAGGAGAAGAATCCGGTTTAACAGGGGACTTGTCACCTTTCTTTGGCGCCACGTAATCATTCCATTTGTCGGTAGCTTCCTCATGTGTAAATTCACCCACTTTCTCCATGTCTGAATGGGATGATTCAGAAGAATCTTCATCTCCCATATCCTCAGTAGTTGTCGGACCCCAGTTTTGGTGTTACTGTATTTGGAAGTTGGTCTCTTGGAGGCATAGGGGGTGGTGTGGGAGGCGGCACTGCTAAAGTTGACAGTGGTGATGGAGGCAGAGAAGGGGCAGACATGGGCTGCCCCACAGTTGCTGAGTAAGTAGTCTCTGAAAGGTTTCCATCATCTGTTGCATTGCTGCTAGAAAAGCAACAGGTACCGGACATATCTCAGGTTCTGCTTAGCCATGAGGGCAGTTATAGGGCTTGTGAGGGTGATGTGGCGCGTAGTTCTGTGGTTGGTAATCATGCTTGGGTTAGCAAATTCCTCATTTAAGGCATCCTCCTCAACTTCTGGCATGTAGCGGGCATCTATCTGAGTGGGTTGTATGCAGTCTCAGACATCTTGGTCACTGCATTCACCTTCTAATTCTGAGTCCAGAATTTGCATTAAGTGACTCGCCAGCCTTTGAAAACGGTCTTCGGCTGTATCAACATCAAGGTTGGCATCAACAGGGTGATTATTGATGGAGTCCTCGTCGGTAGCAAGTGCATTCTTGGAGTTGTCAAAGATGGTGGTCTGGTCATCAACAATGGTGTCATAGTGAGAATGGAAGTGTTGTTAAATAGAACGTTGTCGGCGGATTTTTCTTAAACGTCAACAACAATGAAGTCACCAGCAGAGATTGGAATCCAGTCTGAGGGTCCAGAGAACTGGATTTTTGTGCAGTATTTTTGCTCACACTAGTGTTCATGTTTGGAGCATTACACAGAGGAAACCCCAGTATTTTTGCGTGAGGAGATGGCTGTGAAATACAGTTGGTTACTGACTTGAAAAGTAAACTGTGGCAAATAAGTGGAAGAATCCAGAAAGATAAACTTCCCATAGGGTGGAGTCATTTTGATTAAGAATTGTTTGAGGAAGCAATCATAACTTAGTCATTGCTTTCACGTTTATTCAATTAACAAGAATGTTGTAATGATTTAAATCATATTAGCAATGAATAATACTGGACTATAGGTATGATGGCCCTTTGTGAAAGATTATATGACTTTTCGATTGTATCATAATTTAGCATCACCAAAGTATGTGAGGACTGTTTCGAATGTATCCAGCTGGGGTGAATTGAAAATGATATTCACTTCTTTTTAATTTTATGTAAATTCACTGTACCTTGAGGTAATAAATATTTGCATCTATGCATGTTAGAGTGATGACATTTTTATGATTTAACATGAACGCCAATGATTTAAATAAAAAGATATGTTAATAGAATAGTTCCATATGGAAGGAAAATGTTACTTACCCGGTAAGCATCTGTTCTTGGCATGTAGAGCTGTAGATTCACATGCTTTGCATACTCCTGCCATCTAGGGTTGGGTCCGGATGTTTGCAAGTTGTTTTTCTTCGAAGAAGTCTTTCCAGTCACGAGGTAAGGTGACTCCTCCTTTCGGTGATAGTGCGCATGGGCATCGACACCATTGTTAGATTGTTTTCCCACAGCGGGTGAGAATGGAGTTAGTGAGTGTAGAATAGAGATGTTCATGCCTATGAATGTAATTTGAGAACTACAACAACCACAGGATACCGGGGAGGCGGGTGAGCGCATGTGAATCTACAGCTCTACATGCCAAGAACAGATGCTTACTGGGTAAGTAACATTATCCGTTCGAGGCATGTGAGCTATAATTCACATTCTTTGCATACACTATACAGCAGTAAACTCCCAAAGTGGTGGCTAACCTGTACCAGTTGCAGTTGTTTGAAAAAGTGTTTTAAGTACTGCCTGGCCTACATTAGCTTGTTGCCTCGCTAACACATCTACACAATTGTGTTTGGTGAATGTGTGCGGTGTAGACCATGTTGCTGCCTTACAGATGTCAGCTAGGGGAATATTCCCTAAGAAAGCCATAGCAGCCCCTATTTTGCGGGTGGAATGCGCTCAAGGTTCTTTTAGCTTTCACATAACATGTTTGGATACATTTCACGATCCTTCTTGCAATGCCTGATTTAGAAATGGGATTGCCTTTGTGTGGTGGAGAAAAAGCAACAAAGAGCTGTTTTGTCTTACGAAAATCTTTTGTTCTTTCCACATAATATAGTAGAGCTCTTCTAACATCTAGTGTGTGTAGAGCTCATTCTGCTACAGAATCAGGTTGAGGAAAGAACACGGGTAACTCAACTGGTTGATTGATGTGAAAAGCAGAAACCACTTTTGGAAGAAATTTGGGATTGGTTCGAAGAACCACTTCGTCTTTGTGAAGTTGAAAGAAAGGCTCTTGTTTGGTTAGTAGCTGGAGTTCACCAACTCTCCTTAAGGAAGTGATTGCAATAATAAAAGCAACCTTCCATGAGAGAAATTGTGGTTGACACTTGTTCATTGGTTCAAAAGGTGGACCCATTAGCCTCGTAAGGACTATGTTTAAGTTCCATACCGGTGCAGGTGGAGCTTTTGGTGGTATTACTCTTTTTACTCCTTCCATAAAGGCTTTAATTATTGGTACTCTGAATAGAGATAAGTGTGGTCTGTTTTGTAAGTATGCAGCTACTGTTGCTAAATGCAATCGAATGGATGTATAGGCTAATCCAGATTGCTGTAAGAGATAACAGACAATGTTTTGCACTGAAGCATCAAGGGGATTGATATTGTTATAGTTACAGTATATAACAAATTGTTTCCACTTTGCTGCATAACATGCCCTAGTAGTAAGTTTCCTAGCCTCCTTTAGGATATTCATACAGTCTGGTGGTAATTGTAAATATCCAAAACTCTACGACTTCAGGAGCCAAATCGCTAGGTTGAGTTCCTTGGGATTTGGATGCCTGATTTCTCCATGGCTCTGAGTGAGGAGACTGGAGTTGAGATGCAGCTTTTGGTGTGGTGTGGTGTGGAACTACTGAGAGCTCTAGCAGGGTGGTGAACCAAGGTTGACGGGCCCATGTGGGAGCTATGAGAATGAGTTTGAGGGATGATTGTCTGAGCTTCCGAACTACCAGCGGAATGAGTGGGAGAGGCGGAAAAGTGTAGGCAAATATCCCTGACCAGTTCATCCATAGGTCATTGCCTTTGGAGAGCGGGTGTGGGAACCTGGAGGCAAAGCTTTGGCATTTTGCGTTTTGAGCTGTGGCAAACAGGTCTATGTGAGGAAATCCCCATTCCTGAAAGTAGAGAAGAAGAATCTGGGGATGAAGTTCCCACTCGTGGATTTACTGTCTCTGTCTGCTGAGAAGGTCTGCAATTTGATAGTTTACTCCTGGAAGGTGTTCTGCTAGGAGATAAATTTTGTGATGTATGGCCCATTTCTAAATGGCTTGTGCTAGGCGTGACAGTTGGAGAGAATATGTCCCCCCCCTGTTTTTGTATATAGTACATAGCTGTCATGTTGTCTGTGCGAACTAAGACAGTTTTGCCTATCAGGTGAGTTTGAAAGGCTTTCAGCGCTAAAAACACTGATAGTGGCTCTAGGTGATTTATATTGAGGCTCTTGTACTTTAGAGTCCATAATCCTTGAATTGTGTAACTTTGTAGGTGAGCGCCCCAACCAGTGAGCGCATCATCTGCTGTTAGCACTGTCTGTGGAACAGGGTCGAGAAAGGGCCGCCCTTTGAATAAATTTTTGTGGGTTCCACCACTGCAGAGAGCTATGGGTGCGGCCTTCTACCAACACTAGATCGGTCAACTGACCCTGCGACGGGTTCCACGGACTTGCTAAGCATTCTTGAAGGGGACGCATGTGAAGTCTTGCGTGGGGAACAATTATAATGCAAGACGCCATCATCCCTAGCAGTTGCATGAATACTTTTGCTGGTAATGATTGGTCGGGCTGAAATTGAGTGAGAAGGGACTGAATACTGTGAATCCTGCCTGTATTGGGAGAGGCTAGAGCTCTCTGAGCGTCTTTCGTGGCTCCCAGATAAGATTGTATGTTGGAAGGCTGTAGATGAGACTTCAACGCATTTACTGTAAACCCTAGTTGGTGAAGTAAGTGAATAGTGGTTTGAGTGTGTTGGAGACAAATTTGTTAAGTGCTGGCTTTAATGAGCCAGTCGTTCAGGTATGGGAAGACATGGATGTGTTGTCTTCTCAGATGTGCGGCGTCTACTGCCAGACATTTGGCAAATACCCTGGGAGCAGTGCTGACTCCAAACGGTAGTACTTTGAATTGGTAATGATGACCCGCTATCATGAATCTGAGGTATTTGCGATGAGCGGGATTAATTGGAATGTGGAAATATGCGTCTTTTGAGTCTAGAGTAGACATAAAATCGCCCTGCTGTAGAAGTGGGAGCACTTGTTGAAGTGTCACCATGTGGAAATACTCTGAAAGTATGTAGAGGTTCAGTTCTCGGAGGTCTAGAATAGATCTCAAGGAGCCGTCCTTTTTGTGGATGAGAAAGTACAGGGAGTACACGCCGGTCCCTTGATGTTGTAACAGCACAGGTTCTATGGCTCCTTTGGACAGGAGAGACTGGACCTCTTGCTGAAGTAGATGTAAATGTTCTGGTGACATTTTGTGAGAAAGGGGTGGAATGTTTGGAGGATTGTTGGTAAGCTCCAGGCAAAAACCATGTTGGATAATTCCTAACACCCATTTGTCTGTGGTGATAGTTTGCCAAATGGGGAGGAATTGTAGAAGATGTCCCCCTACAGGTGTTAAATGATCAGGGGGAAGTGTAGGCAAGTCACTGCTTGTTGGGGGGGAGGGGGAATTACGTGGTGTGGAACCCCTGCCTCAACCTTTGTTGTTGTTGCCTCTGTACTCTCCTCTAAAGAAGCCCCTTGTAGAGGAAGATTGACTGTTGATTTTGTAGGAGGAGGCAGTATTGTCTGAGTACATGGTTTTCGACCCTCCTCGGTAGAAGGAGCGACAAAAGGAGCCCCGATTAGAGGGAGACTGCAGAGTTCCCATAGACTTGGCTACTTCTGTGTCTTTTTTCATTTTTTCTAATGACTTGTCTACTTCGGGCTCGAAGAGATGTTCCTTGTAAAAAGGAGTATTTTAAATAGACGGTTATACTTCGGGTTTGAAACCAGAAATCCTCAACCATGCATGTCTCCTTAATAACACACTAGTGTTGATCTCTCTAGCTGCGGTGTCTGCAGCATCTAAAGCGCATCTAATTGAGGAATTGGATATGAGCTTTCCTTCCTGGGCTAAATCCTGGGCTTTTGCTTTGTGCTCATCTGGGAGGTGTTGTGGCAACTGCTCCATTTCGTCCCAGTGTGCCCTATCATATCTGGCTAGCAGGGCCGGGGTGTTGGCAATGCGCCAATGATTTGCTGCTTGGGCGGCTACTCGTTTACCGGAGGAGTCTAATAGTTTTGGCTCTTTGTCTGGAGGGGGAGCATCTCCTGTAGTCTGTGAATTGGCCCGTTTACAGGCATTAGAGACCACCAAGGAGTCTAGTGGTAACTGTCCTTTAATAAAGACTGGATCTGAGGGAGCAGGCTTATATTTTTTTATCAATTCTGGGGGTGAGAATGCTAACACGCACTGGATCTTTAAAGATATCATCGGCATGTCTCATCCTACCTTTAAGCATAGGTAGAGTGTGGCTAGCCCTTTGTGTGCTACTAAGCGTTTCAAATAGGAAATCTTCCTCTAGAGATTCCTTGTGTAACTGTACCCCATGATATTCTGCAGCTCTAGCAAGTAATTCTAGATATCCTACATTGTCGTCACGAGGGGAAGGCTTTGCAGGGTAAAGATCTGGGCCGTTATCTGTAGGTGAATCCGTGTTATAACCCTTCCAGGGGTCTATTGGTAAAATATTGTCCCCCCCCCCCATCTCCATCATCATCATCAGGTGATGGTGGAGAGTTAGTTGGTGTAATCAGTAAATACTGCAAAGGTGGAGATGTTGGTGGAGGGGAACGTGGTGGAGGGGGGGGGGAGGGGTCAGTACCTACATTCTTCCTCTTCAAAGGAATATGGTAAAGGGTGTCCTCTGACTCAGGTTTGCGTTTCTGAGGTGATTTAGTAAGAACACGTCCTGTATCTGTATTGATATAAAGTTCCTTTTGTTTTGGGTCCGATTTGGGTGCTGGGGCGTCGAAAATCGGATCCTGCGGCTTCAGAGGAACAGTTTTAGGTTTCGGCACCGAGGATTTCGGTGCCGGGGTAGAATGACTTTTCGGCGCTGAAGGTTTCGGTGCCGAAGGAGGCTTCGTTTTTGGTGTCAATGATTTCGGCTCCGAAGCGGTTTTCGGCTTCGAGACTGAATGTTTCGGCTCGGTGCCAGACTTTGGCCGACTCGATCCCGAGCCGGAAGGCTTAGTGACGTGATTCGGTGCCGAGCCAGAGGGCAGGGCGTCAGAAACATCTTGTCGGTGCCGACCGTGGCTCGAAGGCGGGGGGTGGGGCTGAGTTGGAGTTTGGGTCAAGGGGCGTTCGGTGCTCACGAGACGTTGACCTTGTGGCAAGTCGTCTTCCATCTCGGAGTCCGATTCTGGAATGGAAGCAAGTTCTTCTTGTTCTTCCTCGGCCTCTTGTGCGTTGAATTCGTGCTCGGATCCTTCGCCGAAGATGTCCGGCGTGTATTCGACGTTTTGACTCTGCATTTCGCGACGTCGATCCCGACGATCACGGAGCGTTTTCTTCGATCGGAATGATCTGCAAACGTCGCAGTCCTGTTCATTGTGCTCCGGAGACAAGCACAAGTTGCACACTTCGTGCGAGTCGGTGCGCGGATACTTGGCACCGACTCGCACGAAATCTGCACAGAGGGCAGATTTTGAATGGAGTCCGTTCCATCGACTGCGAAGTGGACCGACACGGTTAGGCCGGACGGCCTTCCTGAAGATCTTCAATCGAAATAGCGGTTTTCCTCGACGGATAACATACGCGGAGAAGTGGGATACGCGTTCGAAACAATAACGATGCGGGTAGAGTGGATTGCGCACGGAGGGGAACCCGAAGAAACAGTTTCGAAGCTGAGCGCAGCAATACACGTCCGAGCCCATGCGCACTATCACCGAAAGGAGGAGTCACCTACCTCGTGACTTTATTTCTAGATAGTTAAAACTGTGTCCTTGCTCTCATCTGAGATCGGCGAAGAAGGTAAGATGGCATCCAGGAGAAGTCGGCAGTGCTGGGGGCACTATCAGCACCTATGAAAGTGGTTGTCTGGTGCAGCCTCAGGTAGAGACACACTGCCAGCAACCTGTAGTGGTCGGAGGCCATTACTGAGGCAAGTGGCATATGTTGGTTGAACCAGCATCAGCCTGACCTTTACAGCGTGGTGGAATCCAGGGCCGAAAGTGGGAGCCAGAGAGGAGGTGAACCAGAAAAGGGACGCTGAACACCTATGGGCATGTAGAGAGACGTGATCCCTTTCTGATGGTGGTATCCACCACATACAACAATACAAGGTCTGACGAAAGTTCAGGGAAGGAGCAAGAGACTTTTTTCTAACCTCTTGCTCACAAGAAGGGAGTGGGAAAGGAGGTCAGCATTAAGACACCTGTCTATACTATGAGGGATATATAGATGGGTATTATTTCGGACTTTGACACCATCTTTTAAAAAAGCAGAAAAAATCATCAAATGCCTGCGGCGGTATAGCATGAGTATGGGCACGGGCGGAGATGGGTATGAGTGGAGATCAAAATAAAAGGTATGGAGACCAAAATGAAGAATTTAGCAACAAATGTAGAGTTTGCTGGGCCAAGCCTAGGATGTCCCAGGGGCAAAAGATACGTTTTGGGACAGGGTAACCGGGACATGTCAGTATTTGAAGGAAAGACTGATGCACCAGAAAAATAAAAAAGGTGCAAATCCAACATAAGGGCTTTGGGATACTCCTCTACATAGGCTGCTGCGTCAGTGACAGGATTGAGGGACCATTGTTTTCTGAGCAATTTTTCACCCAACTAGGCACTCTCTCTGCTGGTCCCCTGATCAACAAAGCGTACAGGGTACCCTCTAGGTGTGACGAAAACAGTGGTGGTACTATCACTGTGGTACTTCGAGACCCAGACTTTTGCAAGTCCATTCTTAAAAAGGACGTACTTCTGAAAAAAGTTTTCCAAGTGAAGGGTAGGAGGATTCTCTTGCTCTCAGCAATCAGCTCAGTTAAAAGAAATGGTCTCCAGACTGTGAGATTAGAAGTACAGGCTTTTGGGGACCTATTGTTTTACCTGTACCTGAAAAATCTAAAAGGTGGTAAAGGAAGACAGGTTTCCTGTTCTCCTGAAGACAGAGTACATGCATCTTTTGAGGACATCAAGAGGTGATTGGCTGTTGAACTTTAGTGATATTTTGTGCATAAGGTTCTGCTACTGAGTTTGAGAATCCCACTCAAACACGGAGATGTATTAAGGAAGTGATGGGATATGGTTTCTTCCAGACACCTCCTGTGTTCTTCAGTTCCTTGCTTTTCCTCCCAAGCCTTCATCTCCGATTTTCTCTTTCTCACATTCCTCCCCTTTCCATATTTTCTTAATGGACCGTTCAGGTAGAGGAGTTGCCATGTGGAGCACAATTGAACTCCTACATTTCTTTGCTGATTGCTTAGGGGTTGGGTTAGTTTTGGAGAATAGAACAATTTGCCACGTTGTACAGGATGTTTTATTCGTGTGTAGAACATCTGAGGGCGTAGAAGTGACTTTTGTGTACAGTACTATTTTACAATCAAATGACACGGATTTATACCTAAATTTTGCTATACAAACTGGCCCCTTCGAGATTGTGTGTTTTTCTTTAAAATGGACCTCAGATGACGAAACACTTAATTCCTGTCTGCATCGCGTTTATTTTTTTTTTAACTTCCAACTCGGTTTGTGCTGTGGATCTAGATGTCAGAAAAAATAATCTGAAGAATGCACTGTGGTCTACCGAGTCAACATCTCCACTGTAAGTTACTCAAGAAGCACAGATGATCAAAGCCTCAAATTTCAATTTAAGAAAAATAAATGACCATCCCAAGACAAACCTCTAGATGGCAGAATTTTGCAAAATATGTGAATCTATGATCTGATCTGCTCTGTAAACTGATATAGTAATTAACCGCTGCCCGTCCTTATGAGCAGAGCCTCCCCCCATCTTTTCTGCAGACATGAAGAGTCAGGCAGACAGGTGCTTGCGCTAAATGCGCAGGTGCATGGCTGCCTAAGGCTGAAGAGGTCACAGATCATGTGAGCATGACCTCTTCAGCATGGCAAAGCACTTGGAGGACCTACCCCTTATGATGAGGGGTAGCGTCACTGATAGCCTCAGACCTGGGCGCTTCAGTCTTAAGCACTGAAGTGCCAGGGCTGCGTGTCTATCACTGACACCTCGTCACAGAGTGGGAAGGGGTAAGCAACGTTCACCGCCTCTTTGACAAGGTAGGGATTTGCTGCTGAGGTGGCAGAAGTCCCAACTCTCCTCTAGCCTCGGAGTTTTCCATCCAGAGACGCTGCAGCCAGTACGTTTTATGTTTTGTAATGTTTGGTGGGTGTATGTATGTATATTTGTGAGTGAGTTGTGAATGGGTGTGTATGTGAATGCATGGGTGTAAGTGAGTGTGTATGGGAGAGTGTGTGCCTCTCCCAACCCCCTACCCTTCTCAAATTACCAGCCAACACCGGTAGTAATAGTGGAAATTTATTTTTTATGGAAAATCAAAAGTGGGTTCATTCTTCCGCGGATGCCGAACTAAAACATTCTGGCTTTCGATATGGTTTGGTCCTGCATGAAATACTGCATCATAATCTACTGCAAGCTCCTAGCCAAAACTCTGTCTCCACTGGGCCCAAAATCACGTGCTCACGTTATATCCATCTTGTATAACAAGTTGCTGCATTAGCTTTCGACCAAGCAACGAGTAAAACATGATTCATAGTGCCTAGAGTCCAACACAGGTGCACATAGAGACATTTACACACCACTGCTGCATTGCCAGTCTAACGCGTACAAAGAATAGGCCTTCCTGAACATATTATCCCTTCCTCTCGAAATACAAAAGGATATGGAGGCAGCTCAGGTAATGCACCAGGTTACCCCTATGCAATCTCTACCACTTCCTCTTTGTTTTAATCTGTCTAAAGAACCCGAAACAGATGGATTCGTCTACTGAACCAAGCAGCCTCTTTCAGCACACCAATACCGGCCTCAGGTTCCGTCACACAGTTAGTAATGATGTCAGATTGAATGCTATTGGGTGCATGCTTGGATTAATTAGGACTACGAGATGTCAGATTTACATGGTATCAGTATTCAATCTACTGACTTGGAGATGAAGGAAGCCTTCGCTTTCACCGTTTCACTATTACTGAAGGCGAGACAATTATCTTTTGCAAAGATATGACTGCAGCAGGTTCTATTTCAGGACAATAGGCAAGAATAATGCTTTTCAATAGTTTTGCTAAAAAAAAAAACAGCGGTGGCAGAAAAATACAACAAACTTCGACACTGATGGGGCTAAGTACAACAAACTATAAATCGCATCAACTAAACAACCTATTACAAGTTCACAGTATCAGAAGCAAAATGTTACTTACCCTGTAAGCATTTGTTTGCAGAGCGTAGGGCTATAGATTCACAGTCTCTGCATACTCCTGCCATCCAGTGTTGGACTCAGACGTTGGCAAGTGTTTTTTTAAAGTTTTTTTTTTTTAAGAAAGGCTTTCCTGGGATGCACCCATAGTAGGCAATGCACATGAGCACCAATTCCATGTTAGATTGCTTTCATCACAGCAGGTAAGAATAAGTATGTAGTGTGAGTGTATGCAGTATGGCGAACATGTGTATTATGAAAGGAAGTCAATTAGTAAGGAAGAAATCTGCAAGTAGAGCCACATGCTTCCAAACAGGAGGTTGGGTGCATGCGACTCTACAGAACTATTTGCTGTAGGCACACATGCTGTGCATACACTGTAAAGCAGTACTCCCTCTTCAAGCGTGGCTAGCATGTGGATGATGTAGATGTCTGAAATAAAGCCCTTAGGACTATTTGACCAACCATGGCCTATTAGTCAGCTAAGATATCCATACAGTAGTGCTTCATGAAAGTATGTGGGGTTGTCCAAGTAGCTGTGTTACACATGTCAGCTAGCAGGATATTGCCAAGGAAGGCCATGATTGCTGCTTTCTTGCATTTTGCGCTCTGGAGGTAACAGGAAGGCCTCTTTTGGCTTTATGATAGCAGGTTTGGATGCACTTAACTATACACCAGGCAATATCTGGTTTAGAATTAGGCTGGCTATTGTGGGGCTGTCAAAGGCTACAACCAATTGTTCAGCTTTGGAGAAAGCTTGGTCCTGTCAATGTAATACAGGAGACCCAGTTTGGCATCCAAGGTGTGGACGGCTCTCTCTGCTATAGTCTGGTTGAGGGAAGACTGCTATCGGCTCTCTCTTGGTTGAGATGGAAAGGGAAAAACACTTTTGGGAGGAACCTTGGGTTGGTTATGAGAACTACCCTGTCCTTGTGGACCGGTATGAAAGGTTTTTGTAATGTGAGGGCCTGCTACTCATTGATGCATCTGAGAGATGTTAAGGTTACAAGCAAAGCTAAATTCCAGGAGAGAACTACAGAGAGCAAGAGAACAGAGGCTGAAAGGGAGGGTCCCATGAGTCTGGTATTAAGATTTGGATTCCACACAAGAGGTTCGGGGGTCTACTCTCGGCGGGGTGACTCTTTTGAGACCCTTCCATGAAGGCCTTAACTACAGGGATGCGAAAGAGGGAGGAGTGTGTCCTGTTTTGCATCAAAGCGGCAATGGCTCCTAAATGCAGACATACAGAAGTGTATGCAAGGTCTGATTTCTGCAGATGGAGAAGGTAACAGATAATGTTCTGGACATCAGGTTTAAGAAGGTTCAGGTGTTTGGAGATGCAACAGTGGACAAATCCAGGCCCATGTGGTAGGCCTGCGGAAGGCAAAGGTAGCCAAACTCTAAAACCTCAGTTGCCAAATCGCTAGATTGAACGGTCTGGTTGTCTTATTTGGCCTTGGTTCCGAGTGAGAAGGTCGTTTTTGTTGGGGGTGCCTCATGAGGGCTGACTGGCATCTCAAGGAGTGTTGAATACCATACAGAAGGAGGCAGAAAAGCGTAGGCACAGCTCTCTGACCAGTTCATTGCCCATGGACTGTGGGTGTTGGTACCTAGATGTGAAGTTTAGGCATTCTGAGTTTTCAGGAATGGCAAACAGGTCTATGTGAGCAGTTCCTCAGCAGAGGAAGTACTGGAGCAGGACTTGTGGGTTGAGATCCACACTTGTTAATGTGTCCCGCTAAGCAGGTTGGCCAAATCGTAGTCCAGCACCAGAAGGTATTTTGCCAGAAGGTGTATGCGCTGGTATGTTGTCCATTGCCAGGTCTGCTGCGCTAGCGACAACAATGGGAGAGAGCGAAAGCCACCTTATTTTTGTGAGTTAATGCATGGCAGTTATGTGGTCTTTTCTAATGAGGACTACTTTGCCTCAAATGAATTAAAGGAAAGCTTTGAGAACAAGGTGTCCAGCTAGTAGCTCTATGTAGTTGACATGCCGTCCCTACTGGTAATGGACCCAGACCCCCTGTATGCTCAAATGGTTGAGAGGCATCCCCCATCCACCAGCAAGGGAGGTGTCCGTGGTGATGATGATGATTTGTGAAATGGGGTCTAGGAAAGGCCTGCCCTGCAATAGGTTGTTGTTGTTACACCACTACAGACAGCAATGCCCTTCACCAACATTAGATCTTCCCAATGACCCTCTGTTTGTGATCAGTGCCTAAAGGCATTTTTGCAGGAGATACATGTGTAGCTAGGTACGGGGTAATATGGCTATACAGGAAGCCATCATGCCTATGAGGTGCATAAAAGTTCTGACTGCCAGTTGGAGATTGGGCCGAATGAGAGGTAATGCCAACACCCTTTACTGGCTGGGATAGGCTTTGCCTGTGATTGCGGTGAGTACAGACCTTACGAAGGGCTGAATTTGGGAGGGTTGCAGGTGAGATTTTATGGCATATATTGTGACCCAAGGCTGTGGAGCAGGGGAATAGTAGCCTGGGTACGTGCTAGGCATTGGTGCTTGCCTGCACTCTTAATCAGACAATCATCAAAGGTAGGGAAAAACGTGGATGCCCCCTACTTCAGTGGGCAGCCAGCACAGCCAGGCACTTTGTAAAAATCCTTGGGGCAGTAGTGACCGAACAGAAGTACTTTGAATTGGTAATAATGGCCGCCTCCCAAGAAGAGGAGGTAGCGACAGTGGACTCAATTGAGGGGTATGAGAAAGTAGGCATCCTTTAGGTCTAGGGCCATCATGTAATTGCCTTCTTGAAGTAGAAGGATGACATCCTGTAGGGTTGTCATGCGGACATCTTCTGTGAGAATGTAGCAATTGAGAAGTCCAAGGGATCCTTCCTTCTTGGGGATGATGAAGTAAAGAGAGTAAACTCCTTTGGCCCAGTGATGAGGTTGCACTGATTCTATTGCACTTTTTGAAGGAACACTGTACCTCTCCCTCCAAAAGGTCACAAGTTCTTTGCTGAGGGCGGCGTGGGGTGGGATGTCAGGAGGTGTTGTGAGACGTTTTAGGTATTTGCTGTGTAGAACCACAGTTAGCACCCACCAGTCTCATCTGATTCTGTAGCTTCCATCCCTTCTCCCCCGACGGTTAATGGGTGATCGGGAGATGGGCAAGTCAATGCTTGAAGGTAGAGGCTCGCTTGCTCAACCTGCCTCTACCTCTGGTTTTGTTATTGTTGCCACCCTTTCTGTACTCTCTACCTTGCTGGGAGAGAAAAAAAAAAAAAAAAAAAAAACAACTGTCTCTGATATGATGGGGTGGGATCTAGGAAGGCTGTCTTGGAGCCTCCTCTGGGATGCTGCCTCCAAATGGAGCCTCTGGCAACTGCAGTCTGAAGGGCACCCATTGAGTTAGCAATGCCAGTGACTTTCTTTATTTGTTCCAGCGTCTTGTCAACATGTGGCCCAAATAGGTGTTCGCTATCAAAGGACAGGTTGAGGAGATGCTGTTGAACCTTCAGTTTAAAGCCTCAAATATGGAGCCACTTGTGGCACCTCATTACAGGAGTGCTACTCTTGCTGGCCTACCTAAAGCAAGATTGGCGCCTCTTAGGGCCTCTTAGGGCCAAATTGAACTCTGCCGCTAGGCTAATCACTGGAACGAAAAGATCTGACCACATCACACCACACCTAAAACTTTTTAAATGGCTACCGTTTGAAGCAAGGATCCAATTGAAGATAGCCTGCATGACTCACAAGGCCCTTCATCAAAACACGCCCATCTATTTGGCCAAAAAACTAAAATTGTCTGGTGGCAGTTGTTCCTTAAGAAGCGCTAACACCCTACTGCTGAAACCTAAGAAGTTTAATAAAAAGAAAGCTTGCAACCGCTCCTTCTCCAATCTAGCCCCAATGATATGAAAGCACTACCTCCAGAAATCAGATCAAACCCTTCAACTAACTCATTCAAAAAAGAAGTAAAAGTGGTTCTGTTGAACAGATTCCTTCAATAGGTGCTTTGAACTCACTTCAGCTTGCCTTCTCATGTTAACACCTCTGGAGCCTGATCTCGGCCAGGCAGCTTATTATATAACTCTGTTTTGTTTGACACTCATTCTCGTTTGTATTGTTTCCTTTTATGTTTGATGTATAATTCGCATTTTGCCAGTTCATGTATGACTTGTTTGCTTTTATGTACAGCACTCTGATACCCTCACAGGGCATGTTTGCACTATATAAAACGCCTCAAATAAATAAATAAATAATGAGAATGCCAGTCTTCTGCCCATGAGAGGTAGTGTCCAAACCATCAAGGGCGCTGTGGACGATGGCACTGGATGTAGTCTTACCCTCTGCGTCTATTTTTTTCCTCCCTCTTCCTAAATTCCTCCAGGAGATGTTGACTAGCTCCTGCATCTCCTCCCATTACTACCCGTCATAGCAGGAGACGAGCACCAGGGAGTATGCTATGCTCCAATGGGTAGCAGCCCCTACAGCCAATCCTTTTGCCTCTGCTTTGAGTTTTTGGCTCTTCTTGTCGGTCGGGAGAGTTTAGCCTGTGGCTTGCATGGACACCTGCTTACGTGCCATGAGTACTATTAAGGAGTCAGGTGGGACATGACCCTTGATGTAGGGAGGGTCTTTGGGAGAGTGTTTGTACTTCTTTTCAACCCTTGGAGTTACCACCGGGTTTTAACTGGCTCACTGAATATGTCATGGACTGTTTTTCACATGCCCTTTAGTATGGGCAAAAACAGGACAGTGTACTCATACTTTGACAACGTTTCCACGAGGAAATAGTCTTCCTCATAAAGGACATGCACGTCCACCTTGTAGAAGCAAACACTGATTATTATAGAAGGTGGCCACCCTTGGACCACTTCGTGGTACATAGTGGTTTCGTTTGGGGAAGGTGTCCTAACAGTGTACTGATCACGATCTGTGTCTCCCAGGGATCAATATCACAGTCATATCATGGGTAGTCTGTGGGACCTGGCTCGAAAGGTGCCTCATAATGATCGGTAGGGCCAAAGGGGCTAAGCGGGGTTGTAGAGGATGTGGGGATGACTCTGGTGACTGTACAGGAGGCAGTGGAGGTGGACAAGGCAGAGATGTGTCATAGGGGGGAGGGCAGGTGCCTCGGTCTCCATATTTTTTGTGCCTGTGCACAGGCTCTGCTGCAGGTTCCCACTCAAATGCGAACATTCTCAATTGAGCAGCCTCAACTGCTTTCGGTGAGGTGGCTTCGCAAATATCTTTCCAGTTAGGGGTTGAATAATAGTTTCCTCTGCCTCACATCCAGCTCCTCTTGCAGTCTTTGCGGGATCGGCTGCTCCAAGTCAGAGCTGGTCATCGATGGGAACTTCAGTCTTGACGGCAACCTCTTAGTCGAAGATGGCTTGGGCGAAGGCATCGAAGGGACCTTCAGCGTTGAGTGGAGTTGAGGCGCCTCAGGGAGCTTTGGCTTCAACGTCTAGGAAGGGTCGATGCCTTAAGTGCGAGCATTAATGGCTCCGAGGTCTTTGCTCTATACCAACTGGAGCCTGAAAGCAGTTGCGGACCTAGAGGCTGAGATGGCTTGGGCACAGGGCCACTGGCCAGACCCCCTTGGGTTCGTGCCCAACCTCTTTGTGAGGCCTCTTAAGAGGCTTCGCGTGTGTGTCTGTGCCGACCATACTCATGACACTGGCATTCCTTTGTTTGAGAGAAAATCGTTGTGGAGATTAAGCAGCCTCCTCTTCTTTCTTCTGGTTGGAGCCGATGGAGAAGACCACCTCTGGGCTGGATGATGGCTGCTGGGATGGATTGCCCGAAGAGCTGCATCCTCACCTTCGTCGACGTCTAGAGAGACCTGCTCCCTAAAGATGTTGGGTGCATCAGAGGAGGGTTGCTGGTGCATTTTCAGCGGCACCCAACGCCTCTCCCCTCGGTATCGGAGGGTCTTTATCGGCTGAAAGACGAGGAAGGCTTCTCAAACAAAATCGTAATGGTCAGGGGAGAGGCAGCGGTTTACACCTCGTGTGACAGTCAGAACACAAATACTTCATGTGGCAGCAGGTCCCTGGCACAGTAAGCACCTGCTGATGAAGAAAGAAAAAAAAAAAAAGGAGGTGATAAGATATCACTCCAAAACTCCTCGCTGACTACATAGATGGTGGAGGCATTAAAATATCAACCAGCCAACACTGATCGTCATTTCTGAGAAGGAGTATTTCCACTTTCTCCGAATTACACTTCAAGAAATTACAATTCATCCAATTAATTACTTGAGATGCAGCTCTTGAAATTTCACTCAGAATTGGAAAAGTTCTTATTGAGTGACAAAATCACTTGTAAATCATCGGCATATGACATAACAGAGATGCCAAAGGAACTGATCAATGCGAAAGAGGAGACGTGTATATACTAAACAGAGTTGGACTTGGGGACGAACCTTGAGGGACCCCATTATGAAGTGATTTTTCAATAGATCTAGAAGCACCCATAGTCGCTACCCGTTTCCAAGGAAAGATTGAAACCAAGCACATGATTGGCCTTGATTTCATTCCAATGTCGCCAAGACGTTGCAATAAGATATCGTGGAATATCGTGTTGAATGCAGCCGACATCAAAAAGCATTAACACTGCGTTGCTGCCTCTGTCTAATATGAATTATATAGTTTCAGAGATTTCCAGCAGAGCAGATTTGTTGCATGCACAGGAGTGGATAAAGTTGTGTGTTTCTAGGTATTTAACAGGTTGGGCATTGATAAGCTTTTCCATAATTTTAGATGGGGCCAGGAGCAAGGAAAAGGGCATAAAGTTAGACAAGATTTTAGGATCGGCATGGCCTTTCCATTAACAGAGGTTTTACCAGGGCCAACTTCCAATTAGCTGTCACACAAGCCAGCTGTAAGGGCTGATTTAAAAAATAGTCAGACAGGTTGATAACCTCAATCACTTTCTTAAAAAATGGAGGGGGGAAAGGATCGATGGGAGAACCTGATTTACAAAGCATTAAAGCATGTTCAGATTGCTCCAATGTGATAGGCCTAAACCGTAAGAAGGCATGAGACCTTCCTGGATATCTCACTTTTTCCTCAAAGAAATCCGCCAGTTTGTCACAAAGATCTTGAGAGACTGCAAGGTCAGTTGTATTCGCTTTAAGGCTAAGAAAGCCTTTGGATAGTTGAACGATCAACCCAGGATCGTTTCTATTTTGTTCAATCTTTGCAGAATATTAACATTTAAGCATTTTTAATAGATTTATGATAGTTTTTTATATGTACTTCATAGATGTCCTTAACCTCTTGAGTATACTTGGATCTCGAAGCCCGCTCTAACTATTTACAAGCTAGCTGTTCCTTAGCCAAGGAAGAGGAAAACCAGGGAGAGGACATGGTCCAGCTCTTTTGATGACCTGAACTATGAGGAAGTAAATCATCTAGGGCACACTGAGCCAAAGATTGAAATTCTCTAAATCCCCACCTAAATCTTCAAGTTTTGAAGGGAGGGAGGCAGAAAGAATTCCTCCTGGTCAGGGTAACTGCTCTCCCCTCGCGCAGCTTCGTCCTTAAGGTACTGCCTCCAGTGCCTTCTTGTCTCCCAGGTAGGTGTTAGGGGCCCTCCTCCACCCTCAGGCTCCTGCCTGCGCCTTATCCCTGGTGGTCCAGTGGAAGAGCCTGATCTTCTGCTGGTCCGCTCTGTCAGCCTTTTCTGCCTTTTTCTGTTTGCTATTATTCTGTTTTTTTTCTGTTGTTTTTTCTGTCTTTGCCTATTTTTCTGTTTGCCTCTGTTTCTGTCTTTTTCCCACCGCTGCTGCTGCTGCAGCCTCTCCCCCCAGTTGTTACCGCTCCCGCCTCTCAACTGCTCTCCCTCCCGCCCGACCCCTACATAATGGCGGCCGCTGCGCGACAAGGCGAGCAAGACCTCTGACCTCCTGGTCAGGGTAACTTCTCTCCCCTAGCTCAGCTCCGTCCTTAAGGCACTGCCACCAATGCCTTCTGGTCTTCCAGGTAGGTGTTTGAGGCCCTCCTCCACCCGCAGGCTCCTGCCTGTGCCCCACCCCTGGTGGTCCAGTGGAAGAGCCTGCTCTTCTGCTGGTAAGCTCTGTCAGCCTTTTCTGTTTGCTGTTATTCTGTCTTTTTTCTGTTCTGTTTTCTGTCTTCGCCTTTTTGCCTATTTTTCTGTTTGCCTCTGTTTCTGCCTTTTTCCTGCCGCTGCTGCCCTTGCGGCCCCTCCCCCCCAGTGTGTTCCCGCTCCCGCCTCCCGCCTGCTCTCCCTTCCACCGACCCATACTTAATGATGGCCACTGTGCGGCTGCTCAGCGGATGTGCGCAGCAGGCACGCCGCTGGCAAGTTAAAGGCATGCCAAAGGCAAGCCCGTCTGCGCCCGTCCGCGACCAGAGCCAGGGACCCTGGTCCCCCAATCCCCCGCTGCTACGACCCCAGCACTCTCCATGCACTCAACCCTGGACGCAACAACAACTGCCAGCTCTCGACGCCGAGCAACTCCCAAGGCCCGTTCTCCTGCCGACACTGCCCCCTCACTTCACCCACCTCCGGACACAGACAGCCACCGCCAACCCACCGGACGCCAGCGCACACAAACCCCTGAGCTGCTTCCTCCTCACCGTGCGCTCCCGGCACAGACACTCAGCAGAAATTTGGGACCTCCTCAACACCCACTTGCCAGACGCCGCCTTCCTCACAGAGACCTGGATCAACGCCAGCTCCGCTCCCGACATCGCAACCGCCATCCCCGACGGATGCAAGATCCTGAGGAAAGACTGCCCCAACTGCCCCGGAGGAGGCTTCACCATCGTTCACAAAAGCTCCCTCCGACTGACACCCACCAACTTGGACAACGCCTCGCCCCCTCCCCCTACTCCCCCATGGAACACATCCACTTCCAGATCCAGCCCAACCTCAGAACAACACTCCGCGGAACACTCGCCTACAGACCACCCGGATCCCGCTCCCTGTTCACCAACACCATCGCAGACTACATCGCTCCCCACGCCCTCGCCTCCACGGACTACGTACTGCTCGGAGACCTGAACTTCCACCTAGACAACCTCAGTGACCCCAACACCACCACACTCCTAGAGAATCTCGCCAACATTGGACTGAAGCAACTCTTCTCCACCCTCACCAACATGGCAGGACACACTCAACTCCATCTTCGCCGGAGGAAACACATTTGCTTCAGTCACACTACGGAACCTCTCGGAACAGACCACCACTGCATCCATTTCTCCTTCTCGAAACCCACCGCACACAAGCCCACACCACGCCTCCCACACAGAAACTGGAGCAAGATCACCGAAGAACACCTCACCTCCGCCCTCAGCCGCACTCCTCCCCCACCACGACAGACGCCAGCACTGCAGCCGATGACCTTCACCAATGGATCGCCAACTGTGCCAACACTCTCGCCCCCCCTCCAGAACTGGACATACAACACGAAAGCCACCTGGTTCACCACGGACCTCCGAGAATCCAAGTGCTCGTGCCGACGACTGGAGAAAGCATGAAGAAACAGCCAAACCCCGGAAGCACGCACCACCTACAGTGCCGCCACCACGGCACACCACCAACTCATCAGCTAAACGGAGAGAAACTTCATTCAGGACAAAATCCTCGCCAACTCCCACAACTCCAAGGAACTCTTCACCATCATACAAGAATTCATCAGACCCCCACAGCGAAACCACCGACGTCCCTCCCTCCTAAGACCTCTGCAACAAACTCAGCTCCTTCTTCCACCACAAGATCAGAACGCTCTACGACAACTTCGACGACCAGGACCACGGCACCGACCCTACACCCTCCACCAGCGACGCCACCCAGCCGACCCTCCTCACCTGGACCCCGGTCAACACAGAAGATACTGCAAAGACTATGAAAATCATCCACTCCGGAGCACCCACTGACCCCTGCCCGCTGCACATCTTCCACAGGGCAGCCTCCGCAATCGCACCTGAACTACGACAGACAATCAACTGCACTCTCGAAACAGCCACGTGCCCCGATGACTAGAAACGCACCGAAGTCAAACCCCTCCTCAAGAAGCCCTCTGCAGACCCGACTGACCTCAAGAACTACAGGCCCATCTCTCTTCTCCCCTTCGCCGCCAAAGTAATCGAGAAAGTCGTCAACACCCAGCTAACGCACTTCATAGAAACCAACATCCTCGACTCAAATCAATCCGGATTCCACAGCAACCACAGCACCGAGACCACCCTCATAGCTGCCACTGACGAATCCGCACCCTCCTCGATCAAGGCCACACTGCAGCACTCATACTACTAGACCTCTCAGCAGCCTTCGACACCGCCTCCCACTGCACACTAGCCGCCAGACTCCACGTCACCGGTATCCAGGGACCTGCCTTAGACTGGATTTGTTCTTTTCTCTCTGGAAGAACACAAAAGAATAAGACTCCCGCCCTTCCTCTCCGAACCCACAGAGATCAGATGCGGAGTACCCCCAAGGATCCTCCCTCAGCCCCACGCTCTTCAACATCTACATGGCCCTCCTCGCAACCATCGTCAGAAAACACGCACTCAACATAGTATCATACGCTGACGACACCCAGCTCATCCTCTCCCTCACCAAGGAACCCGAAATCCCCAGGCACAGTTTCCAGGAAGGAATGAAGGACGTCGCATCCTGGATGAGCAGCAGCTGTCTGAAGCTCAACTCGGAGAAAACAGAAGTTCTCATCCTCGGGTCCACCCCCTCCGCTTGGGACAACACCTGGTGGCCCCCCGCCCTCGGAAACCCACCCACCCCTATGGACCACCCCTGCAACCACGGCATCATACTCGACTCCTCACTCACCATGAACTGCCAGATCAAAGCTGTGTCCTCCACATGCTTCAACACCCTCCGCATACTCCGCAAGACCGTCAAATGGATCCCCGCCAACTCCAGGAAGACCGTCACCCACGCACTCATCACCAGCAGGCTGGACTACGGAAACGCGCTCTACGCCGGAATCAACAAAACACTCCTTTGCAAACTCCAGACCATCCAGAACGCCGCAGCCAGACTCGTCCTCGGCATCCCACAACATGACCACATCACCCAACACCTCCGCAACCTCCACTGGCTCCCCGTCGAAAAGAGAATAACCTTCAAACTGCTCATTCACGCCTACAAAGCCCTCCATAACACCGGACCCCAATACCTCAACGAAAGAATCTCCTTCCACGCACCCATAGAGAAACCTCCGCTCCGCCGACCTAGCCCTAGCCAAGGTCCCCTGCATCCACAGAGCCAGAACGGGGGCAGATGCTTCTCCTACATCACGGCCAAGACCTGGAACGAACTCCCCCTCAGCATCAGACGTAGCCCTACACTGCAAATATTTCGGATGACCTCGGAGCTGCCCGCACCCCCCCGCGCCTTGCGACCCTCACAGGAGAGTAGTGGGCTCTATAAATCCCCGATTGAATGACTGATTGAAAGACGCTGAGTAAAACTGACAGCTTGCATTTTGCCCCAGTGGCGGTGGCTACTCTCAGCACTTCCTAGGTCCTTTTTATTTAAGCTGTGCGAACTTACTGCTCAAACTAGAGGGATAAACATAAGGTCAGACCAAACCTGAACCTCAGGTTGACCCACTTTAATGGACTGAAAACTAGGTCCAACATATGATCCGCTTAATGTGTGGGGCTAGTTATCAATTGCAAGAGATTGAGTGCAGTATAATGATCCATAAGAGTCCTAGCAGAGTGATTCTTAGCATTGTCAACATGACAGTTAAAATCACCAAAGATAGTAACTTTTCGGAAATTTAGACAATACCGCATTAAAGCGTTTGATAAGGAATTTAAAAATGCGGAGGCGAGTCAAGAGGGGGAGGGATACACTAGGAAGCTATCGAATCATGCTGAGAGCTCTTGAAACAAAAACCCAGGCAATTTGTCTAAGTGAAACACTGAGCAGTGCAAAGAGCTTGGGTAGACAATAGCCAAACCCCCACCCCTGCCTTCTTTCCTGTTATAATGATGTATAGCATAGCTGGCTGGAATTGCTATTGCTATGTTCGGATTAGATGATTGGTTTAACCAAGTTTCCATTAGGAACAAGAAGTCCAGGCTTTTATTGGATAACAAGGAATATACATCTGAAGTGTGTTTTGATAACGAGAGAACAGTTATAAGTCCATCTAGTAACTCCGCTTTACCCTCCAGGGTATTAGATTGCAGGACCACTTTCAGCCTGATGGTATCAGCCGGGGGAATATTGTTATGCACAGCACTGAAGGTATGTTTACAACAAGTACACGATAAAGGTAAGGTCCAATCGCTATCACAGATACAAGGTTAAGTTTACAAACTGAGCCCTTACACAGTTTCTTAAGTTCCTCAGAAGAATAAGTAAAAAGGCCAAGCAAGGCTGGGTCTAAACCGGCAGCATGGCTGGCGCTGGCCGCGGAATGGATGCACGCAGAAGGGCCTGCCTTCGGCGCACCCCCTGCATGCCTACGCCCCGTGGGTCTGATTAAGAGCATTCCGCTCTCTCACAGTCTCCACCTCTGCCAAAAGACAATTAGACCGTTAACTGTCTCAAAGTGGTGATAGAAAATGAGGCCGAAATGGCAGCATACGAGAGAACTATGATTCCCAAAACCAATACGGAAAGCAAGAAAAGGTAAGAAATAAAAACTAACAGCCAACAGTACAATACTTCAGGCACTTCAATTCAGTGAAGTTAAAATTGAAAATAGGTAAAAACAGTTCAATTCAATTAATAAAACAGCAGTTCAATTCATAGAAATTACCCATACATAAGAGCAGTGGATCAAAGTAAAATGGTCAGTGAATACCCAGAAGGATTGACACTGATTTCCTGGGATTACAATACAAATATGGCAGAGAAAAAGAAGTTAGATCACTTGTAACAGCCCTGATTAAGAATGCAAATTTTATTTTTTTGGACATGGAGGCAAGGATTATCCCACCCAATTTAGTTGGACATGCATAATTAGGAAATGTTTGTGGTATATTTCTCTGAAACCTCATTGTGCTTGTAGAAACTGTAATCTAGCTGACATTTTTCCTACTTAGGAAGCACTAAAAATAATGGTTTGAGCAATGTTAACTTTGGTATGGGATTGCAATCTGTTACAGATCAATGATTAATAATATACCTTATTTCAAGCAACAGACAGGAGTACACGCAAGCAAATAACAGTTCTGGGATTCTCTGTTGTGCCTTGCCGCAAAGAAAGAGACTACGATGGGAGTGGAATTAAGACTTATGGATCCTGTGAACTAGTGACTGGTTGTTAAGTTTACATGACTTGTAGTTTGTTGTATTAAGCATGATGGAGATGGACGTTTGATGTTGTCAGGCTGCTGTTTTCTAACAAAGAAGGTAAAAGCATCATCATACCCATCAAGTACTTTGTAGAACTTAAACTTCTGGGCACAAAATATGACATTCTATAATGAAGTGCATGATAACCACGATGGACTAGACTGAGAAAGAAAAAGCATGTGTACTGATCTGTTTCTGTAAGCACAAATAGGTTTCGAGAGCTGCTATGAAAGAGAACTAGTATAAATTAAGGAGGCACCATTGCATATGTCCCAATAAACACACCTATGCTAACCATTAGTAATACCTCACCATTGAGCGTCATTTTGCATTATTTATTTACATTCATACAGACATTCCATAGACAGAAAGCAGTGGGTGCAATCTGTTGTAGAGGTTAATCTTAATGGCAACCCAGTATGTCACAATCTTTCTGTCCAACTGTGCAAGCCTGTAGTGAGGGTCAAGGTTAGTCTCCAGCCAACCTGACAGGGTCCTTCAGGCCAATGAATGGCCAGTCTCAAAGTTCCTGCACTAAACTCAAGGCTTGTAACCCCCCCCTCCCTCACCACGAGAGGGTTTATCGGCTTTCCCCCAGGTAATTCTCTGCATCTCTTTGATGTTCACTGTTACTACCGGAACATACCTGCAGAGGGAAATTTGTTGGCCTTCTGACATCTGCCTGGAGATTCTAGACTGGCACTAGTGCCAGAATTGATATTTTTCTTGGGGTATATACATGTTTATGTACAAGTGAGTGGGTTCGCTTTCAGTGGACAAGACGGAAACTTCCACTCCAGGTAACATAACACTGTTAGGCTGCTGTTTTTATACACCCCACAAATACAACACCAGAGTCCTCATCGATGCCAGAATCCATAGCCAGCAGCACTGTAGTACCAGCAAAGCATATCTGCCAAACTATAACCAAGTTTTACTGGAAAGCTTTGAGAAACATCCACCAGACGTCAATGGCATTTCCATCTAGTTGGGACTGGAAAGGACTAGGTGACAAAATACAATATTTAAATGTATAAAGCCGTAGATCTAAATTGGGAAAACGGACTGTGTCAAACAATTGATGGAGTAGAGTTCACCTTTAAAAAAAGATGGAAATGGGACAGTTTAACAGTAAAAGAGAATCTGCTTTTAGACTTGAGTAAATACATACTAAAGCAGTACACATGTTGTATTCAGGTACATGCCATGTTCATAAGTGGAGAACTATAAAAGAGTGAGACTAGTTTCCTAATGTCTTACCTTGCTCTTTGTCCCCACCATTCAACAGGAGCTCGTCATTTTGTCTTTTCAGTTCGGTTATATACTTAAAGGCTTGATCCAAGATCATATTCTTACTCTGAAAAAGAAGACAAACCACACATCTCAGAGATATTACGGATTAGACCCAATTTCTACACCGATTTCAGCATACCATTCATTTCCCAAAGAGACACATCACTCTTTTTCACTCTTCCTCTCCCTCTTCCCACTTTCTGTTCCCATTAATTTGCTTCTCTCGTCCACAACCTTGGAACAAACATCATCTTTTTATCATCTTTCTTGGGCTCTTCTTGGATCCAAACACTTCACAATCCTCAGTTGGTCTCCTTTAGTCCTATTAACTTACCATCTTCTCTGCAGGCTCCCTTGTTCGAACAATCCCTTACTTCCTCAATGAGAATAGCGTGGTTATTAGCAGTTCAATAATCTACGCACAAGCAGCAATTGTGTCCTTGGATGCTATGGCACTCTACTCCTTTCCAAGTATGTTTGCACAAAACACATGCATCATGACACTTTTAAGGACCAGAGATTCTCCGTGACAAGGGCTTTCCATACCCTTCTGATGGAGGATAATCCCCTCCTGTTACAAGTGTGGTTGGATGGACATGAACTCCTCAAGGAAATCCTTTGGCTCCTTTTGTTCTAATGTCAAGCATTGTGAACCAACTCAAACAATTTTAAAAGACAGACCTTGTTTGGACAGATACTACAGTGCAACCCATTCAATAAATGGAGAAGCTAAAAGACTAGAATGTGATTCAGATAAAGTGAGCAAACAAGGCAGACACTTACCTGCTTTAGAATGGGTGAACATGGAATGAGCTCTCCAATGCGATTAATCCCAGAGTTTATTTTAGTCTTACGATGCCTTTCCACTGGAAGAGGAAAATGAAATCATCATCATGCAAGTGAAATGCATACAAACCATAGTTTCCATTCCCAACAAGCATGAGATCAAGGAGTTTGCCCATGTTCCCAAGATCCCTTGGTAGTATCACTGTATCATTTTACTACCACATGCATCTGTGTTTGCCCAGCTACAGTTTTACATAGGGAAAGAGGAAAGACAAATAACACAAGAAGGCACTTTGACTGAGGTCACATTGAACGCTTAAAATCAAAATGTCTTTGAAGAATGACTGCCCTGCTACAGGTAGTTTAATGTCTATGAGCAGGAACAAAGAAAAGACATGGCCCCCATTCCACTATTTCCATTTATCGCTTCAACCCACAGTGTAGGTCGAAACATCAGTAGAGTTGTCGCATGGTGGTTCCAGCCAAGTGGCTCAAGTATCTAGCTGAAGCAATAACTAGCAGTCAGGATGCATTTAAAACAAATACAGATAGTGCGATTCAAAATAATCCTGCATAAGGTGCAGAAAATTGAGAATGTACAATGTATGGTTTTTAAAATTCTTTCTTAATCAGCAAGATAGGTTGTTGACGAAATAAACAGAGTGTGGTTTACAATTATGAGACTAAAAGAAAGAAGACCAAATACAGGGAAAGGTGATAACCGATAGAAGTGGGAGCAACCACCGTAGTTGTCTGGCCACACTCTATATATTTTGAAGTAACCAGCTGTTAGTTGTGCCCATGGTTTAAACTCTGGCCTTCTAGTCCAAAACCATGACTCCGACAAGGGTGTCTTTGCAAACCCAGAACTACATGGTGGCATGGTAAGGCTCCAGATACACAAGTGGCACTGCTGGGAGGTGGAAACCAGCAATGTGGTGTCCCGTCCAACTTCAACAGGTCTCTTGGTCATAAAGTGTGCCCTTACCAGGCAGCAGTTGAGGGTGCTTAGGTATACACTGAACTCAGTACAAGAGGCACACAAAGACAATAGGTTTCGCCTTTGGGACCTACTGGTTTTACCAATAGTTTTAGCCATTATTTACAGCATCCGGGCACTGTACAGCAAGGATTTTAAAAAGAGGGGAAAACAAATCCTAGGAGGCAAGACTTGTCATTTTGTATGCTGTGCACCAAGAATGCATCTGCCTACAAAATGACGCAAGTGCATTCTTCTTTTTTTCCCCCAATCCTAATTAGATCGGTAAACAAAAAGAAAAAAAAAAGTTGTTTTTCTGTTCCACAGACTATAAGAATGTGTCAGTTATGCTGCAGGTCTGTCGGGCATTGTATACCACGCAGTGACAGGAGGAATTCCTTAATCTCTCAATGTTCAACGCTTCAAGAAGCGCACACACACGTGAAGTGGGAGATTGCCTTCACTCACATTGCCTGACATGTTATTGTTTCTCATGGATTTCATGACTCTTGAAAGACAGTTAAGCCTGTCAAACAGTGGCCCCGCAAGCTGGGAACTGAAATAACTGACTAGCAATGGACTTATTGCTCGGAACACACTAAAGAAGTCTCCATGAATGGGAGGCACAGACTGACTCACTATAAATTCCTACAACGAATATACTACACACCTGTCTCGCAGGCAATATTTAGTGGCCACAGCGACGCACAAAGCCTACGACGCCATGCCCACGAGACAGATTTTCTACACCTAGCCTGGGACTGCCTACCAAGTAGTGACTACTGGAGGAGGCCTGTCTAAGTTCTTAACAAAATAACAGGCCTGACACCAGCGGCCGATCCGCTCACAGCACTACTAGACTACGTAAAGAAAGAAAAAAGTCCCAAGGAGCAAGCGGAAATTTGTGCGACTGGCACTACTGATGGGCAAGCACAGAGCAGCCATACACTGGAGCAGAGGCAAGACTCTCACAAAAGTCGACTCGATCACAGACCTAGTCACATGCCGCACGCATGTGGAAATATACGGCGACCTACTACCCAGGACTTCTCGACCCAGAGACATCTGGGGGCTCCTAAGGGCATACATGGTCGATGAAACGACAGACTGAGAGAATGATATGTCACTCCGAGAAAAGCCTATAGCCCGTGTACCACCGAAAACAGTAAACACTGGGTACCAAGTTCCATGCACTATACCAATTGAAACTACCCCTGTGTATATGTGCGTAATCATGAAATTGATGCACTATGTCGGTTTGCTTTGTATCTGTATTGTTATATGGAATACTTATGCAAAACATTATAGACGTGCACTGCACTGACTGGTAATGTACAATGGCTTTATGATAAACAACGTTGAGAAAAAAAATCCATCTCTAGCGCAGCCCTAAAAAGGGCAAGAGCTCTAGAGTAAGGGTGTTCACAGAGACTTCTGTCGCACACTGCAGACAAAATGAGACCATGAAGTAGCAGGAAGCAAGCGTAAAACCCTATTCCAGTGTACCTCATAACCTTTCTCCTTCCCCTTCTCCCCCACCCCCATGAAGTTGTAGGATTGCGCTGGTGAGGGTAGGTACGTTTTCCACAGACCTCATCACTAAAGGCAATGCAGGATACTGGGACACGGAGCTGAGGCACACGTTTCTGCAGCATCTCACTGACCTAGTCCAATACTGGGTTTCTGTCAAGGTAAAACTAATGTACAGAACTTTAGCTATTGCCCGAACAGCATATATGTAAGAGAGCAATGTAAAAGAAAAGGCTTCTCTCTAACACTATTACAGCCTTACTCTAGGACAGAACCATTAGATTAAACAACACGCTAACAAACATTCAACATGAGGACATATTCAATAATGTTTATAGATAGCTGGACCCCACAGTCTGCTTAACCTTGTGTGTCCAACAACATTCCTGAATGGAGTCAAAAACCTTATAGACATGAAACTGAACAGAAATGCCAGAACGGCCACTCAGAGACTTCAAAACGAAGACATAATGGCTCCTTAGATAGAGCGAACGAACGAGTAACAGCTTTGAATGTTCTGGAATCTCTTCACATATATGTACACGCGGATTCTAGAAATGGCATGACCCAATCTTGTGTCAGGCATTCCTTTTAGGTGTTAGCAGCTCACGCTGTTTGGTTTAGGTCTGCATTCTGATATTTTCAGTGATGCATGTCTTATAGAAGAATCAAAACTAGCAGAATACAAAAAATATAGGACAGTTACTCCGTCATCATGAGGTAACCGACATTGCTGGCATCAGCGTGCAAATCTTAAATGACTTTGCATATGCAAAGGTTTTTGGGGGGTAGGAGGGGGCAGTTTGCAAATCAGTTGATTCCGATTTTTATATGCCATGTAAGAGCAAAAGGGTAGTTCTTTTTCTACTTTGAATGCCTGCTCCCACCTGAAAGAATCCGTTTTTCTTCTATTTCTTCTTTGTAAGAGACTTCTCTGTGAAGGTTTTCAGACAGAGGCTAGCCATTTACTTGCCCTAGGGAGTCTTTATTGTGCACGGCCAGACAGGACACCACACCTGTCCTCTGGGGACTTCCTGGCCACTGGGGTCCTCTGTAATGTGCATGCTTCTCTAAGAAACAAAGGAGGAATGAGTCTGGATTAAGCATCAGAGCACTTAATAGTGCTTGGAACTATATCTAAGGTCCTGCTCTTTATGGGAAGTGGCTGGCTGGAAAGCAGGAGGAGAGAAAGGAATAATTAAAGCAGGTTACCGGAAGTTTGGAGTATCTTTCATCTGCTTGCCCAAAGAGCATGAAGTTCATCATCAATGTTCTGATGACCATGTACCCCCTACATGACCGCCCACTAGAAAAGCGATTAAGCACCTCAAGGAGGAGCACAGCAATGCAGATTTCCTATTCTTTTCAATGGGAGCATGCATTCCGACCGGAAGACATGCTCTCATTGTAAAGAGCTGAGGTGCAGTTCATCCCTGCACCCCATGGCAGGCACCTCAAGGGGCCTGCCACCGGGTGCAGGGTTCAACAGAAGGGCACCATAGGTACCCCCTCAGCCGCCATCCGGAGGCCTTGCACCCATGGGGGCCCTGCTGGAGGCCCCCAAAGTCGGATTCCCACAGTCTTTCTGTGTCGGAAAGGCCGGCACAGAAAGGCTGTAGGAATCTGCCATCGTAATCTCTCGGGCGGAAAGAGCCGCCCTTGGGATTACAGGCCTTTTTCCGAATGGCAGACGGGCTCTCTGAGCCCGTCGGAAGCCATTCGGAAATCCTGTTTGGATAAATTTCCGACCGACTCCATCAAAATGGGTCGGTCGGAAATTAATCCAAACAGGAGATTACGGTGCCGTAGGAACGGCTCCGACCAAGGGTCGGAGCAGTTTCCTACGGCATCGTAATCGGCCAATGAAGTCATTATAGGCCAATACATGTAGTCAATATGATGTAATCTCAGGAAGGAGTGAGAATGAAAACAAAGTTCCTACCCGCGTTATGACTCTCCCGATTCTTCTTTTTTCTGAAACAAAAAAGGAAAGTGAGTAAGGATCGTGCGTGGTATAGAACAGTGGAACAGAAGACAGGATGTTTGGCAATCAAAATATTGGACCATAAGGGTGCAGAGCACCGAAATAAATTAGTAAACGAAACTCCACCCATCAGTCAGTACAACATGTTAAGACCTGCCATATTTAAAACTAAAAGTAAAGCAAAGATCATGCGAGACTAGGCAGAGGCCTTCATCACGACTCCCTCATTTCTTTCACTGCATAATCAGCTCATTGATATTAACTCAGCTAAATTATTTTCACTGAAAATGATGGTTAACTATATTTTCCACACAATTCATTTTTCCATTAGAAAAAGAAAAAAAAAAAAAAAATCACTGAAAAAATAGTGTGTGTGTGTGTGTGTGTGTGTGTTTTTAGTGTGTATGTGCGATTAGTGTGTATGTGCGATTAGTGTGTATGTGTGACTGGTGGCCCCCTAGAAGGCACTCCCAGGCACCCACAATATCCCTTCATATATGGGTGTTGCGTAACCTGGGTTCTAGTGCCCAGGTCTACAAGGTTTGGATTCCCAGCCCACGGGTACAAGGACTTAGTTCAGTGCACTATCGTTGAGCGGGGAAGTCCAGGTTACAGTAGCACCACACAACCCACTGAGCATTCCTGCAGGAGTGGTGTCCCTGCTTTCAGGGTTAATAGTAGTACCTTAAAGGTTTCAGGAACGCACTGGTAATTCAAACCCAATTTCGTTCTTAGAATAATCCTTCAAGCATTGCACTAAGAAAAGACACTATATTCAAAAGCGTTTGATTTCAACAGTTTCATCCAGTTGTTTAGCATAAGTAATAACCACACAGACAATAATTAAAACACTGATGGCAGTAAAAATAAAATGAACAATTCAAACATATTTAGAATATTTCTAGCAAACTAGCACCCTAAAGCTACTTCTATGCGCTATGCTATGACATCATGGAATAGCTAGCTTGCCTCTAGAGTTTCCTGGGGCCCAGTGCACTCCATACCTGGTCACAGTGGATAAGTTGTGGTTATCAGATTTCAACTGGGAGAGTGTTTAGATTAAATAACACTTTCACAAGTTCTGCATAAGGTAATGACCTTCAGAATGTGGACCAAAAGCAGACAGGCCAACTTAACTTTCTCAAAATGGAGTCGGAGTATGGGAATTCATGACATAGAGAAGCACAATGGTGGCCATCCCTGGAATAATGGTGGCCATCCTTGCCTAGTGGTAGTCTTGGCATAAAGGTGATCTTTCTAAAGGTTTTTTGGGCCGCCCTGCCCTAACCAGACCCCTGGTACTAAGGAGGTCATTGATAATACATGGCATAATGTGGTTACGGTCGTTAGATGTGCATACTATTTTTTATTCTTATTTGAAGTAATTTCCTTTTTGTTTGAAGTCATTTTTTGAAAAATTAAATAAAGCATTACTAAATACAAAAGAAAACAAGTTACTTACCTGTAACTTTAGTTCTCCAGTATTGGAAACTTTCATAGATTCACATGCTTGAATCATTCCCCGTCGTCGAGATGGGAGTCCCCGGGATATAAAAATAGCAATGCAAAGCCATTACAAACTAGAAACCAGGCCTAGGCCCATTCCAGTTTTGTAACATATCCACCTCTTTTTGTAAAAGAGACCAAATAACATCAACAACCAATCAGATCAGCCTCACCCCTTAGAACCTTCCTGAGAGAACCTCAGACCTTCAGATTTTCGTAGCCGTAGTGCCATAGAGTAATCAAGAACATGCAGAAGGTTGAGCTTTCCCAGGGGATGAGGGTGGGTCGCATGTGAATCTATGAAAGTTTCCAATACTGGAGAACTAAAGTTACAGGTAAGTAACTTGTTTTCTTACTCCAGTATTGGAACTTTCATAGATTCACATGCTTGAATCAGAGTAGCTAGCACTAATGAGCACATTTTTTGTCGTTATTATATTGAACACCCATAAACAATGTACAGAAGAATAGAGAAATGTAACATTTTCTCATTTAGACTTCATAAAATATCACGACTACATAAAGTGTAACCCCAAAGAAGTAGAGAAATAACAAGAAGCATCATCAAAGCTTACAAGCCCACAGAATATAATCAGAAACAGTACATTTATCTAACAATGTGCGAAAACTTCCATAAAAAAGGAAGGAGGGATGAGAGGGAAAGCTCACTGATACTGAAACAGGTTCCTCAGGACTGCTTGTCCTACTGCAGTGTCACTCTGCGTCGAAGAATCCAAGCAGTAATGTCTGGTAAAGGTATGGATACTCTTCCAGGTGGCTGCTCTGCAGATGTCCCGGATAGGTACCCCAGCAAATAGGGCTGTAGAGGAAGAGACTGCCCTCGTGGAGTGAGCACGGACTTTACCCTGTATGGGTTTCCCAGCTAATTGATGACAATACTGGATAGAACTGGCAATCCAACGTGCAATTCCTGGTTTAGAAAGGGGAAAACCCTTACGAAGAATACTGTAAGCCACAAAGAGTTGAGGTGACTTCCTAAAGTGTTTAGTCCTTTGGAGATAAAATTTTAAGCAACGCTGAATGTCTAATGAATGAAGTGACCTTTCCGCTGGAGTTGCAGGTCCAGGGAAAAAAAGCCTTAAGAACCGCAGGTTCGTTCAAGTGAAAATCCGAGGGCACCTTGGGGATGAACTTTGGGTTAGTGCAGAGCACTACTGTGTCCTTTTTGAACTGCAGAAAAGGTTCCTGGATAGTGAGTGCTTGTAATTCGCTAACCCTTCTAGCCGAAGTAAGAGCCAGCAGAAGAGCCACCTTCCACAACAGGAATTTCAAGTCCGCCCTATGAATCGGCTTGAAGGGATGCTTCATGAGCTGAGCCAAGACCACGTTAAGGTGCCACAGTGGTGGAAGAGGCTTAATCGGAGGGAAGACTCGAAAAATCCCCTTTATAAATTGTTTAATTATTCTCGCTGACCAAAGAGAAGGGCCCGAAGTTGTTCTCCTGTAGCGAGAGATGGCCGCGAGGTGAACCTTAATGGAAGCATGAGCCAGGCCCGCTTTTGCCAAAGACAGGATGTAAGGCAGGATTTCATGAGCTGAAGAAGAGAATGGATGCACTCCCGATTCTTGGCACCAGTGACAAAATCTTTTCCACTTCATGCGGTATGTCTTGTTTGTACTCTGAGCACGAGCTTGGGAAAGGATTTCTCTACATTCTGTAGACAGCTTTAGGTTGAGAAACTCTCTGTGCTCAGGAGCCATGCTGATAATTGCAGGGACTTGGGATCCGGATGCAGTATCTGGCCCTGGGACATTGTCAGTAATGACGGATTAGGATCCAAAGGAATCGGATGCTGTACTGACAGGAGAAGCTCCGTGTACCAGAACTGGCGAGGCCAGGAGGGCACAGGGAAACATTTTGCAGGGTTCCGTCTTTAATTTCCTGAGAAGCCTCGGGAGAAGAGGAATGGGGGGGAAAGCGTAGACAAAGGCGCCTGACCATGCCATCGAAACGCACTCCCCCAGGATCCCAGATGGTGATGCCAGCTTGCGAAGTACCAGCATTTCTTGTTGTCCAGTGTCGCAAACAGATCTATGGACGGTTTGCCCCACAGTCGAAAGACGTCGTCCAGTGTCCTCTGGTCCAGCTCCCACTCGTGGCAGACTGACTTCAACCTGCTTAGCGTATCTGCCCTCTCGTTGAGATTTCCTGGAAGATGCTCCGCTTTCAGAGAGACCCCATGAAGGATCGCCCATTCCCAGATACCCTGAGCTTCCACAGACAACAGACGGGATCTTGTGCCGCCCTGTTTGTTGACATAATGCATGGCCGTGGTATTGTCTGTTCTTATCAGAACCGATGATTTTTTTATTCTCGGGAGAAACGCCTGTAGGGCTAGGCAAATTGCTCTGAGTTCTAGCAGATTGATGTGTAAAAGGCGATGATGCTGTTGCCATCGACCACTGATCTGGAGGTCCTGTAAGACCGCTCCCCAACCCTCCAGGGATGCATCTGTCGTGATTATCTGAGGAGCCGGGGTGACCAAAAAGGAGACCCCCTGGGAAATGTTCTTCTTTTGAATGCACCATGAGGTGGCTTCTCTCATTGGTGTAGTGACCGTGATTATGTCCTCGAAAGATCCTTGCGCCTGGCCACTGTAAGTCCAGTTGCTCCTGGAGAGGACGCATTCGTAGCCTGCAATGGGGTATTAGAGGAATGCAGGACGAAATGGATCCCAGAAGGGACTTGTAGAGGCGAACTGAAAGTGACCTTTTTATGAGTAGGCGGGCTATAGACATCAGCTTGGTTTGCCTTTCGAGTGACGGAAATGCCCTGTTCAGGGATGTGTCTAACATGGCTCCTAGAAAAATGACGTTCTTAGACGGATGCAAGTTTGACTTTTCCCTGTTGAGGGTGAGACCTAGACTTTCGAACATCTTTGTACAGGCCGCCGCTGAATCCCTGGCTGAGGTTTTGGAGGGGGCTTTTAGCATCCAGTCGTCCAGGTAAGGGAAAACCTGGTGTTTTTGGCGCCTGAGAAAATCCGCTATCGGAGCCAGAATTTTCGTAAATATTCTTGGGGCCGACCTGAGGCCGAAAGGGAGGACCTTGAATTGAAAGCGGCTCTTGGCTACTGTAAAGCGAAGGAACTTCCTGTGCGATGGATGGATGGGGACGTGAAAATATGCGTCCTCTAGGTCCAACATGGCCATGAAATCTCCTGAATTCATAAGTCGAAGTATGTCCTGTAAGGAGATCATTCTGAACGACTGCTTTATGAGATCGGTATTGAGCTCCCTGAGATCTAGGATCGGGTGTCATTTTTCGACAGTCTTTCGAACGAGAAAGAACCGAGAGTAGAAGCCCTTTCCTCTTTGGGAGAAAGGGACTGGTTCTATTGCCCCTTTTAGCAACATTTGTTGGACTTCTAGGCGCAGGAGATGAAGATGTTTTGTTAAGTGGACACGAGGAGGGGTGTTTGGAGGAGGATGAACAAACTCCAACGTGTGGCCAAATTGAACAATGCTGAGCACCCAACGATCTGATGTTATTTGCTGCCAGTTTTGGAAGTATAGAGAAATCCTGCCCCCCTACAGGTGTTTGATGAGGGGTAGGAACAGTAGTCAGAGCCTGCAAGCCGCTATTGACGTCTCGAAGAATCCTTCCCCGGACGTCCTGCTCTGCCTCTAGGGGCCGATTTCGAATAGGCGGCTGACTGACCTCGTCGCTGATTATATTGCGGATGGTAAGACTGAGGCAGGTATGTAAGAGGAGTACCTATATTGCTGGTACCCTCCTCTATATGAAGGAAGCCCTCTACCTCTCGCTCCTCGAAAGGGAACCTTGCAATATTGAAGCGTTCCCAGCGACTTCGCCGTGTCTGTGTCCTTTTTTATGTCTTGGAGAGCGTCATCCACATGTTTTCCGAAGAGCGCCTCTCCATCGAATGGAAGGTCTAAGATTTTGTTCTGGACCTCTGGTCTAAAGGAGGTAGCTCGAAGCCAACCCTGGCGACGTAGGACCGCTGCTCCCGCCAAGGAACAAAAAGCGGTTGTGGCAATATCCATTGCACAATAAGCAACTTCAGAGGAGGCCCTCTCTCCCTCCAGGAGGATTTTTTTTGCTTCTGTTTTACTGTCCTAGGGTAGTTGATCAAGGTAAGGAGAAAGATCACACCACATCTGGCGGTCGTAGCGATCCAGAATCGCTAAAGTGTTAGCTGCTTTGACTAGGAGGCCTGACAGAGGAGAATCTTTTGCCCGCATTGTCCAGACGTCTGCCTTCCTTGTCCGGAGGTGTAGTAAGAGGAGCTGCTGGATTTTTAGACTTCAGCTGCGCTGCCTGAGATATGACTGAGTCCGGTTTCGGCTGACTCACTAGGCAAGCCGGGCTATCCTCCGGTGCTTTATATTTTTTCTCCAATCGAGGAAGCACTGGGACCACCGTAGCTGGGGTCTTCATGACTTTAAGACCCTCTTCCCAAACATGATTCACAATAGGGATGGTTCTTACAGTCTTTTTATAGGGCTCCTTAAAATCATATAGGAAGCAGTCTGTCTGCGCCGAAAGCATAGGTAGATCAAACCTCTTGGCCGCCCTTTCCATCAGATTGTGGAAACCACCAATATCCCCCGGAGGAGAATCCACAGGTACCGGTGACGGAGAAGAAGGAGTAGGGATAATATAATCATCCCACTCAGCATGCGGGTCTGGAAGATTCGTATTCCCTTGGTCATCATCCGAAGTATCTTGTTGGATAATAGAAGTAGTCGGTGGAGATCGTCTATTATTTGCAGTGGCAGTGGTGGTACTCGAGGGGTGGAAGGCACCGAGGGTAGTCCAATGGGACCTGAGCCCAGTTCCGGAGCTGCAGCCGATGTTGGAAACCTCCGTTTATAGTCTGATAGCATAAACTGCAAGTCCGAAATCAAGGAGGACGGCATACAGACCATCTCCTCTTGATATCCTCTATGGTAGTCCTGGGGAGGATCATAATCCTGTTCCTCTTCATATCCCTCTTCAGAATCTTCCTCCTGGCACTTCACGTGCAGTTCAGAAGGACTATGGGCATATCCGAAAGGACCGTCATCATCCGAGTCCTCTTCTTCCAGGAGGTGAGAGGGTAATAGAGGGGTCACCTTGCTAGGAGAAGTGACATCAGGAGGCACCTGGCGCCTTCTCTCTTTTCCTGCAGACTTTTTTTATTCCCGTCGGTGTCGTCGACGATGTAGATATTGTCATCGACAGCGCTGCCGTCGATACCGTCGACATTACCGTCAACGGTGTCGTCGTCGACACTGCCGTCGTCCTCTTTGTTGCCGTCGTCATCTTCGTCGTCGCTGCTGTCGTCGTCAACAGCTTCGTCGTCACTGCAGTCGTCGCCTCCGCCGATGGAGTTGGAACTGCCTTCGTCGACGCCGCCACAGCTCTCGCGACGATCCCATCGTCGGAGTAGATGAAAGTTTAAGAGACTGGTCCTTGTCACTCCGCGTCAACGATGTCGGTTTCTTCGTCGACGGTGTCGTCGACAGCTTCGTCGACGATGGAGACTTTCTCTTGTCGCTCCTCAGGAGGAACAGAGGAGAGTTTTTTGAACACCTTTCTTCTCTCAGGAGGGGAAGGAGGAGGAACAGAGCTCGACTTCCTCACACCACTGCCTCCTGTTGTAAGTCCCTTCCTCTCCTTTACACCTCGGTGAGGAGATTTAGATGGGCTGCGCCTGTCAGACCCATGAGAGGTCTTTTTAGAGGCTTTTTGAGGGTGCTCCTCAAAAGAAGCAGGGACAGATCTTCTAGAAGACGCATCAGATGAGGCCTCATCACTGTCATCACTAGAGATTGGATCTTTCTGGATTTTAGCTTTTGGAGCCAGGTAAGGAGATGCCCCTCACGGTCCCTCGGGGTTTTTGTAGAAAAGGTACGACATACCTTGCAGTCCTTGGCCTTGTGGTCCGGATACAGGCAATATATGCAATCTTTATGAGGGTCATCCACATAAAGTCTCTTTTTAGAGCAGGTGGCACAAGCTCTAAAAAGGCCTTTTTTCTCCTTGTCTGTCATGATGAAAAAGGGAACAGACCAAAAAAGTAGAGTAATCTGTTGAAAAAAGTATTGAAGAATTCTCTCAAAAGTAGTAATAAGGAAAAAACTGAGCAGAGCTCAGTGGAGACTCCCTAGCACAACGTGCGGTAGAAAATCTGAAGGTCTGAGGTTCTCTCAGGAAGGTTCCAAGGGGTGAGGCTGATCTGATTGGTTGCTGATTTTATTTGGTCTCTTTTACAAAAAGAGGTGGATATGTTATAAAACTGGAATGGGCCTAGGCCTGGTTTCTAGTTCGTAATGGCTTTACATTGCTATTTTTATATACCGGGGACTCCCATCTCGACGACGGGGAATGATTCAAGCATGTGAATCTATGAAAGTTCAAATACTGGAGTAATGATGCCAACCTTGGCATGCAGTGCCTCCTCTTTGTTGAACTGTGGCACCCCATAGCACACAGTCACGCCTAATAGAACAGTGACACTTCTTGACTTACTATGGACATCCTTGTTCAAACCGTTCTTGATGGGTGGGATAGTTTGCAAAAGTCTGTGCCACTGGCAATTGCTCAGGACCTCTTTCCAATCCAACTTATTTTTGCCCTACCGCTTTCTCATTGCAGACAATGACCATGCAGATGCAATCCAGGCTCAACTGGTTTCAGTCTCGTTGGTCTTCAACAATGAAGTGTAGTTTGAGTTCGGAGGCACAATGAGCGTGGTGACCACGTATGGGTAGGACTATCACAGAGGTAGTTGTACCCAAAACAGAAAGATGATGGGTGGATCTCTTGCATAATTTTCAATCAATGGAAAATGGTCTAGGACTCATTACTGTCCATCTTTTTTGCAAGCTATGTCACTCCGGACGGGTTCAGTCATATGCAAATCAGACTTGGTCCTGCTCCAATAAGAAGTCCAACCTGTACCACAGCAGGTCATTTCTCTGCTAGATAGGAACACAGCAAACCCAAATCAATTTACATGTTGTTGGTCCTCAGCAATGAGGTGGTTAAATGGGAGCCATTCTTGGCACTGTGGTGTCCACTCCAAGCTTAATAGTGGCTATCATTGGCATAATGTGGTCAGCATTGCCATTATGGAGACCATTCATGACTTGTGATGGTAATACATGGGCATATGAGGCGGAATCTGTTCATAAGAGATAGTTACATTTGATGACAATGACAAGCTGCTCTTTGGGGCTCAAACATGTACTTACTGAAATAACATTTTTAAAATCCCTATTTCCATTTTTTTTTTTTTTTTAAAGTTTTTTCCCCCAGAAAATGAAAAGCTTTTATTTCTGTAAAAATGTGAGCATGTTCCAAAACTGATAAGTTGATGCTTGGGGACAAAACATTTGCCAAATTAAAGCTGACTTATTGCTGATGAGGTTTCTTTAATGACAGAGAGCACTTCGTGGGATGGATGTTCGCACTCCAGTGGGGTAACATGAGTCCTTCGCTTTGGTGGTCACCATCTTGCCTGGTGTACTCTCTATCATAACTGCTGAGATCTGTCAGCACACCTCTGTATAATTTTCATCCATTAGAAAACCGTGAAGTACAGAAAAGGTGAAAGACCCGTGATCAACCAATAAATTCCAAGCAAAGATCGATTTAGCTTATTCTGAGTGTACAACTGTTCCATGTGGACAGCCAAACCTTTTACCTAGAATGGCAGAGCAGCAGAACCACCTGAAACCCTAGCCAGTCACTCCACTCCCCCAGACCTGCACAGTTAGGAAACACCCTTGGCCAAGAAAAGGTGCCCAGCTCCGTGACTTCCATTGCTGGCACACTCCTTAAACTCCATGACTCGCTGAGGTATTTGCATGCAACCCTCGCATATTTTTAGGTCTTTCTTCTTCAATCTGGTTCTGTGTGTGCGTGGGATGTGTACGAGTAGGAGTCCTTCAGAGCAGAGGTGTCTGGGTGGTTGATGGAAGGAGATGTGACTGTTCAGGTAGGTGGGGGCTAAGTTGTATAGTGCCTTGAATACGTGCGAGTTTGAAATGAGCACTTGTGTGTATCTGGCGCCATCGGGGTTCCCTGAGGTGTGGTATGGTGTGAGTTGTGTGTGTGAGGTGGAGAATAAGTCTGGCTGTTAAATTCTGAATGGCTTTTAGTGTTCTACTGTGTTGCTTGCCGATTCTGAAGGTAGAGGGTGCTCCCGTAGTCCAACTTGCTGGTGACTAGGGCGTGAGTGACAGTTGTTCATGGGAGTCATTTGAAGATCTTCCTCAGCATCTTCAGGGTGTGGAAGCAGGATGCAGTGACACCACTGACTCGTGTGCGGTCATGCCCAGTTTGCGATGATTATTCTAATGTGCCTGCCGTAGGTGCTGGGTGTGGGTCTGAATTCGGCCAGCCAGCAGTTCAAGTCCCATGATGAATTGTTCTTGCTGAAGATCACTACTTCTGTCTTGCTGGCGTTGAGCTTGAGACAGTTGGCTTTCATACAGTTAGAGGCTTCGGTCATGCAGGAGGTGAACTTGTTTCTTGTGTAGGGTTCTTGTCCGAGAGGAAGAGTATGAGTTACAGGTCGTCAACATAGGAGAAGATGTTGAAGTAATGTGCACAGATAAAGTTCGCCAGAGGGATCATGTATGCGTTGAAAAGCCTAAGAGGCGCTCTTCCTACAACAGCAACATCTCTTCTCATGTCTCATCCCACTATGCCTGCCCCCGAGGCTAGCTTCACAAGTCTTTACTCTAACTATTGACAAGTCTTTACTCTAGTTACTTTGAAGGCTTCTGTCACTAGCTTTAGGTACTCTTTAGGATACCGTTCCAATCAAATTTTTTAAACCTCGGCTCCTTTTGTCAGTCCTTAGTGTACTGCTCTCTACAATACCTCCCTCTCGTCTTGATTGGTCTCAAGGATTGGAAGCCCAGTTAATTCTCCTGCTCTAGATGCCATCATCCAGTCCTATCATCTTAGCTAACTACAGACCTATTTCCTTTCTCCCAGCCTCTGCCAAAATTATTGAATCTTTTGTCAACTTTCAGTTCTCCTCCCATTTACAGTTAAAGC
The DNA here is from genome assembly GCA_963921515.1 of Calotriton arnoldi. NCBI lineage: Eukaryota > Metazoa > Chordata > Amphibia > Caudata > Salamandridae > Calotriton > Calotriton arnoldi. The sequence goes on from CAWUFW010013278.1 coordinate 372,244, forward strand.
ACTGTCTATAGCATCATTGGTCTAGCTTCAGACACTCCTTTAGGACTGACATTCCTTTAGGACTGAGGGCATCCCAGTTATAGTCTAAGAATAAAATCCATATGGATGAGTTTGCTTGATCTTTCCACAACAGACTGACACGCTCTCCCATCCCAACCAACAAATCTTCATGTAGATTAGGATAGGGGCCTGTGCCCGTGATTGGTGTCCTGTGCCCAAGCTGTAATGCTTGCCTTGTTTCAATTAGACTTTAAACATATCTGCTGTGCGATACCTATGGGCTCTGCCCTTGGTCCTACACTTTTTAGCTTCTATGCAACATTTCTTGCTTCTATGATTCATTCTTCAGTTTTTTCATACTCTGATGACATGCAGCTGATCTTGCACTTTAATGGGAATATCTTCACCCTGTGCACTACGGCACTTAGAGGCTTTTCCTCATCACATCATCAATCAAGTTCCCGCTCATTAGCCTATCTCCAAATGAGGACTACTGTGGCTTGGTGATAGGCGAATTTCTAAAACAAACATTACACGCTGAATAATCATTACACAAATAAACAAAACTGCACAGGTCATTAGCCACTGCTCCTGGGCCGGGTCCCTCGCCGCCTCTGCTGCTCCTGAACAGGAACAGCTCCCTCCCCTCCTGTAAGCCAATCACAACGCTGCAATGGCAGCGTTGTGATTGGTGCAGAGTCCCGGACGGCGCCCAGCCGGGCGCCTGTAGGGAGGCCATTTTCTCTATGTAGGCTGCATGCAGCCTACATAGAGAAAATGCACAGTGCGCATGACTGTTTTGGTCGGCCCCAGGGCCGACCAAACAGTCAGGGCACTCAGAGTGGTGCAAGCCACTCCTCCCCGACCCGCCCGCCCCCCCCCCAACCAGGCATACCCGCCCCCAACCAGGCATACCCTCCCACCCGCCCCCAACCAGGCATATCCATGCCTTCTGCTTTCTCGCTGCGCGAGCAGCAGAAAATAAAATAGGATTTAAAATACCCTTTTATTTTCTGCTTCTCGCACTGCGAGAAAGCAGTGGGGCGGCGCTCCAACGCCCTATGGAGCGGCCGCCACTGTTGCAAAAAGCTAGTTCAAGCTATTATTTTCTCTGCTTCTCGAATTATACAAAACCTGGCATTCCGAATTATTGTCAGTCTCAAAAATACTGTCATATTACTCCTCCTTTACAGGCACTTCACTGGTTACCTATTGAGAAGAGTTACCTCTGCAAGTATCTCAGATTATGCGTTGGCATCAGATGACTCCTATGCACATTCATACAATGTGCCTTCACTATCAACGAGGTAGATACCTCCTTGCTTCCTCTGTGGACTTTCTTCAAGTTCCTAAACTCAATTGTGCTAGATTAGGAGGGAGAGCTTTTTCTTACCAAATTGGTAAAGCTTGGAACCCTCTTGCTATCTTTCTGCATTCCATTTCCCCCCTTTCCTTACTCAGTAAGCATTTGAAAACCTGTTCGTTTTCCCTATGCTTAGTTCTCCTGTTGAGGCTCTCTAGCATGAGGATATCCGAGGTCAAGTAATTGCACACTTAAGAAATTTCTAATTAATCGAAATCTTATAGCTGGGAGGTCCTCTAAAGGTATGAACTCACCGGTGTTTGATCTTTGTAGGAGTCTCATTTTCAGACAATTCAGGCATGGCTTCAGACGAGGCCACCTGCATGAAAGAAGAAAAACAATTGGCACTATGAACTTCACAGGAGAACAAAGCCTCTGCCACCATATTACATTCCATGGAATGGGAGGAAAACAATGCAAGGGGTTAGACAAGCATCAGTTCTGTTAACTTTAGACTTGAGCTGCGTTCCATGGCTATTATCTGTGCCTGATGGACAGCAAGGGAACTGAAGCTCTCCCTAACTTTATAGAATCCTAAATCATCCCACCTTTGCTACTAGTCATAATGGAGTTAATGCCCTAATAATACCAACTCTCCTCCCCCATAAAGCAACTTATCACAGCTTTGGGTTTAGGAATTACAGTTCGAAGTCACCCATGGTCCATAAACGTCCTGTACAGTGAAATTCTCGAAGGTCTATGGCTTCTGATCATAGATAGCCTGGTGAACACAGTCTGGCCTCAGCGATATTTTATGCTATTTAGCGCTGTATCCAATTATCACCTGCTGAACAACTTTAGCCAGTTTAATAATAAAGCAGTGCATGAACATTTCATTTTATGCATATCTGCATTCCCCTGTGTGCATGTGTTGAGTGCATGCATTCCAGCATGAACTGAGTGAGAGGCAGGAAGCATGCGTGTGTGAGAGAGAGAAAGAAATATATTAATGTTATTCTTTGTAACAAAGCGGTAAACATTTCAATCAGAAATATTGCAGAACATGACACTTTTACGGTGGCGCACACACAATATTAGCAGGCATAGGAAAGAAAGAGAAATAGAGCCTCTTCCAAGATCTCCTGGTTGCATACAATCCTGTAGTGGATCATATGTAAAAGCATATAAATGTGGGGAAAAGCCACAAGCAACAGTTCCGTCAGAGACCCATTGTACTGTCTTCCAGTGACAGGAGCCTCCACCCTCTCTGGAAAAAAGGTACTAAAACCAAAGGGCACTCCCAAGTCCTGCCCAGCACAGTCCTAGATAGGACTGTATTGTTCTGCAGCATTCTATAAAACTTTCATACCTTGCTGAGGCCCTAATGTCCCAGTCAAGTACATGGTTACTACTTCTGCAGAGCATGGATGGGATAAGACTTTTGGTTGAGGTAAAATTTATCAGTGGTGAGTTTTGGGGCCATGGGTGACCCTTGGATAGTGTGCGTCAGACCTGGCGGGAAGAATGCACACGTGTTTGAAAGCAAAAAGAATGTATGGCTAGGATCACAAGGATTAGGGAAAATCCAGGTCTATATTTCTCTTCTGGACTCGTGTTGCTAGTTTTACTACATTTCTTTATAACTTTTATTTTTTTATTTTTTTTAACAGTTACCCATACTTGAATTTGAATTTAATTTATAAAGCGCACGAATCACCTCGATAGGGGTATCTCCGCGCTATAGATTACTACAGCCAACCAAGAAAACAAACAAATCAGAACAGTGAGGTTTTTAGCAGGCTTCTAAACTTCAGGTAATCTGGGCAATGACGCAAATGAATGGGAAGTTGGTTACAATAGTAAGGGACTAGGTAGGAGAAAGCTTTGCCACCCAAGCGAGATTTTTTATAACGCAGAATGAGAAGTAGAGATTTGGACCCTGATCTAAGGTACCTGGGTGGCAAATATTTGGTGAATTTATCTGATAGATAGCTGGGACTGAGGCCCTTTAGAGATTTGTAGACAATGCAACAGGTCTTAAATCTGATCCGCTTCCTCACCGGAAGCCAATGTAGATGTTGCAAAAGGGGGGAGGGAGGCCGTTCGGGGAGGAGCGTTGGAAACAGTTATTTATCAGACTGTATTCTCATTTTCATCACCACCCATCTCCCTTTATTATCCACCTTATTTATCATAGGAAGACGCCACAGTCGGGGTGGAAATCTCTTGTGGTAAAGTAAAGGGAAAATCTTAAAAGTTTTATTAAACCTTTTAGCAAATTTGTAAAAATATTTTTATGTTAAATATAAACGTAAATTATTTTTATATATTTATTTTAAATGTAGAACAAAATCCAAAAAGCAACAGCAATATTAACAATTCTGAATTAAATCTTTAATTTTAATACGGTAAGTTAAATAAAAAAGACTTTTAGAAGTTTAAATCCAAAAAAATAAAAAATCACACCTAAAGATATTTTTTATTATGTATTATTAATAATATAAAGTAATATATAGAATTAAAGGTAGTTTAACTAGATTAAAAGTTATTACCTGAATTTTTCAATTAATATTAAAATATTGTATAATTAAAAATATATATGCACTCTTTTTCGCTATTTTTCCTAATATAAAATTATATTTATATTATTAACTGTTTTAAATGATTTAATCTATTTTACCATTATTTCCTACAGAGTTTTATTTTAAGTTTGTAAGTTTTATTTTAAGTCTCTATCCCCGTTATTTTCTATGTGGAATGCCAGTTTCAGCAGTTGGTTATGTGTGATGCTGGACTTATTACTATTTCTTTTAGGCAGGAGTAACACACTCCTATATTTAGCTCCACCCCCTTTTTAAGGGGGTGTAGACGTGTAAGTCTACACTTTTGACTAACTTTACACAGTGAAAGGATAAATTACACACATAGATTATCCACAAATATAAGTTACCTTTGTGAACAGCTCCTCAGGTCGTTGAGGCACTAGAAAAGGTGGTTCAGGAGCACAAGATGAAGACTGAAGCGAATGCAATAGAGAGGAGGCGGATGAAACAAAAGCATATGGTGGTCTTAGATATGGAGGAAAGCTTAGAGAGCAGTGCGAAAAGGAATTATAGAAGGATTCTTAACGTAGCAGAAGGTGTAGAAGAAGATGACTTAAAAGCCTTTATGATCAACCTTTTAAAAAGTGCAGTGCTGCCGGTGGATTCAGACACATATCTCTTGCATGAAATCCAAAGAGCCCATCATGATCCTTTCAAACCCAGGAAGATATTACTAAGCTTTTTGATACATTGTGTAAAGGAGCAGATTATGGGAGCAGAGCTCCAGTCAAAGTCATTACAGAGGAAGGGTGTAAGCTTCAGTATATGTACGGATGTTTCTGGACTGATGCAAGATCGGTAGTTTGTGCTTAGAGGATGGATGAACCAAGGGGATTGGGAGCAAAGGCCCACATGAAATTTCCTGCATTATTGAAAGTAATGTACGATATTGAAATGCATAATTTTGGAGACCCGGAAGAGGTGGATCAATTCATCCTGAAAATAAAAACGGATAAGAGAACGATTAACATTTATATAATGTCAAGGAAAATAGGGGGAGGGTTTCCCAGAGTGGGCAGGGTAAGGAGTGCAGTTTGGGGTTGGGCACAGGGTCACTGGGTGGTCAGCATGAGGGAGAAAAAAAGAAATTGTCTCCTCATATACACACCACCCAGTTAATGTGCTGCTAGTCTCAGAGTATTGCGTAAGACGATTAAGGTCTTTGACTTTTATAGAGGAGGTGGTTAGCATACTGGGCCAATCTATGCCCTCCTTATCACAGAATGAATGGGCTAAAAATACAGAAAAAGCAGCGCCAGGTGGTTTGATATCTTAGAGACCATGGAGCCACAATAATGATACTGAAAGAGAAGCATCTCCTGAAGGAAGAGCTAGAGACACTTTTTAGTAAAGCGCAATGGGTCATGAAAGTAACATTCACTGATCAGATGTGCAGCACAAGGGGTGACAATTTGGGTGAGGGCATGTCCAGGAGTAGGGATACTAGGAAATAAGGTGGACAATAAAGGGAAATGGGTGGTGATGAAAATGAGAATACAGTCTGCTACACTGGTATGTGCAGGCTATTATGGCCCAAATGTAGATGACCTAGCTCCGCTAAGGCAGGTTTACATGAACTTGTTGAAATATAAGTCTAGAATTGTTATAGGCAGGGATTTTAATATTTTGATTGATAATCGCCAAGATAGGTTAACGGCGCACTCTCAGGTACACTCGCTGAAATCTCGTTCATTTCTGTCTTTTTTGAGGAAAGAGTTAGGGGTATGTGATATTTGGAGAGTAAGGGCAGGCAATGTAAAAGAGTTCACAAAACATTCCAAGAAGTATGGGCACTTTCCCGGTTAGATTTCTTTCTATTAGCCAGGAGAGAATTTGAAAATGCGATGTGCTTAGAACACCGTCCAATACACATACTGGATCACACAGCAGTGTATTTGGAACTTAAAATTGCAAGACGGAGGACAAAACTGAGATGGACTTTAGCTAGGCGGTTGCTTCACATGGAGGATGTACTCAGAGTTGAAAAATAGCTCCATGTTTTTCTTTTCCTTTCATATGAACGTAAACTCAGCTAGTATCCATGGGGTGCTTAAAGGCATTTTTGAGAGGGCAAGTTACGAGCTTAAATAATACAAAATAAAAGAAGGAAAGACTGATTCACAGTATGGAGGAAAAGATTAGGGAATTACAAGTGGCACTGGAAGATTGTAAGAAGACGAGAATTAGAATCTGCACTACAGGTGTCACAGGAGGCATTGAAAATGTACAAGGAGAGGCAGTCCACACAGAGGTGGGAATCAAGTAAAATACAAATCAAGCACCAAAAGGTACACTAGGCCTAAGGGGTTGGTTTTTACCAACAAGGGGTATTCTCTGTATTGATGACAAGTCTTTCGGTTAAGGATGAAGACCCTCACCCACACTCAGAGTGCAAGGTGTGAGATAGGGAGAAATTGAAATTACCTCTTGGTGGGCTGAGCAGTAACTTTTTCTGGTGCCCACCAAGTAGTTTTAATTTCTCTCCATCACATACCCTGCACTCTGCACTCCCCACTCACACTACCAACTGTCACAGGGCCTGAACCCAAATAACCTCAGGAGCTCCTCCTCTTTTTTGAAAGGAGTTGTAGCCCACACCAGGAACCATCAGTCCTGGCGTGAGGAGAGACCCAATGATGTAGCATGCCACCTGTGGGTGGGTGAGGGTCTTCGTCCTTAACAGGAGTACAGCTATGCCCCTTGTTCGTAAAAACCAACCCCTTAGACCTAGTGTACCAGTTTGTGCTTGATGTGTGTGTGTCAGGGAGCGGTACACATCTGGTCGCTCTAAATGCTCCTATTAAGACTCTCTTTGTGATTTATATGTAAGCAAGTAAAGTATGCCATTTTCTTTTTTTACTTTTTATTAAATCATATAAAAAACACAGCAATGCAGTTCATCCAAACAAACCCACAATCAGATACAAAGCGTACATATGGCATTGTGCGTACATCATCCCTCCTTAATGCATTAATCAGGTGTTTCTTCAATAGCATTAGATAAGTCATGCAATCCAGATTCGCTATGGCGCAATTCCACCGTAGGAGATAAGCAAATGTCCCCCCCGGTAAGCATTCCACGCTGCCCACTTACAGTCCCACTTCTGGGGGCATCCTCTGTGTTTAAAAACATCTTTCTCTGCAATCATGGCTCTGTCCATATCAGCGGCCCAATGTCCAACATGCAGCACATCCCCCACCCCCCATTTTTGTGCAATGTTTCTTTTTGCAATGGCCCATCCCAGCAACACCCATGATTTCTCGGTCTGAGTGAGGTCAGTAGCATCCCAAATATTCAGTAAACAGAGTGTGAGAAAGTGCCCTTTTCTGCATGGTATGCCCCCACTTTGTGCTGAATTGCTGATGTTCTTTGACTGAGTGTGCCCTGGGCTCCTGCTAATCAGGTGCCCAGGGCCTATGTTCCTTCCCTAAAACTGCATTGAAGCCTAAACCCAATTGGCATCTCTGGCCACATGTCAGCCCCTGGTAAATGGTACCACAGGTACCCAGGGCACTGTGACCAGAGAAGGCCTCTAAGGGCTGCAGCACTTATTGTGCCACCCTTAGAGGCCCTGTACCCTGACACTCACACACTGCCTTTGCAGGCTGCGTGTCTTGGTGCAGAACAAAGTGAAGAGTCGACATGGCACACATCCCTGTGTGCTATGCCCACAAACCACTGCCCTGGCATACATCAGTCACCCCTCTAGCTGGGTGCCCTATGCCAGTGGTGAGGGTACAGGTGCATGAGCCCTGTACCCCTACAGTGCCCAAGTCCATTCCTGGGCACTGTAAGTGCAGTGCTGCCATTAAGAGTATATGGTGCTGGGAGTTTGTCATTATGAACTCCACAGCACCATGATGGCTAAACTGAAGACTGGGAAGTTTGGTATCAAACTTCTCAGCACATTAAACCCACACTGATGCCAGTGTGGGATTTAATGTAAAATGCACAACAGAGGGCATCCTAGAGATGCCCCCTGAAACTCGACCAACTTCTAGTGACCTGACTGAGTGGCTGCTTAGGCTGCCACCAACAGACATGTTTCTGGACCCCTGGGTCGAGAGCCTGCTGCTCTCGGGGGGCCTGAAACAATGCACATCCTGGGATGAGGTGCCAAGCCTCCTCCCCCAGGATGGGCAGGGTTCACGAAGGAGAAGCTTCAAAGGCATGCTGCCTTTGTGAGTCTCTCCAGACCATTTGCTGCTTTCAGCAACTGGTCCCCACTGGTTCTACCCCACACTTTGGGCGGGAGAACCGGCGGGAAAAACAAGTGCCCACCTCTGCCAACTCCACCCCTCAGGTGGGGGAGGCAAGGTGAAGCATAACCTCGAGTCCCCGCCATCTTGAGGATGGGGGGGGACTCAGCCAACCAGGGACAGGCTCCTGCCCCCCTCCCACTGGGGAGTGGCAGAATAGGGTGTGTACCCACCCCAGGGAAGGGACCCATTGGTCCCTGCCCTTTACCTACCTGTAACGCCCCTAAATTTAGTATTTAGGGGGCACCCTGAACCTTGCTTCCTCAGATCCAGCAACAACAAGAAAAGAAGAAAAGAAGAAGAACCGAAGAGCCGTGCAGAGCTAACAAGAGGACAACGCCCACTGACGTGGCCCCAGCCCTACAGGCCTGTCTCCCCTCGAACCTGCTCCTGCGAAATCCCGGTGTGTCCTGCAGCCAGCAACCTCACAAACCCCGGAGGACCTGCCTGCCTTCACTTCCAAAGACTGGTTCTCCCGTGAACACCGAATTTGTTCAACGGCAACCTCTGGCTCCGCCCAGAGACCGCAAATTCGCCCCACTCTGCACCCACTGTCCACGGCTCGAGCTTGAGTGGGCAAACACCACGAGGAGGTCACCCTGGCGATCCTGACCCGAGATCTGGCGATCCCTGACCTGCCTCAAGCCTCTAGTCGACGCCTGCAGTCTAAATCCGGAAGGCCCCCCCAACCGCAACCAGGAGCTGGTAAGAAGATCCGACCCCAAAAGGCACCCCTGCACCCGACGCCCCACGACCTTGTGTGCCCAAACCGACGGTGCCTAGCCAACCTCTAACTTCCCAACTTATCTCTCCACGTGGTGGTCGCACCCAGAAGTCCTTCGTCTCCCTGCATGCAGTGCTTTACCAAACCGGAGGCTCTCCATAGAAAACAACAGGGCGCCCGATGTCGAAACAGCACTCTGCACCCGGCCGCCCTAGTGCCGCTGAGGGTGAAACAAAAGTGCATCACTGACCCTGGGGGACCCCTGAGTCTAACCCCAGAACCTTAACTCCCACAGTCGATTACTTACCTACAAACCGATAACCTGTTTTTCCTCCATAGGATAACATAGAAACTTTTGGGAGAAAAAGTGTCAAAGTGTGGAGTTTTGAAACCTAAAAATATTCTTTAAAAAATCGCACAAATAACCAAAACGTGTTTACTCACCTGGTTGCAGGAAATGTCCCAGTGCTGAATCTAGGTATCCAGCACGGAGTTAGAAAAGTAACGTGAAAAGTAACTTACCTGTAATTTACTGAAAAAGCCTATTCATTTCAATGTACTGTATTTGCTAAGTGTTGCATACTACTGCTCCCCTGTAAATCAAAGTACAATTTCTATTGCATTTTCAAACCGTTCTATATCCAGTAACTTATTACTGAAAAGTATTTAATGCTTACCTGTGCCAGGCTTGCTTGGTTCTAAAAATAAACAACAGTATATTTTTATACAAAAACAATTGGCCTAGAGTTCAGTTCTTGAGTGTGTGAATTAATTTGCTGACTGAGTGTGTACATCAAATGCTTAACACTGTCCTCTGATACTGCCTTACTGCTCGACCACTCTACCACAATTAGAGAGTAAGGTTCTATCTAACTTTAACCTCTGCCTACCTCTGGGGTCACTTGGACTCTATACACACTATAACTCATTTTGGTGTAGTATATATACAGCCAGTTTCTTACACAGAGCTTCGGGGATATCGTCAGGTTTTTACCCCCAGCGATCTGCAATTGTGTGGTAACAGCTTTCCAGTATATTTGGGCGACTGGGCATTCCCAAATTATGTGAAAGAAGGTCCCCTCCTGGTGGCACTGCCTGAGACAAGAGGATCTGTCCTCCTCCCCATCCTCACCAATACCCTCGCAGCAAGATAGGCTTGGTGCAGGACTTTAAGTTGGACCAACCGCAGTCTCATGGGAATGGAGACTTCTCTAGATGAAGCCAAGGCATCTCGCCAATCCTCCTCTTCCAACTCCCCCAGATCCGCCTCCCAATACTGACACAAGCGCATTAGGTAGTCAGGGCGGATGTTAATCAGTTTTTTGTAGGTGAGGGAGATAGCCTTCCTGTCCATGGGGTTGAGTATTAACCTATCTTCTAGCGGGGAGGCCTCAGGAGGTGAGTAGCCCACAGGTATTGCTGCTTTGAGTGCATGGCTGATCTGTAGATATCTGAATGTTTCGGTCTGTGCCAGGTCATATTCTTTCTGCAATGTGGCAAAAGTGATCAATCCCTCAGAGTTCCACATGTCACCCACCTGTGAGATACCTATAAGATCCCACTTGTCGAACCCGGGGCAGGTACCCAAGTTGTTCAGGTTCCCAAAGAGGCATTGCGCGTGTGATTTTATTGTGCCAGCCTAGTTTTTTGTTGACCTTATGCCAGGTTTCAACCCTGCGTGCTGTCGGCCCGGTGAGGCACAGTTTAGCGGGATTCATGTAGAGTGCTTTGTTAAATCCGCCCGGTCCCATGAGTCACCAGTCAGTACGGAAACTCGGGTCCCCCCCCTATCCCCATGAGACCAGCTAATAATCACCGCCAATTGAGACGCCTGGTAATATAGCCGGAGGTCAGGTAACGCAATTCCCCCGTCATACCATCCCGCCGACAGCTTGTGCATCGCTATTCGTGGGGCCCGTCCATCCCATAACAGGGTGCGCACAGCACTATCAATACTGGAGAAGTAAGAATCGGGGATCCTATCAGGGGTATTTTGCAGCACATAGAGAAAACGGGGCAGTGCCAGCATTTTAAAAAGGGCAGCGCGTCCCAGTAGGTTAAGAGGAAGGGAACGCCACTGTTTGACGTCAGCAGGGAAACGTGTCAGGGGGCCTTGCAGATTTATGTTATAGAAATGGGAGGAATCAGTCGTAATAAAAATGCCCAAGTAGCGAAAGCCCTCCAGTGTTATAGGGATCTGGTAGTCTCTTGGTATGCGTGGCGACGGACCATATAGTACGTATAATTGTGATTTGGACCAGTTTATGATGTAACCCGAATGGTTGCCAAATATGCGGAAGATATGGAGGACGCGATGTAGGGTGGGTGTAGGAGAAGCCATGTATAGCAGTATATCATCCGCATATAATGATATTCTATCTTCGTGTCCATTGGTCCATTTGAGTCTACGAATCAGAGGGTCGCCCCGTACCCAAACCGCCAGGGGCTCAAGTACCAACGCAAATATAAGGGGCGATAGGGGGCATCCCAGCCGGGTTCCCCTTCCCAATTGAAACTTTCTAGTGGTGTGTTCATTCACCGCCATTTGAGCGGCTGGTGAAGTATACAACAGCTTAACCCATTTCATGAAATTGGGTCATCAACGTCAACGACCGCGAGCGAGCAAAATGACATCCCGGCGAGACTTTTTCCTCGTTCGCGATCAGCAACATCAAGTTGCCGATCGCGAGCGTGGAAAATAAACCTCCCGGCGAGATTCTCAACGCGGGGAGGTCAGGTTTCTCATTGCGAGTGGTCGCGTATGCTCGCGACCGCTCGCGATGAGAAACTACCAGTCCGCGTTGAAAAAACTGCCGCTCGAGTACAAATCTACTCAAGCAGCAGAAAACGACCGCTTGCACTGTGCAAGATGCCGTTTGCAATGATTGCCCAGTGCGGACAAGCATCCGGCACTGTGCAATCATTGCGAACAGCATTTCCTACCGCACTACGCAGTTCGCGTAGTGCTACGCGTAGCTCGCGTAGTGCAAAGTGCACTTCGCGTAGCTACGCGTAGCGCTACTACGCTAACTACGCCCAGGGTTACTAGCCGCCGCCAAAGCATACGATTAGGTGAACTGGAGCTACATAGCGGAAATATAAGCACACGTGGGGTTGAGGGTGGGATAATACAGCTGGTTTACAGTTCCCATAGAGCCAGGATTTTGGTAAATGGTGAGTTGAAGGGACAAGAGAATATTAGGAGAGGGACCAGGCAAAACTGTCCTATATCTCCGCTCATGTTCAACTTCTATATAGGGCCATTTGTACAAAGTTTTTGGCTGAACAATAGGATAGTTCCATTCTCCTGTAATGGGTTTAGCAAAAAGGTTGCCTAATATGCGGACTACCTCATTATCAGCACCTTGAGAATTAACAATACAATCCCCCCAAATCCAGAATAAATTTAAAACTTTTGGTTTGCTCTAAGGCTACTAAGTTAATGAGGACAAGACTATAGTAATCACATGGAACTGTACTGGGGAACGGGAAGGACCAAAAGAATGTATTAGATACCTGGGAATACAGGTGACAAACGGTCTAAGTGAACTAACAGGGGTTAATCTGAACAAAATTATCAAACAAAAGCAATGACTTAATGAAAAGTGGAGGCACCTTCCATTGTCCGTGTACGCTCAAGTGTATTTAGTCAAAATGATGATCCTACCGAAATTTTATTTTCCGTTTGATAATATAACCTTAACTTTTCGCAAAAAATGTTTTAAAAAGCAGAAGGAAGTATAAGCAACTTTGTATGGAGCAATAAGGTAGCAAGAATCTCTTGGAAGAAGTTAAGGAAAAAGTTCATTAAAGGGGGCTTAGGGTTTCTGGATTTACAGATCTATTGTTGGGGGTTTCAGCTTAAGAATTGTAGGATGCTGATCAGAAGGCCAGATTCAAGTGTAATAGGGGGAATGTTAAAGTGCATGACAAGCAGCTTAGTTTAAAAAGGAATTTTGTATAAGTTTGGCTCGCTGAGGTTTTTCAAGAAAGTTAGTTTGAAGATTTTGCAGTCTGCAGCTAGGCTTTTGTTCGAGGTTATGGGAGCAATTTGGTGAGAAATCTGAAGAAAAGCTCTCCAGATTCAAGTGTTTGCAGCTGACCTCGTGGATAAAGAGTCAAGAGTGGATGGATTGTAACATGGGTCAAATGGGACAGGATCTTCAAAATACTAAACCAAGGTATTGGCTGTTGGTGGCAGCAGCAGAGGGGAAAATGAAACAGTCATATGAGATCTAGAAGAAGGACTTGCCACACATGGAGAAGGGAGAGTTATGGCAAGCATCCTTGAGTTTGCTCTATGGTGTTGTACAACCTGCTGCATTATAGCGGAATCAACTTATCACCCTCTATATGCTACTGGACGACAGCTATAATGTCAAAGTTTAAAGGAAATATGGCGCCAAAACGCAGAAGGTGTGGTTGGTTGGCAGTTGATGATATCCACATGTTCTTGGATTGTCCTGCTTTGACCGAGTTCTGGAGAGATGTGGGTAAAGTGTTGACCTAAATCTTTAAGAGTGAGATCCAGATTAAGCTTAATCCTAGTCTTCTTTGGTGTTGAAGCAGATGAACTGGAAGTATATCTGATCAGTCCAGGTAATAGAAAACTGGTTTTCTATCTAATATTATTAGCAAGAAGAGAGTAAATATGGACTTGAACTGAGACTCCGAGTATTAATGAATAGGAGATCTCCCTAAGACACACGAATATACTGGATAAGGCAAGCTGTAAACCAAGTAAAGAGAGAATGTGGCTGTCTTTTGAGCAGTGGTGGAGTGGGCAGAAGAGCTGGTCCCATGATTACACCCTAGATCATTTACAGTGTGAGGTTGGAAACCCACACAAGGATCAATAACCCAAGAGGCTTGGACGGTGATAAAGGATGATGGCGGTAACTAAGAACTATGATACCTCTGTGGTGATTTGAGGACCAAAAAAAACCTTTGTGAACAGCTCCCACTGTATTCACAGTTTTGAATCAGTAGCCTTATAGTCTCTCTGGGTTGGCGTTCTTTTGTCCTTCCTCAGCCAGCACTTTTACAGTGTGACTAACCGGTAAAGGGCGATCCCTAGCAAGGGACCGCCCCTGAGAAGGACTGACTCCAGAGAACCCTCAAAGAGTGTTCAGTTCTTTTCTTGCAAGCCTCTTTGATCTCAGCACAATGGTAGATAGAAGGGAATTTTCACTTTCCTAAACAATGAAGTAATGTCCATTGCCGGTAGATAAATAGGAGCCAAAGACGACAGCTCCATGGGGCCTCTAGCGTCGGTCCTTTAGGGCTGTTCGCACCGAATGGGGTACCTCCTGTATCCAATGTTCATATAGCCTCTTTCGACCCTCTACCTTTTCTCCCCAGTCCCTTAACAATTTTTCCTCCCTCCCCATCTCCCCAAGCATGAGCTATAGGGCCCACAGTTGAATTTCTCTTCCGCCATTAGTCGTTCCAGGGCTTGCAGTTAGCTGCCCGTTCCTGTAACTCGCCCATTCACCTGCTCAGTGGCCCCGTTTCGAGTGTCATTATGGTTGCTCCATTTATATATTTCCTAAAGGCAGTGAAAGGATTCAAAATGAAAAAGACCACCGGGAAGATGGGAACCTCATGTCCCTGACCTTAACTATATAGAAGACATGAAAGGGTGTCCGCACAGGACACCAATACATTTTTCATATATCTCAATGTTGTTAATTTTGTGACACACCCCTCCTGCCCACCAGCTCAAGAAAAATTCCTGTTGGACGCAGAGAGGGAGGTTGAGATAGATGGCAGAAGGAGCAGTCTAGCTCCTTTCACCACATCAACAGGAGAAAACTTCCTAGTCGTCCCCTTCTAACCTTCACTTCCTGATTCAGTTTCAGACAGCTTCTTCCTCTCCCAGTGCATCGCTGTCAAAGAGGATTGAGAGAGGAAGGAGTTGTGCGTCTGTGCCCCAGCAGGAGCCAGACGCTGTTTGGATTTTCATTAGCCTAAGAAAAAAATCTAAATCACATCTGACTCTGCGCACACATACATCTGCATGCCAACAAGGAACCTGGCCACAGTTTGGATGTTTACTAGCCTCGGAAAAAAACTAAAGCGTGCCCAGCTCCTGGCTGGGGAATTGAAAAATATGTCTGGGCTTAAGGTGTCTGTCATCTAAGGAAAACTACAAACCCCAGACATTTCAGACCAATAGACACCTGGAAGTTTCCTGGGTGGTGTGGCTTGTGAGGGATTCACCACTTCTTCTTACCTAGAATTCCCTGCCTGGGTCAAACTTTGGTTAAACAAAGAAATTCCTCACATTTCTGTGACAGAACGTTCCAGAATCTAGGGGGAACAGCAACATTTCCAGTGTACCTGCACTTCTACCAATAAAACAATACCTCATGTGTGGGTGGGCCTATCTTAACTGACAAGAACAGGCTATGGGTCACTGTGTGAAGTCAATGTATTGTCCATCTGGTCTTAGGATTTTGGCCTATTTAGGAGCAACAGGCTCACCAATACGTCTGGGGTGCCATCTTCATCTGGAAAAGTGTGGAAATATTGGATGGTATGACTCTTGCCATTCACCTCAAGTTCTGGAGTTTTCTATCACGGAAAAGGGAAGAATTGTATTTCTTTTTAAACCTAAACGTTGACAATTGCAGGGGATTTTGGGTACGAATACATACTGGAATTCAAGCAAGCCATATCACAGCTGAAGTCTCTAGTTTTCAAAACACTGTGGGGCTGGTAGGTTACTCTTGGTGTAGACTAGCCAATAAAGACATACCCCATGCAATATTCCCCATCAAAAACATCCTCTGATGTCTAGTGTATGGATCCCTGCCGAAACCCATAGAAAACCCACCCATGTCCGATAATCCAACACTCAGAAGACGTCAGGGAACACATGTTTAGTTAAAGCCTTGAGAGGATTAGTTTCCTGTGTGAGGACGACTGAAGGAAACTACAATATTTGGGGGGAAATATTAGAAATTTGACATATTTCTTGTTCATCACATTGTCCTGGACAGCCATTCAGGGAGAGGGCAGTCTTGCACCCAGCGGTAAATATTTGGCAGGTAGAAATTAAAATATATGTTATGTGTATCTGTAAAGCGCACTATCACCCACGAGGGTATCCTGGTACTGATGCGGTTATCTTTCCATATGGTCCAGGGGCGATAGCTGTAACCAAAAGACATGTTCAATAATCCGGCATTTTGCTGGCAGCTGCTTTCCCAATTTCCAGAGTCCCCTGCATCCAGTTAATAAACTGTGGACACCTTGGACCCAAAGAAAACCCACATATACCCGACACCCATGCGCTCAAGAGACCCACAGGAACTAAGTTGGGGGTAAGTCTTTGCAGGAATAGGTTTCTTCACCGGAGAGACTTTTCGGGAAACAAAAATGTAAAAAATCCGACAAAAGTCATGTTCAGCGCGATCTCCTTGCCAACTAATTACAGTGAGCGAGGTCAGACATCCAGGAATAGAAACATTAGGATGTGCAGATGTTAAAAATACATGTTTGTGGTAGCTTTCCATACAAACCCGGGGGTGATACTAGTGACCAAAAGACAGTAAGTCTAAAAAGGGCATTTCACTTGAAGTTGCTTTTCAAATTTACAAAATGCACTGCACATAGTTTATCGCCTGTGGATGCCCTGGAGACTTAAAGACTCATACTTGTTGGGTACCCCGAAGCTCAAATGACCCAAACAAACAAAGATGGGGGTCAAGCTTTGGCAAGGATATACTCCAGCGTGAAATCTGACAAAATTCATGATCAGACTATTCTACAGACCAGTTAGTCAAGGCAAGGGAGGTCTGGCTTGCACCAATATATTCCTTATGCTGTACAGGATTAGAAAATATACAATTTGTATACTTTCCATGTAGCAGTTTCATATTTGTCACCAAATTAACAGTGCACCATAACAGATTCTGCCAAAATGTCATGATCTGCGCTAATATTGGTTAATTAATTTTGCAAACTACAGTCCTATGAAAAAACACACATTTGGTACTGCCAGACTACGGACATTCATTCTGGGCAACATTTCCTTGGTTCGTGTTCCAGGATTTAGGCTAGTTAATGTTAATGTTAATTGGAGCTTCTAAAGCGCATATCATCAACTGGTCTCTAAGCGCTGTGAGAGAAGGCACCATAGCGGCTCTACTGAGTAGTGCGCCCTAGCTTAGGCCAAGATTGTGCCCCAGGCTTCTATGAAGAGGATGGTTTTTAATTTTTTCCTAAAAGGGAGAAGTGCTGGTTCTTTGCGGAGGCCTTCTGGCAACTTATTCCAGAGCTGGGGAATCAATGTAGAGAAAGCTCTGCCCCCTTGGAGGAGCTCAGGAAGCGAGCACAGGATAATAACCCAGCATCTGAAGACCGAAGGGAGCGCCCTGGTACATAAGTTACCAAGCGTTCTTTAATATATGCTGGGGCCTGTCCATAGATTGCTTTATGGGCTATACATAGCCCCTTGAATCTGGTTCTCTGCTTCACTGGAAGCCAGTGTAGCTGCTGTAGTAGCACGGTAGCGTGGGCCCTCCTAGGAAGCCTGAAAATCAGTCTGGCAGCGTTGTTCATGACTACCTGGAGTTTTGTTAGCTCCTTCTCTGGAAGGCCAACATACAGTGAATTCCCGTAATCTAAACGAGAAATAATCAGTGCAGTCACTGCCATGCGAAGTGCGGTAAACGACAGAAGGGGGACAAGTTTGCGTAACAGTCTTAGCAGCCCCACACATGTTCCCACCACAGCAGAAACTTGGTGGGACATGGAGAGTTTGGCATCCAGTTTTATCCCCAGACTCTTTACAACTGAGGCTGGCTTTGGAGTAGGGCCCAGCTCTTGAGGCCAGAATTGGTCACTCCAGGGGTTAGTATCTGTGGTGACAGCCAAAACCTCAGTTTTATCGGGGTTTATTTTGAGGGAATTGGCTGTCATCCAGTTTATTGTAAACTTCAAAATGTTCTGTATTCGAACATGGGCCGAGGGGAGTTAGCAATCTGGATGATAATTTGGGTGTCATCTGCGTAGTTAAAGACTTGGCACTCCATACCAGATAGAGCTGCCACTAGGGGGTAGAGGTAGGCATTAAAGAGGAGGGGAGACAGTGCCGATCCCTGAGGGACGCCGCACGTCAACCCACCAGAATCAGAAACCTGGTCAGCAAGTTGGATCCTTTGCGATCGGTCTGATAAATAGGAAGTGAGCCATTGGAGTGCTACCCCTGAACTCCTAGTTCCCCCATCCGCGACAAGAGTAGGCCATGGTTGACCGTATCAAATGCCGCGGACAGGTCTAGCAGAACCAAGGCACATGGTTTTTAGTATCTGCCATCAGCCTAAGTTCATCCAGGACTGCCAACATCACTAGCTCTGTACTGTGGTGAGCCCTAAAACCAGCCTGTTTTGTGTGAAGTAGCTGATTGCTCTCTAGGTGGTGAGTGAGGGTTTTCAGCACATGTTGCTCCAGCACCTTTGCCAAGAAAGGGAGCTGAGAGATAGGCCTAAAGTTTTTAAGATTCGCTGCATCAGCCCCAGGTTTTTTCAATAGAGGTCTAACTCTAGCCTCTTTAAAACTGGTTGGGACAAGGCCGGTTTTAAGAGATCGATTTAATAAATTGAGGACCTCATTTTCCACTGCGGGAAGTGCCAAGCGAAACACCATAGGTGGACAAGGGTCCGCAGGTGAACCTGATTTGGTCCGTGCCATGAGGAGGCACAGAGAGTCGTGATCTAACTCAGGGAAGGTTAAAAGAGGTATAACATAGGCAGGAAGCGTAGGAGCCGCCACAGAAGGGATCTGGACAGCAGGGGTTTGGTGGATGACTGCCAAGAGGTCGTTAACTTTGTGCAAAAAATAGGTCTGAAATTTATTGCAGTCTGTAAGGCAGCCTAAGGGACTCTGTTTAGGTGACTGTCTTAGCTCTGTTATGATCCGAAAGGTCTCCTTCTGTTTATTCTCGGCGGCCAAGATCCTGGATTCATAGAATTCCGCCTTCCTGGCTATGATGGCTTTTTTATAGGTGGCAAACTTAGATTTGTATTCGGCGAGTGCGCCTGGGTCGTATGTTTTACGCCAGGCTCTCTCAAACCGACGTAGCATTTGTTTTTCCTCCCCGAGTGCCGCATTAAACCAGGGCGCCCTTTGCCCTTGTGCCTCACTCTCTCTACGAGCGGGAGCAACTTTGTCAATAGCATTCCTCATCCTAAATGCGAGGGACTCACTTTCCTGGTCAAGGGTACCCTGCACTAAGTTTTCTGGAGCTGAGTTACGCAGGATTGTAACTAGGACATCTTTTTTATTTTCTTCCACCCACGTAAGACTTTCCATTCTGGGGGAGAGGGAGTCCTACCGGCAAGGGGGATTACGCACCTGATCAGGAAGTGGTCGGACCAAACGCAGGGACTGATATCTACTAAACTGGTAGAGGGGTCAGTGGTCCAGACTAGATCAAGGGTGTGACCTTTTTCATGGGTGGGGGCCTTAATAAGTTGTCTAAGTTCCAAGGTAGTCAGAGCCTCTTCCAATTGTATGGCATGGGTATCTCTAGGTACAAGGTTCCAATGTACGTTAAAGTCTCCTATTACCATAACATTTTGGTACTGGGAACGAAGGTCGCTCACTAACTCTATAAAGCGCTCAAGGAATTTAGTAGAGGTTTGAGGAGGGCGATAGACCACCACTAGGACTAGGCAGGATGTCTTGAAGAGAATCTTAGCTCCCAAGATGTCTGCGCCTCGATGTTGTCGGTGACTATTGTGTTTAGCGTTAGTTGTTTGTTATATAACAAAGCAACCCCCCACCTCTTGTGTCTCCCGTTCTGTTATGCCATAGGGCTGTGTAGTCTGGAGGCAGGGCTGCTGTCATGTCTGATATTGAGGAATCTTTAAGCCATGTTTCCGTGATCCCCAAGATGTCTATAGAGTTGTCCTGGAGGAGAGAAAAAACCTCCAAGTTGTGTTTTTGCAGAGAGCGGGTATTTAAAACCGCTAGTTCATTTGAGAAATGCAATAAAATATTGAGCAAGTTTGTTAAAAAATAAAAATACCTCCACTATTTTAATTATATCTTCAGGCTGCAATGACATACTGATGCAGGGGTTGCACCAATATATAGCCCCGAATGTGCCAAAGAAACATAGTCTTGATGGACGTACATCGAGTTTGAAGCAGTACATGTGCTTGAGCAACCTTATGATTTAAATATTTTTTTTTTAAACCTGTGGCAGAGAGGTGAGCAAACCTTCAGAAGTGGAAGGGTTAATCCTTTGATCTATAATAAAAGAAGAAGATGCAAACTTGCTAAGTTTATCAGTGAAGGTATTCGCAAAGTTTGTGTACAAAAACATTTTTAAAGTCTTTATTTTTTAAATTTCCACTAAGGCACATAATAAAAGAAATGTGTATGTAAAGTAATTACTTCCCAATATCAACTCAGGTTAAAAACAAAAACAATGTTCTATATGCTCTCTTCGTATCACAAGTTCACAAAATATGAAGTCACTCAATCTTTACCAAATTTTTCCCCACTAGCAAAGAAATTCGCGTGCCAATGCAAGAGCCACAGCAACAATTTAAAAGTAGGAAACAAAAGTACTAGTTTATACATCTATGACATACGCAGAGTCCCTCCAAAGTGGACTTTTATAAATGCTTTGTTATTCACTGCTTGCCAGGCTGATCTAGGCAGAGAATACTCCTATGAATTCTACATGTGCCACCTACTACTGTCAGGACAGGAGGACACTACAATTGTATAATTTTGTTAATCTAACAATAAGTGAAAGTTTAGAATAGTTTGCAAGCACAGTAAAGGCTACACAGATCATTAATTGTTAAAAAATGTAAAGGTTGCCTATACATAAGCCAATGGCAGTTTGTGTTAATAGTGACCTCACTACACCCCATGAAGATTTAGACACGAAGGGCATTTACGGAAAATGAAAAACAAAAAACACAGAAAATGTGGTAAATCGTCAGGTTTACCTAGACCACAGGCATATAGTGGCAGAAGGCTGATGTTTTTAAAACATCCATTGTGTAGGATTAAACAAACATGAGAATGTATTTTATCTTGCCCTCCTTATCAATATCATGCCATATTTTTTAGACGAAAAAATCCCTAAATCCATTTTGCTGCCTACTCTGATATTTAGACTGAAATAATCTCTAGATCATGGTACAGCACAAAAGAGGGTTGATGTAGAGTGGATTCCATCACAGCGTATCAAGAATCAATGAAGGGTCAGCACGGGACTTGAGGTCAATGGTTCTAATGCTGGAAACGTGGTACAGGGCAAGTCTGTCCTGCCCTCTCGCCCACCTTTTCCTAGAATGGGGAGGGCGTAGAGGAGCAGTTACCTGCTGGTCACCGGGGTCCAACTCTCCATCAGGTTACACAAGGATACTGTAGAATTTAAAAACGAACCCTTCTAATATAGCAAACATTTACTTCTATTTTACGGATTGAGGGCAGATGTCAGATTTATCACAACAATAATAATAAAACAGATTATTTATTGATCAATAAAGACATTGAAATAGTTCCCAAAGATTCTACAGGTAAGGGATTCACAGCATCTGGTAAAATACTTAGGAGTCTCTACAATATTTAGCTATACTTGCTGAATTAGAAGCCTCTGATTTTAAAACTGCAAGCTCAAGTAGCAACTTTGCTGAAGCTGCCTATATCTGTGGATTAATCTTGTGTAAATATGTATGCTCCCACGGTTCTTTTGCACATTTTTCTAACTATTTACTCAATCATCAGGAGGTTAATCTGGGTAATTAAAACCCCTCCGATGGACTTCTAGTCAAGATGACAACAGTGCAACAGCTCAAATGAGGCCCAGGATCTCTGCTCAGGCCCTGACCTTGACTACAGGCGAGCCTCAATGGCCCCAAAACCTGCCCAGACTGTTCAGAGGCTATGAAAGGAGAAGGCAGAGTCAATGGTCCAGCACTGCAGCCTCCTCGAGCTGATTAAAAGAGGCCTCTAACAAAGAAAACCACTGAGACGAGGCACACAAGATAGTGGTAGCCTGTCCCGTAACAAGAGTCTGACAATCTGAGAGGCCAGACGATCCAGAGAACCCTGTGCATCATCTTAGGTACAGTCATAGGGGCAGCAGGGAAGTAGGGAAGGCTCTGTTGCAGCACCACAGCAGAAAAATATCCCTTGACACACACGAGGGCCTGGAGGGGTGGGGAGGTGTTTCACTAAGCCCTGCTGATGGCAGAGAGGCCGCACTCACACACAGGCTCACTCTAAAGGCACAGCAGCCCACGTAAGGCTGAAAGGCACTAGAGTCGCCCTGACTGCCCTCTCCACGACATATGGCCAAGTTAGCAATACAGATATTTTCTGCCCTGATGAGACTAACAGGCAAGACAAAGAACAATGATGGTTTGGACTCCATGCACAGAACAGTCACTCAGAATAAGCAGTGGCAGAAAGAGGGAGGATGAGCCCCATGCCTGCCCGACTGACTAGTGACGTAGGAGGAGCGCACCCTTCCTAAGCGTCTTAAAGAGGCCACAGGCAGAGCACACTGCCAAGACGAAGCACTCACAATGTGATAACAGGCCCTGTAAAAAGAACCAGACAAAGCAAGCGGGCTAGATGGAACAGAGTTCCAGGCCTTGTCCTATGCACCATCACAGGGAAAGCAAGAGACTCCTTTGTTGCAGCGCCCCAGTGGAAGGATATCCCTCAACTCTCACAAGGGCCTTCGGGGAGGGAGAGCTGGTCGGCCACAGAGAACTTAAAGTCAAGTGGGCCGCATGGGCCCACCCTCAAAGGAGAAAACTGAGATGCAAGCACACTGAAGGCTGCAAGGCAGTATAAGAGGACTAAATATTCAGAAACTGATGCAGATGCCCTGGCACCCCTCCCTACAATGTGTGTCTCAATCTAGAAAACAGAAATAGTCCACCCCGATTAACACAGTTGAGAAAAGGGAGACTATGATGGTTCAACCTCACATACAGTATAGACACCCAGACTAAGAGTGGCACACACTCTAACGGATCCAACTTTGGGAAACGTTGAAATAATCCATCGGGTGGTAACAGGACAGTGATCTGACAGCCCTCTTGGGAATGTAGAGATCCTACCTTGGAAAACAAGGCGCACTGTTCCCGAAGAGCCTCTCTAAGCAACTGTGTGGCTATCGTACACATGGCATGTTGTTGATACTGAATATAAACTGTTACGATAGTTCTCTAGGTAAATATTTCCTGTTGAATTGGTCTTCATTTTTGGATAAGGTGCCATGTCTCACCATCAACACAAAGTGATTTCAAAGAAAATATCCAACATAATCAGATGAAGGATACAGACCCAAATACCCAAGAGGGAACAACTGTGTCGCAATCCAGTGTAACACTTACGAAAAATGACTTCAAGGCTTGCCTGGACGATATAAAAGCAGATTTTAACAGACGTATTTAGGAGCGGATCTAGTTAAAGAATCAATAATATATAAATCAATATGCATGCCATGAACTCAAGACTGGAAATGACAGAAAGTCAGCTATTGTCACCCACAGACGGAGAGCAGGTGGTCATAATGTCAACTGCATGTCTTAAATCTAAGAACATACTCCTTCTTGAGAAACGCAAAGACCTAGAAAAGGAGGGAAAACATAAGGATTCATAATCTCTCGGAAACAATGACAGAGCTGATCCAAACCATATAGCTTAAAAGATTCTTCCAGCTTGTTTTAAAAGAAAGATACTTAGCCCCCCATCAGAAGTGTAAGGCCACACCGTGTGGGTCAGAAGGCAAATGAAAAAAACTATTAGCCTATTGATATCCTCATGCCAGCTCAAAGAAATAATTATACAAATGGCCAAGACAGTAGGACTGATTCAGTTCCATGACAGTTAGATTACTCTTTTGCAAGATTTGTCGGGGCCACCCTTCTCACACACAAGCAGTAAAAGGTGGTGGTAAAGAACTTAAGGAGTGCCAGTGCTAGGGGGTTAAACTGGAAGGATAAAGTAGTAATTATAGCATCACTACAGGTAGGAAAGGCAGAGTTAATCACTGATCAGGACGAGCACTCCAACACTGGCTCAAGTTACAAGAAAATTCCAAGACGAGAATGTTCTCTGAACACCAGGAAACACAAGAGCAAGCAGCAAAAGAGCAACAAAGACATTGATAAAACTGCACAAAAGATGCATTCCTGGAGGAGGAGTAAGATGGATGTAAGACAAAGAGGCTTCAGACTCAGCTTCAACATATAAATGCGATTAGGAGCCAAAGTCAAAAGGAATTTAAACTGTCCTATAAAATTCAACCTACACATGTGTTTGGAGGGCCTGTGATAACAGAGGTTTGTTGGGGGCATTTGGGGGATGGAAGAGTATGATAAGGGATGCCAAAACACAAAGTAGAATTTCCACCATTCACTTGGAGAGCTTGATCACTTATAGGGCAGATCTTGTACCGTTTTTAGGTCGAGCCTCGAGTAGCGCGCAAGCACTGCTCTGGCGAGACTTTAAGTAAGGGGTTTCGAAAGCTGACCACACGCTAGTGCGTCGTGGCCTTTTTCGGGCGGTTACGCGCGCAGGGCCGACATCTGTTTCCAATTATCGTAATTGGAAACAGATGTCTGCCCTGCGCGTAATCGCAGGCAAAAGGCCATGACGCACGAGCGTCTGGTCAGCTCTGCAGGCTGCCGCGCTCGCTCGCCCCCGCTCCTCTCTTGTTTATTTTCCTTTCACACACTTTCTTTTCACTCACTTTGCCCTTGCTCCCTTTACCCCTTAAACTCTCCTGATTCTCCCATGCGCTGGAGCGGGGGTTGGGGGGGGGAAGAGGCAGGTAATTACCTAATAACTGGAGGACGGCTACTTCTGCTGGTAGCCGGTAAGATCCGGTCCAGGTCCGCAATATTTAATTTAATAAAAAACAGGGGTGTGCAGCATGTGGCATAACAGAGGCAACAGTCACCAAGATCACTGAAGTCACTGAAAGCAATGCAGGGCCACCAAGGGAGAGCAAGCCGCACCAGCCTACCGCTGGCCGCTTCCGCTCTACCCATATGACCCACGCGGCTCTGAGCCGTACCTCTTGTGGTACGCCTCTCGCCACTGCTGCGTTCTTTCACTACACTGCCGCTTGTCCCTGCTTCTCCTCACTCTAGACGTGCCCTCCCCGGGGCTCACTGAGCTACTCCGTAGCGCTGTAAGCTCCTCTGCGACTCTCCCCGGAGCCCCGGGAGCACCCGTACACAGGAACCACCACCCGGCCCCCAACCCGGTCCCGAGGTCTGGTGGATGGAAGATGGACTGAGAAAATGTGGAGCTGGAGCGGGAACAAATGCCGGCAGCGGACCTGGCTGCTGCCGATCTGTCGAACGTTCGACGAACGTACGTGGAGTGTGTGATCACGTGACAGGAGTGGAGTACGTGCTCAGGTGTGGATTGTAATACAACTTTGAATGATGAGGGTGGTATATGTCAACATCATCACAGCACGAAAACAAGAGACGTGTGTCCCTTCTTTGCACCAGCATGAACGGCGGAAGGATAAAGTAGATTGAATCTTCAGTATTTAGATGTTGAGTGACAACACGTTTATACAGTGATCCATTGTACACCACTGAAAATGCACAAACATTCTTGTCGGTTTCAGTAGTGCGCGAGACACCTTGGTGCGATGCCAGCTCCGCCAAGGGCAGTCCATCCGGCAACCGAAAGCAGTCAATACTTGGCAGAGGAAATATAATCTACTGCGGCAGAACAGAACCGAACATTTGATTGCCTGCACATTACTGCAAATTCGGGCATGGTGTACTCAGATAACAAGCAAACATAAAAACATTATGTTGATCATTTTCTCATGCTAACTGACTTGAAGTTTTACAGTTCAGTATGCAACCCTGACCATAATATGGCTCTCAATTCATCATAGGTTAATGAGATATTATAAACAATATGCTTTTTAAAAGTGCAGCTAACAGCCAAATGGTATACTGTGGGGCATGCAGTTCTTAAGGAGATTCATTGAACCCGATACAAATGAGTAATTAACACCTTTAAGCCTCTCTATGATGAAACATTCCTGCTCTTCACACCATAATTAATCTAGCTTCTCATCACCTTTTACAAGGCTAAAAAGCAGGAGAAAGAAAGTTTTATACATTAACGCTGCTAATGTGCCTGGAACTGAAACAGTGTGCTAATTAAAAAAAAGGTGAACACGAAAAAAACGAACATAATATATACGAATGATAATAAATAATGAACAAAAGGAACGAAATTCTAGCAACGTTCAAACGCCATTGCCAGTGTTCTCATCTGTGCAACTATTCCAAGGACATTTAAACGCGTTGATTAATCCAATTGTAAATAAAAGAAAGGTGCTTGTCAGTCACAACTAAAACAAGCATTGGCATAGCCAATAGGTCTCGCCTTTGGGACCCTTATAAATATTCAGTTATGCAGCACAATTTCCTTGGTGCAACAACATCAACTGTTGCATGGCTAAACACTTATAAGGTCCCAAAGGCGAGACCTATTGGCTATGCCAATGCTTGTTCAAGGTGAAAGTGGGACTCTGTTAATCGTGGAGTTGGGGTATTGTTCACAGGTTACGGTAATAGGGGTTCAAGATATACAAACCATGGCTATTGGGGATGGGACTAGGCGTGCACCAGGTGACCCCATCTATTGAAACAACAATCTTTATGTGAAATGGTCTGTCTTCCCTCAACAACGCGCCATGTTACAGGCTGCCTAACTGAGTGAGGCATTCTCTAGGCCGTTGGCTGATGCCACTTTGCCGACATACCTGCTCCTTGAGGTGAGATGCTGTGCTTGGGGGATCTCTGCCCATGTATTGGGCCTTAGAATGGCCCTACCCAAACCACCCCCAACCCTACAGACTTTAAAAGCTGGCAACTCCTCCATCTGGGTTGCCCTTCCATGCGCATAACTTCCTCCTGGAACACATGAATACTGCCTCAACTGAGAGGCAGAGGCCACACCTGTAGCCACTGGTCCACCAGTCCTGGATAGCTGCACCTCCTCTGTTGTCACACATTATGCCCTGGACTCTGCCATCCAACAAACTTGTGCCTTGGGAGTCTTGTTATGGGTGAAACCTGGTGTTTCATTTGTTCCTGCAACACAACAGATTGACCCCGAAGGATGTTCTGTTTTTGTCTCAGCTCTGCATGAATGCATGATGCTCCATATGTTAGGCCTGTCGCCCCTAATTAAGATCAGACTGCTTTTTTAGATGTCATATCCACTGTGTCAGCAACAATTGACCATAGACCTCTGCATCTGGCAGGAGACATTAAGAAGATTTCACATCGTGCTCTTGACCGGTCGTATCCCCCATTACCGGGAGCCCAGACTTTGAGGACAACAGACTTGGTAGCCATCAAGGTATCAGACTGGCGGTTAATAGACCTTTGGGAGAGCAGTTTACCCCACCACCAGGGAATATTCCTACCTTTCAGCAGTACACGCTCTCCACACCCGTAGTTTGTTTTGTATAAGACTTTATTAGTTTCAATATACATAAGACAGAAAACGATGGAAATGATAATTACGAACCATTAGTTTGACACCAGCAGTATTACAGAGGAATATATGTAGAGAGGAGTCAATATTCAGGGCCTTTACCATCTATACAAAACAATTCTTTTCTCCAGTGTATATCACAACCAAAAGAATACATAGAATACATACATTTAGACTCGCGAATACGGGAGGCAAAGAACTCGTCCAAGGAGCTGTTTAAAATACTCAGAGTTCACAAACCCCAAAGAAAATACTCCCTCTATCCCCCGACACAAACGCTATGTAATGATTTAGCAAATCATTTCAAGGACAAGATTGATAAGATCTACAGTTCCCTGGCTGCAGGAGAAGTATCTAATGGGCTGGCCACCTCTGGGAGAGACCCCTCACTACCCAGACTAGACTCCTTCACAACTATCACCACAGAACAAGTGGAAGCTGTGCTAGCGCGGACGAAATCAGGTGCGCCCACAGAGCCGGCTGTGCCATTTATAATGGCCGAATTAGCCCCAATTTTAGCCCCCTCTCTAGCTGAGGTCAGCAACATTTCCTTGGTTACTGCCATTTTTCCTAGGAAATGGAAAAAGGCGCATATAAAACCTCTGCTTAAGAAGGCGCTGGCAGACCCGGCGGATCTGCAAAATTATAGACCAATCTCCCTACTTCCATGCAGCTCGAAGGTCATGGAGACACAGGTAAATAAACAACTTACGGGATATCTGGAACAGCATAGTTTACTGGACCCCTCGCAATCAGGATTCCGTGCAGCCCACAGCACGGAAGCGGCATTGGTGGAGGTCATGGACACTATCAGGATGTCACTGGACAGAGGGACCCCCACTATGCTGGTGCTCCTTGATCTGTCAGCAGCCTTTGACACCATCTCTCATCGTGTCCTGTTGGACAGGCTGCGGGAGATTGGTGTCGAAGGCCAGGCCTGGACCTGGCTGCAGAGCTTCCTTAACAACAGAACACAATGTGTCCAATTAGACACATTTGTCTCTCAGACCACGGCAGTAGACAAGGGGGTCCCGCAGGGCTCTATCTTAAGTCCCACTTTATTCAACATCTATGTGGCTCCGCTGGCTACCATTATTAGATCTTGTGGCTTCGAGACAATCTTGTATGCGGATGACACTCAGGTGATAATCCCCATCGAGACGGATTCAGCGGAAACTAGAGCAAAGTTCAAGGCCTGCATGCTGAAAATTGCCACCTGGATGAGCGAGAATTTCTTGCAGCTAAACTCCAATAAAACGGAGATCCTCCTCTTTGGGAAGGCTAGAGAGCTATGGTCCTCGGACTGGTGGCAGGTGGAACTGGGTGAGGCACCCAACCCAACCATACAGGCACGGAACCTGGGTGTTAGACCTGTCAGCCCTAGGGTGGTCTTTCCCTGGTTTTTTTCCCTTTTGCGCCTCATTTTTGCCACCATATTTTTACTGGACCTAGGTCTCTGGGCACCTTGCCACTGCTAGCCAGTGCTGAGGTGCAGGTCCTCTCTCTCACTCAAGATGGCTGCCACAGGCCCCTGCTACTGCAGAGGGGCCTTACACGCATACACACTAGTAGTCAGGGTCAGGCTGGGGTATAGGGATACAGTATCCATTCCATCCCCGCCTCTGGGCCACATAGCCAGGCATGTAGAAGGTTCCAGAACCTTCCGGGCTGTGGGAGGAGTTATGTTTTGCCGCCTTTGGGAGAGTCACCTGACCTAGGAGTATAAAAGGCTTGGAGGGAAAACTTTCTAGTCAGTTGATGAGGCAACACTGAACCTGGGGGAACCTCCGCCGGAGTATAGGCTTTAGGGCCTAGGGGGGAGACCTACACTACTGCTGCTGACAGGGCTGAGGCCCTGCTGGAGTAAGATAGCTGAGGAACGCCCACCACCCACTGACCTTGCCCAGTGTGAGGGGACCCAGGGAACCACCTTCAGCGTGCGGGGAGGAACATCAAGCACTCCCAAACCACCAACTCATTCCCCCCCCCTCATGACAAGAAACTCTGACAAGAAACTTATACTAAGGAACTTCTGACAAGAAACTCATCACCAGAAGCGCCTAAGAAGCAACCAAGCTGGAGCAGTCGCAAGACACCTTAATTTGAGGAGGCCTGACCGTCCTGCCAGGCCTGAAGCCTAAACTGCCCAACTGGGGATCACCAGGTAAAGCGCCGGACCCTGAAGCGCTAGACCTTCACCCCCTCACTATTCCTGCCTACTACTGGGCTGCCCCCAAGTACTTTTCCAGTCAGCCCTGCCCACAGGCTGCTGGTGCGTCCTGCTTTCTGGCACCCCCAGGTCACTGACCTTGTGTAGAGATCACCGCCGCGGCAGAGATCACCGCCGCGGCCGTCGCCGCCTGAGGAGAAGTGCCGTGAGGTGAGGTGCGCCGTCGCGCCCTCACCGAAGGGAGCGCTGAGGTGAGGGAAGCCCCTCGAGTTTCTGTGGTGAGGTGCGCCGTCCGCGCCCTCACCGAAGCCTCCACAGATTGCCCCCATCGCCGCCGTCGCGGCCGAAGAAATTGCCACTGGGCCCTGGGCCCTCATCGCCGCCGTTGCGGCCCAAGAAATCGCCAGCGCGATCAACGCGGCCTCCAGGCCCCGCCGACGCCGTCTCCAGGCAACCGGGGTTGCCGGGCGTGATCCCAGGAAGGCCGCGCAACGATTGGGCGCCGGCCCTGGTCACGCCCCCAGCGCCGACGGAAGCCCGGGAAGAGCCCCGGCAGTGCAGAGGGAGACGGTGAGCCGGCCGGAGAGGACTGCCGGCTCCCGCTCCCTTCCCCAAGACCCCGAGCCTGCGCACAAGACCTTACCTGAACCCGGGGCCGGAGGAAGGTGATCCCGGCCCCGCAACGTGCCGCAGCTGCATCCCCTTGATCCCGGGGCCGGAGGAAGGTGATCCCGGCCCCGCAACGTCCCGACAGTCCGGCCTGAAGGCCGAGGCACCTCGACCGGGCCCCGCCCTCCAGAACACGGGCCGGGCCTGGGAGAGTGCTAGTCGCAAAGGAAGCGCGACCAACGAACCAACGACAGGTGAGCCCAGGAGGCCCCTAGGGCCCACAAAACGCCACTGGGGGCCGGGGGCCACCATTAACCCTATAATTAATTGGGTACACTTTCCCCATGAGGCGAGGCCCCGGAGAGGAGTGGGCCTAGCCTAGAGTTAACCCCTAAGGGTCATAGAAGCCCCAGGATACTGGACATGTCGAGGGGTTCCCTACAATATTTAATAACTTATTGCAGATGCCTATTGTAATTACTGCCTAGGCCATGCTTTTAACTGCAAAGTCTTTTACCACAGGGGGAAAGTATTTAATTGAATTGAGTTGAAGTGTTTTATGTTACAGGTGTACTGGAATTGCGACGCCCACTGTACTGAATGTGGACGCGCCTAGATTAATGCAGGCCTATTTAAATGTAAAGTGAAAAGCCTTCTTTTAAGTAATTGAATATGCTAAAGTGAACTGCATGTCTAGGCCCCTGTTTTATTAACGTACCTTGAGATCATTATTAAGTGCTACATGTAGGAGATAATTCCTGCGGCCTCTTAGTGGCCTACATTGTTGATGAGCTATGATGCTTTATTTAAAATGTGCACCAGTTGAGTAATTCAATGAATTTGAATGCAGATCTCAATTAATCTACCTCATCTAATGCCAACTTAATTTATTTATAAAAGATCTTGATTTTAAATACAAAAGCCTGGTGTGGTGTCATGTTATTGCGTTCGCATTTCTGAGTCAAAGTAAGAATGTGCTGCACAACTGCCTTACACAATGCCTTCGCGTGCTTTCCCGCTTCGCGCCATGCTACCGTGGCGGACTCGGTAAACCCGGTTCCAACACTGGGTATACTGATTGACAACAAGCTTTCGCTGGAGGAACATGTGAAATCTGTATCAGGCACTTGCTTTGGCATTATGCGGATGCTGAGGAAGATTTTCCCTTGGATCCCTTTGGAGGCCAGAAAGACCTTAGTACAGGCACTACTAGTTAGTAGACTAGATTATGGTAACTCACTGCTAGTAGGAATCAGGGAGGACCTAGCAGCTAGGCTACAAGTAGTGCAAAATACAGCGGCACGATTGGTCCTTAATAAACCAGTGCGTACTCACTCTCGTCCTCTTTTGCAACAGCTGCACTGGTTGCCTATGAGGAAGAGAGCAGTGTTCAAGCTCCTGATGATGGTGTTTAGAGCACTGCAGGGGACTGGCCCGGTCTACTTAAGGAGGAAGATAACAGCCTATATACCTGCCCACTCACTAAGATCCAGCAATCGGAATCTGCTTCGTCCTTGAAAAATCAGGAAAGCCAAAATGGGAGGGCGCGCATTCTCTCATCTAGCCCCCCTTCACTGGAACCGTCTGCCGGATGAACTGCGCGCCTGCACCAGTGTGGGCCAGTTCAAGAAGCAGTTAAAAACCTGGCTGTTCTAAATACGCAACTCTGTCCTAGCCACCAGTATTGTGCCGCCAAAAGCGCCGAGAGATCCCAGTAGGGATGATTCGTTGCGCGATACAAATTTTAATAATAATAATAACCAGTTTAACTAAGACTCCTGCTGCGGGATACCGTACGGGTGGCCATTTTGCAGCCGGTTGTCTAGGAGGAGAGGTCACTCTATGGCTGGACTGATGGTCTGCGCGTAAAGTATGTGGTGGTGGGTTAGAATGGAAGGGAGTGTGTGTGACCCCAATCAGGTACGGGGAAGAGGGCTAGCAGTTTTGGTGAGGAGGTTTGCATGATCAGTCGGAATCTTCCTCCTCATTAACAGAAGGTAGTTGGAGATTGCCAGCGTTTAGTTGCGGGCAGTCCTGTAGTATAGTGTCCCATGCTTGGGAGTGGCTAGGGGCCGAAGTTCGCGGCGTCCCTCCCTCAGCAAAGCCACCCCCACACATGCTGGCCATTTAATAACCTCAGCTCTCCACTGTGTGAGGCGAGGACCCCCAGGTTTACAAATTTAGACGTGATGCGTTTCACCAGAGGTCGGGGAAATAAGCAGAGTAAATCGTATAATGGGGTTTCAGTATGTGGCACCCAGTGGCCGTGGGTATGAATCGAGTCACAGTGTGCTAATAAAGAGACAATATCTGGGCAAGCCCACACCATGTACATGAAAACCACCCCCTCAACACTGCATCTAGGGCATTTGGGGCACGTCCCAGGGAACACTGCATTGATACTCCCTGGAGCAATTAGAGCCCTATGGAGGAAATAATATTGGATATGTTTAAATAGGCCATTTCTAGACGTGCATGGGGTGGCTAGTAGGATGCTGGTCCAGTCCCTTTCAGTGATCGAGGGGTGGCCACGTCCTCAGACCAGCAAGTCCGGAGCACCCGAAGGTCCACCTTGGTCTGCTGAATTAATGCATTATATAGTAATGTAATCGCCTTGAGCTTGCCAGACATTGTGCAGATGATCTGTAGCATGATTCGGTGGTTCCATGGAGCCAAGTCTCCAATGGGGCCTCACTGTAGCCCTAACGGAGCCACAAAGAAGGAAATGTTGAGGAAGGAGCACAAATTCATCTATAAGGGCCTGCAGCTCTTTAAGCGCATCCTGTTCAAAAAGATCTCCCAATGTGGCAATGCCCAGTATGGCCCACTTGCGCAGTCCACCTCAATCGTCTGGAGTATGGAGGACACTCAGGACTGAAAGTGAAAGTTCTCTGGCGTAGGGGAGAGGACAACGCATTTGCTGGAGCGCCAGGACACAGACGTGCCATGATGTGAGGAGAAGGATGCCTTCATCTGTGTCAGTACGCCGCCGCTCATTGCGGAGCAGTAGGTGAAACAGGGTATAACGACTGGGAGTATCATCGGTCTCGGCCTCTATCGAGTTGCTCGGACTAGCTGGGTGGCTAGGTAACATAGCTCGAAGTCTGGAAACGCCAACACCCCCTCAGTGGCGGGTAATAGTAGCTTGGGCAACGAGATTCTACACCTCTCAGCACCCCAAAGCAAGGATAGTAAAAACCTGATCATGTCACGGAAGACTGCACTGGGCATACAAACGGGGAGGGCATAATAAACGAGGAAGGGCCACCATCATTGCATCCATGAAGGATATTGATAATGTGTGCTAGAAGACTGCCGTCTGCCGCTCGGATGTTGCCTTCGATTAATTGTGTTTCAAAGCAATAGATTTGTACGCCCAATAGCAGAAGGTGTGTGGCTCCCAGTTGATCTCTTCACCGATTTCGCGGGATCTATCCTTCGAGACCACAGGGCATAAGGAGAGGACGTTAGATTTGTCCCCGTTTACACTGAGCCCAGAAACCTTTGTAGTCTGAAAATGCTGTGCAGTCCCCCTGCACGTCCTTTGGCTCACAACGGAGGTGTAACAGCATGTCGTCCACGTATAGTGAGACACAGAATGGGGTGTGGCCCAGTCATAGACCCTGGTATGAGCTGCCCTGCCAAAGGTTCTACGGCAATAGCGAATAGCCCCAGGGAAAGCAGACAGTCCTGTCTGGTACCTATCTTGACCTTGCAGGGATCCAAAATTAATCCACCAGTCTTAACTCGCGCTATAGGGGAGGTATAAAGAAGCTTAGTTCAATGGAGAAAAGCGCTACCTAGACCCATGCCAGCAATGGCCATGTACAAGTAATCCCTGTTTATGTAATCAATGACTTTCTCTATGTCCACTGCTAAGACCGTAGCCTTGGGATAAGCGTTAAGTGGAGAATTTACTACATGAATAAAGCATCTGATGTTATGGACTGTTCTACGTGTAGGGATGAACCCGGATTAGAGTGTAAGAGTTAGGAGTAGAGGTAGCAACCAGGCGACCAAGATCTTGTTCAGTATTTTATACTCCACATTTGGAATCAATAGCGGTCTATAGGAGGAGGCATGTTGTCCTACTTGCCCCGTGAAAGGAGCGGGATGAGCAGGGCTTCTCTCTGAGTCTGTGGGAGGGTGCTGCACTCCCTAGCCGAGTTATAGAGCTTGGTCAAGCACTTTTGTCGAATAGAATTCAATAGGTAACCCATCAGTCATCGAAACACTTCCCTCTGGCCATGGTTTTGATGGCTTCCCTCATCTTCTGCACCTAGATTGGGGGGTCCCTACCTATCTAGTGTATCAAGCAGTGTTTCTTATTGGGTTATTTCTCTCAAGAGATCCAAACAGATTCCTAGGGAAGAAGCTAAGCAATGTCCGCAAACAACCACCTCGAAAGCCTCCAATTCGGTCAAATAGGAGGATGTGGTATCTTCGTTTTCTGCCAAATAGTTGCACAAAGTAGTCCCTAAATAGTCTCAGGAGACCGGGTCTTCTAGAGCTTCCGTAC
The DNA here is from genome assembly GCA_963921515.1 of Calotriton arnoldi. NCBI lineage: Eukaryota > Metazoa > Chordata > Amphibia > Caudata > Salamandridae > Calotriton > Calotriton arnoldi. The sequence goes on from CAWUFW010013278.1 coordinate 406,966, forward strand.
TTAATTTCCAGTTCAGCATCGGTGGCCTATGGGAATCTCAACACAGGGACAACTGGAAGTGATTATGATCTAAGTGAGTTTTAGTCAAGTATTCGGATTGAGTGACCCGGTCACACATGAGGCCTGTGCAAAGTAGTTTGTCTAAATGTACAAAAAGGTCATGAAGGCCTGAGTGATATGAATACTCCCTGAGCAGCGGGTTATGCACCCTCCAGGAGTCAACTAGGCCCCAGTCCCGCATCCAACTCCGAAGTAATTTTGCTACTGCACGCGTAGGGGAGGTGGGGAGCGGTGGGTGAGCCCGATCCGGTGCAATGCATACAATACAATTAAAGTCACCTCCTTTGATCACTGGGTAGTGTAGCAGCGAGAACATATAAACAGAGAGGTAGAAGAGGAAGGCCAGCTGGTCAACATTTGGGGCATATAGATTGATCATTGTGACATCTTACCCTCCAGTTTACCCCCAAGCACAATATATTTTGCCCTCTTGGTCAATCCGCTCACTCTGGAAGGAAAGGCACACCCGGCCTCTCCTTAGCCCACCTAATTTTACACCTTTCTCCCCAGATACTGATCCGAGGAGGGCCGCCGGCTGGATATTAATCCAATCTTCAGAATGCCGTGGATGTCCCGCGGTCTACGGGAGCGATCGATCAGTGCGCTCCGTTCAGCATGGCAGTTGGCTCAGCACCCCTCTCCCCTACGATACTGGTCTATTCTTTGCCACATTCTAAATACCCGACTCGGTTTATGGTACTGAATATCTTGACAAGACTGTATCTGACCACAATCCACTGTTTTTGATGCTACAGTGGAGTACGCAGTCCACATACATACCCACTTGACGTTTTCAACCCTTCAGCCTTGTATTATGCCGTCTATGAACACACTACTGCTGAAGCAATTACCTTCTTTGACACAAATGAAGGTTGCATTAATGACTCAATCACAGTGGGAAGCACTCGAGGTCTGTATCAGGGGTGGTTGTATTAGCACTTCTACAGGGGTTAGAAAACGCTGCACATGCAGCTGTATTCCTTAAAGACAGAGCTACAACAACGCGGAAATGCCCTTGCTGACTCCCATTCAGCTTCCACTACTTTACTTAGTAGATGGTGCTTGCATTCAGAGATACATACCATATTGAGTTCCTAAGACTACAAGGAATATATAGCCTTTTGACACTCTGAAGGAGATAAATCAGGCAGGTTGCTAACCCGGCTGTCTCAATCCATGACTGCTTGTATGCCCGTAATGCTGATTAGACCACATTGGAGACATATTTTAGATTCTCAGCTGGCCATCAATTCGAAGTTTGCTTACTATTTACACAAACCTATATAACTTAGCCGAGACCCTTGCTCAGGAACAAGAGAACAGCTGCCCTCCCGAATCTAGTGCAGGTTGAATCCGCCACTTTAGATGCTCCACCCCCATTCCCCGAGATTACTGCAGTGTTAGATTACCTGGGCACTGGTAAGATTCCTGGTAGTGACAATATGCCTTTGGAATTTTACAGTCTACCAATCCTATATTGCATAGGATGGTTTTATACTTTGCTCGTCGAACTCTATGTACAACGTATCTTAAGGGACAGATGTTCTTATTGTACTGCAACCATCTTTTGCTCTTTTGTACAGCGCTCCAATACCATGATGGTCATGTTTGGACTTTATAAAACACTATGAATAAATAATTAATTTACTTCAGTTGTAGCTGGCGTCCCATGATGCAGGCACACTCCCTCGCCCCACCAAAGAGGCAATCATTATGATGCTACCAAAACTGGGTAAGGAACACTTAGACATGTCCTCTTAACGCCCCTTGTCTATTTGAATTTGGACAACCATATTCTCAGTTAGGTACTCTCTGATAGGCTGCAAGCTGTTTTACCAGGTCTTATCACACAGACCAGAGTGGCTTTGTTCCAAAGTGTAACACCATCACTAATTTATGGAGGCTCTTCTATCTTTAGATAAAACGCCTGTAAACCCTGTTTATGCTGCAGGTATATCAAATGACATAGAAAAGGCGTTAAAATCACTTGATGAGAACTTCCTTTTCCAGGTCTTGAAAAGTGTAGGATTTGTTGATGTGTTCCTCTAGTGGCTCAAACTCCTATACAGGACACGTACTCCCCACATTAAAACTTGCGTCTCACCAGAAGATGCAGATACAAAGATGGACCAGACAGGGATGTCCCTTTTTCCCATTGTTGTTTTCTTTAGTGATGGAGCCCTTTGCTAGCTTTATGTGACAGAAGGCTATGGCTGGCTTATACTTGCGAGGACAAACATTATATGCGGAGGATGTCCTGTTGTATTTCCAGGATGTGCAGACGGGCCTTCTATTGGCCTCACAAGCCCTCGATTACTTAGGTAAAGTGTCAAGATTAAAACTGAATTTAGCCAAGTCATATTTTTACCTTAACCGGCCTCGTGGCACGGACACTAGCTAGATTAGATACTAGTGGGCTTGAACTTTCCCTACAGTCACCAAGATACCTTGAGGGTCGATATTTACAGACAGCACCAATGTTCCCTGTAATTAATTTTCCTCGCATGCAGCAATGGAGTGTTTGTGTGCAGACCTTTTTGGCTATGAGGGCATTCAAGTGATGAGAAGTACAAACAAGTGAATCATCAACCACTTGAAGGTAGGTACAGGTAGGAATCCTCCTTCCTATCCACCATTTCTGTTTTTGAAAATGAACTCAATTGTGCACTTTAAAGCAAAACTTCTCAACTACAGTGACTTTAAAAAAAAAGAAAACCTTGGCTTAGATACTATTGAGAAGGATAGCTCATAAAACCAGTGATTTACTAACCACAGAAGATTCATCCTATGAAACAAACAATCTAATGTACCAGTTAGCAGTATTCTTTGCATCTCACATGTAAAGAACTACACACCACTCAGACACAAAAATGTTTAGTGCAATTGGAGAAATCAAGGCAAACTGGAAAAATTAAAAAGCATATGTCGACCTTCATGGCACAGAGTAACGCAATGATATTTACTGTACAACTTCTATGTACATCAGAGATAATGCATGAAAAAAACAACACAGTTACATAATTTGCTGGGGATAGAAGTATGAAAAAATGTTAACTATGTATATGAGATATCTAAAAAAATAAAGAGGTCTGTGTGGCTTTCCTTTATCTAGAGAACAAACGGACTAGTTTCCATGCTTGTACTCAGGAATACCTGGTTCGTAGGTTACACTGTTCATCAGTTACTTAGCCATATAATAGGTGCCAGGAAGGTCTGCCCTACCTGTTAATGGGCTATACAATGCCTGAACACTATAGAAGTTGATGCCTGCCATCAGTTACTGGGCCACATATTGTATGTATACATTTAACAGGACGACTTGATGCCCATGAGGTAAAATGGACATCATACCCGTCTGTCCATTAGTGGGGCATATAATGGCTGCCAGTCAGTCACCATAAAACAGGATGTCCGCACATCACTTAATGGGTGAGACTGGGCCTTCCAGCAGCCTCTGGGCCACGGGATTCATGCTTATTAGTTACTTGGCCACTTAATGCTTGCCACGGTTGTCTCCCTTCCCTCCTCTTTGCCTGCCCCCCACACTCAGTAACACTTGTAGTCTCATTCGGCCTGTGTTTAACACACATGAAACGCATTGTGTGCTTCCCTACTACCTCTCATTCGTTCTCTGTAATAGTCCCTACACTCATACTAATTTATCTGCAGCACTCAATCTCTTGCTCATACTACCACTAGTTTTTTTCTTTATCTTTTACAATCTGCAGTTTCTTCTTTCATCCTGTATTTGACCGCAAGTCACTCACAGGCGCTACTGTTGCTTTGGACTGAATATCTAATGTTGGCATGAAGCGATTCTTACTAGGCTGACAGCTGGAGTATGCGACAAGAACAAAAATATACACTGGATCAAGCATGAATTACAACTGCTTGGAGTGTACTAAACAGTTTACAGATTTCTACTCTGCATTTCAGAAGTGAGAAAGATCATGTGGTGATCAGTGTTGCCTACTTTACAAATGCAGACACCGATCAACATGAGTGGTGACATCATCCATAACCAGGAGGAGTCTTAGTGGAGAAACAGACAGCCAGAAAGTGCAAGGTTAGAGAGGAGAGAGATAGAGAGTATGGACGGGGCACACAGGACAAACCTGATTGACAGAGCTGCAGTAAGCTACTGGTGCCCCATTCTATATTTTTAGGGAAAGCTTGTTGTCATCAAGAAGCACATTCTACATTTTTGGGGGTAAGGTTGTCATCAGGTAACAAATCACCGAGAGAATAATCAATTCACAGTGTGCCTTAAGTAAAGCATGAAGCAAGATATTCACTGTGGCAGTGGCAGTCTGCATTGAAAGTTTGGCTCAGAGAGTATCAGCAGTAATGCCAGCTACACAGCAGCAAAGAGAGCTGCTAGGCTTTCTTCAGTGTGCCTATGACAGCACTGTACACACGTCCTTGCTGCTCACATGAGGCCTTCACGTTTTCTGATGGAATGAGGGGAGACTTGGAAGGCCTTTCCAAGCCATTAACTGAAAAAGGGCAAACACCTTGAACTGCATTGAAACCTTTAGGGATGCTTCCCTGCAGATCCAGGGCTGTGTGCCACTCCAGGTGTTCACATTCCCCTTCTTTGCAGGTCTAAAGCTAGAAATACCAACTAAAGCGGCCTTAGCAACGCAAGATCTGCTGCAGCTTCTCCCCCAGTCACCTCCCTACAAACAAGCACTGGTCCCTCGCAGCCACTCTTCACATTCTCAGTCACAGGGCAGCCAATGCCTCCAGGCCCAATCTCTCAAAGACTTAGCTCCCCCCATCCCCTCTGTAGGCAGTCAGAGCGCACGATCAGATTTTTAATCTCCGCTCTGCACTACAAAGGCAGTAATGAAGCAACGTACGGCTGTAAGAACATCCAGTGTGGTGCGCCCCCCCCAGGTTCACTGCACAGATGGGAAATACAGTGTGCACGCCCGCTCATGAGTGCAGTTTAGAGGGAACTGTAGACAGCACCGTAATATAATTTCTGGTAATCTGGACAGGGCATTGGCAGAAGCAAGAGCCTCTGCAGGTTTATGGAAAGAACTACCCCTCTTCCCTCTGGGGAGGGTGGCTGTGGCTAAATGTTTCTTCTACCCACATTATTGTACTATTTCACATCTGCTCAGGTGCTACTCACAGGCCTTTTGTTTTTGTGAGAACATGAGACAATACTAGGGACCTGATTTGGAGTAATGAGTTACTCTAAATTGTACCAGCCCATCGAGGAAGCAGCCTTAGTGCTCTTGATTTTTTAGCCATACTATACAGCTGCACAACTCCAGTGGTAATCCTGTTGCTGGCATCTTTTTACATACCCGAATTGCAGTACATCGGTCCCACACTGAAGGTTCCATCAATGGTGGTGCTCCTTTTAAGTGACAAGAGACTTCTTAACAATATGTTGTGCCTACTGGTGGTAGCACGGTTGGTATAGATACACCCAAATGTTAATGAAACACTATCCCTATGCCCCCGAGTTACTGATTTTGGCCCTGTAAGGCTGTCACCAGCTCAAGGAAAGAAATAAACAACTGTTTCGACTCCAGTATGGCTCTTAGGAAGCTCTTTTCCCTTTCTGGTGTCATGGATGAATTTTCCAGGTTGATGAAGAGTTTGAGCAGTGCGTGCGTGACCTTGTTTGTGTCCTCTGCACTGCTGGTACAATGTTGCCTTTATGTCACAGTCGTCCAGGCAGGGGTCGACGTGGATCCCCTTTCTTGCCACAGCATCCAGATATTTTGTGCACACTCTGGGTGCATATTTTAGCCAGAAGGGCAACATGATTAACTGGTAATTATTCTCATTCATAGAGGGATTGCTCCCCTGAATTGCTCCCTAAATTTAGTTGCCCGCCGCTCCATTAGGGCGTTGGAGCGCCGCCCCACTGCTTTCTCGCAGTGCGAGAAGCAGAAAATAAAATGGTATTTTAAATACCATTTTATTTTCTGCTTCTCGCGCTGCGAGAAAGCAGACGGCAGGGGTATGCCTGGTTGGGGGCGGGCGGGAGCCTATGCCTGGTTGGGGGCGGGCGGGTGGGTCAGGGAGGAGTGGCTTGCACCACTAAGTGCCCTGACTGCTTGGTCGGCCCTGGGGCTGACCAAAGCAGTCATGCGCACTCTACATTTTCTCTATGTAGGCTGCATGCAGCCTACATAGAGAAAATGGCCTCCCTACTGGGCGCCGTCCGGGACTCCGTACCAATCACATGTGATTGGCTTACAGGAGGGGAGGGAGCTGCAGCATGCCTGTTCCTGTTTAACTGTTCAGAACGCGGGAGGTAAGTTCTCTTTTAATTTTACCCCCACTCCCGCGCGACCACCCCCCCGCGAGTATTGCGAGCCGCGACTGGCGATGGGCGAGCTGAAATGATGCAAAAAAACGCTTCCCTGTGAAAAAGAATAAATACTCTCTCGAACTGATTAGTACGAGTACTGCAATATGTTTTTGTTTCACATCATTGAATATTCGAACGTAAGCGCGTGTACATTTCTTCCTTAAAGATGATAGTCTTTCCTCCCCCAGCATATTTTATGGAGAAATTGAAAGTCGGAAGGAAACTGGAATTGCACAACTACTAATTAGGTACATGTATTTGAATTAAACTGATATCTGATTGCTGATTTTAGCCTAAGAGTAGAGAGCCTATATTGAAAGTGCTAATATGTGATATGTCATGTGATATGTCATGCTGCGGGTTCCCTCTGGGAGCAGCAGATGGCGCCGAGCTTATTGGAAGAAGCGGGGATGTTTATGAAGTTCTAAGAGGTAGAGGCTGCCTCCCTCGACTTTCTTTGATTTGAGGACGGCACAGTTTTCCCCAGTTTTTGAGGTAGGTAAGCATACATTCATGCCTGCTCCCCGCCACCGGAAGTCCTCACATGCTGGAAACAGTGACACCCAAAGCAGTGACCTCAGCTGCTGCAAAGAGCTCTGTAAACATAGCCTCAGTTTGCTGTCCTACCCAGGGCCTCCCATTCAACCAATAGCAGAGGCTCATACTCGCCTGACCTCACAGTCATTCCCTCTGATTATCTTTGGTGCGAGGATGCCGATAAATCAACCCTCAGCCGCTTACTTCCTGCTATCAAGAAATAAGCACTAGTGATCGGAGCAGTGGAGGAATCTACGTCATTTCCACTAGCCTAAGTTTTTCTGAGGTGGGGCTTGATTCCCTGTCCCCGTTTTTACCTCCCTCAGCATAGGCAGTGCTGATTGCAGGAACAGTGTTGACCCAGTTACTTGAAAAGAGGCATTGTTGCAAAGACACAAATGTCTCAAACTGAAGTTGTCCTACTGGCAATAACAGTGTACGGCCGTCTGGTGCCCATCTTCATTTCTTGAGTAGTGATTGAAACTTCACCGCAACGAATTGGCTGGAACTTGCAGGCAAGTTTTCTAACAAAGGGCTATAACTTGGTCATTCAAAGACCAGAGAGATTTGTGTCCCCTAGAACCCCCCTTAAGTTGTTCGGGCTCGCTCGCTACGCTCGCCATAGTGCAGTACGCAATAATTTTACGCCCCACCACTTTCAAATGTCACCAGCCACCACTGCCTAAATTATAGTGAGCCGATAGACTTTTCAGTATCGTTGTCCATCATTAGCTAAAAGGACTTGTCTAGCACAGATCTAAAAATAACTCCCCCAAGAAGGGCATATTCACCACTGTTGCCTGCACCTCGTGTTTGAACCCAGATACCCTGAGCGTGGTGCCGGTGCAGAGTTGTCTGCTGGCTGTGTCTACCACATCCAAGGCTGACTTCACGTAGGTATTGCGGAGTGTCTTCCCCTGCAGACGAGTGCCTTCCCTCTCTTCTGGTGTTGCTCTAGGAGGTGTTGTAGGAGACTCTCCATCTCTTTCCACTGCTTGTAGGCATACCTGTTCAGAAGGGCGTTGGAGGTAGTGATTCTCTACTACACTTTCTTTTTGACTGAGGCCTCCACTTTGGCCTCGAGGTACCTCTTTTTTCAACGTTGATCGCTTTTTTTCTTGCCGTCGACATGGACTGTCTGTGCCTTATTTTTCAGCACCGAAGCAAACCCCTGTGGGAAGACTTCCCCTCCCATGTTTCTGGTCCCCTTTGGGGACTGAGGCTTGTTCAGAGGGTTTGCCTCCTGTGTCTCTGTGTTTAGATCGGAGGAGCTCTTTGGGCCTGTGTTTGATTTCTGACGCCTTCAAGTTCGAAATGGGCCTTTTGGATTTGGAGTCCAACTTCTTTGGCTCAGTACCAGATTTCCTGTCCCCTCTCAGCATGGACTACCTCGGCATCAGAATCTTGCTGCTGTGCCACTTTTTGTGCCATCATCACTGTACGGCACCTGTGTCCTAGGGGGCTGTTTCTGCACCTGTGCCATAGCATAGTGCACTGGCCTCTGCTTTTCTCTCACTGAGTTTTTGCTTGAAACTTGGGGCAAGTGTTGCAGCCTTTTGGTGTGTGGTCCTTGGGAGGACACAAGTTGCACACTTAATGGATGTCTTTCTGTACAAACTTGGGGTCGCACTTAGGGCAGAACTGAATAGTGTGGGTTCCTTGCCCTACCAACATTTTCTGGTCACGTGGTCGAGGGAACTTGTGGTCTATTAGGGTTGAAAACCTCACGATCTTCTGTGTAAAACCAGTGATCATCTTCGGTGACCTTAAAATGTCCGATGGTGTTTCATCGTTTTCCTCCGGTTCTTCTTCAATTCCTTAAAAATAAAAAACCTCCTTCTCCTGTCCATCCAGGAGCTACCTCCACTGCAGACCCAATGGCAGAAAAACGAATCTGAACATGGCGGCAGCGCAACGGAGTTTCCAGGGCATACGTTTGATGCCATCAGCAAGGGACACAGCATCAAATAGTCGATGACGACGCTGACTCAAAAAACAGAAGAAAAAAGAGAGAGAGAAGGAAAGAGACAATTTCAGATCTAGCCATTAGCAAGCGGCATAATGCACAGCTTGTGAATTCAGAAAGGTTCATGCTGCAAAACAACTATTAGAAAAAGGGTTTTCTAGTAAGGAGCGGAGCAATGATTCCCATTGCTTCTGTAAAAGCTTCTAAAAGTATGTTTAGCATGGAGGAAGCCATTAGGATTATCTGTACCTGTGGTAAACTTGTGGGCATAATAGCCCTACTAAACTCCGTTTGACTTATGTTATGTTATACGACATTTATAGCGCGCACGGATACTCAGGAGTGTCCCGGCGCGGGAGCCAATTGAAGGAGACAGAAGGGCGTGTGTCAAGGCTGGATGTTAATTAAAAAGCAAAGTTTTTAACTGCTTTTTAAACAGCCCACGGTCTTGGGTATTTCGCAGATCGTATGGAAGGGCATTCCAGGCTTTGGCCGCCCTGAATGAGAGGGAGCTGCCCCCTGTTCTAGCCAGGCAGTAGCGTGGGATAATAGCGAGGCACTGCGCTGTAGAGCGTAAGTGTCATTGAGGCACATAGAAGTTAAAGCGTCTCCTGAGATAGGAGGGCCCGGATTTGTATAAGGCACCATGGGCAAGGGTGAGGGCCTTAAACAGAACACGTTGCCCTACCGGGAGCCAATGCAAATCCCGGAGACGTTGCGTTGTACTAGACCTACCAGAAATGCCCAACAGCGCTCTCGCTGCCGCATTCTGAATGGTCTGTAGCTTTTTCAGCTGATAACCGGGAAGGCCAATATATAACGCATTGGCGTAATCAATGCGCGACAAGATGAGGGCACAAGTCACCATTTCCTTTGCTGATCTGGGCAGAAGTGGCAGGAATTTCCTAAGTAGTTTCAGTGTGCCGAACCACACTCCGGCCAGTTTTTTTTATCTGGGGAGAGAATCTGAGGTCCTCACTGAAACAGACCCCCAGATTCTTCACTGGGCTCCCCTTTGAATCGGGCATGGGGTAACCTGCTGGCCAAAGGCCATCTCTGAAATGCGGAGGGAAGGACCCATAGAGGAGTACCTCAGGCTTGTCCTCATTGCATTTGAGCTGAGCCCCTTAAAGACTGCTGCAAGGCAGTTTTTGGCTAGATCCGGAGACAGATCTTTTTCCTTCCACGTAAAGAGGAGCTGGGTATCATCAGCGTAAGCTATGATCTTTGCACCCAGCTACTCCGCCAGATAGATTAACGGCGTGATGTATACGTTGAACAGAAGGGGACTCAGAGTTGAACCTTGAGGGACTCCCGTAGTCACCTTTCTTGGTGCTGAAGAAAACGGAGGCATCCAAACCTGTTGTGTTCTATTCTCTAGAAAGGATTCAATCCAATCACACGCCTACCCAGAAATTCCAATATTAGAGAGACGGGCCAAAAGTTGGCGATGTGGCACCGTATCAAAGGCGGCAGAGAGGTCCAATAAAATCAGGGCCGCTCTGCCACCTGAATCTAGGCATTCTCTGATAGCCCCCGACATCTCAACCAGGGCAGTCTCGGTGCTGTATGTGGCCCGAAATCCCGACTGGGCTGGGTGGAGGGCACCAGAAGTCTCAAACTTAGAAAGTTGTTTGTGGACAGCCTTCTCACACACCTTCGCCACAGCCGGGAGAAGTGAGATAGGTCGGTAACTGGCTAGTGTAGCAGGATTTAAAGAGGGCTTTTTTAGCAGGGGGAGTAATTTAGCCTGTTTCCACTCCGGTGGAACCATAGCGGTTTGAAGCGATAAATTGATGATATTATTCACTTCAAGGTTAACCACCTCCGCCGCAGCTGCTAACTGCCTAGCTAAGCACGGGTCAGCTGGGGAACCTGATTTGAAAGATTTGAGAATGGTCAGTGTATCCAACAGGGGAATAGGTGAAAAAACTGTCAGGGAAGTGCGGGCTGGGTCAGGGGTCGGGGCAGTCCGGGAGGGGTGTTCCTCCTGCACTTGGATACTTGTCCCGAGGCTGTCCTGGATTGATTGGATCTGGTCTATAAAGAAGCCGGACAGCTTCTCACACCAAGAGTTGGAGGCAGGAAAGGCAATACGTTCCGCGCAAGGCTTCAGAAAACTTTATTGACCTACTCTAACCCAACTTGTTTTATTTCAGTTTGTGTACATATAATTATCAGAATGTGGAGCCAATCAATTGTACTTTCCTAGGTCACCGGCCCCATGCCAAATTAAGCTGCACCTCAATGGATTGTGATCACAAGCTCCTAAAGCGGTTTCTTTATATTTGAGTTCTGGTACCATTTCTTATGCTCAACCTGTTAAATGATTCACATGGTGATAAGGTGAGGAGGAAGCTGATAGTGTGCGGGAACCTTGAGAGCCTGTGGTGGCAGAGGATTTTGGGCATGAAGCCCACTCCCTGACAGCAGAGTGCACTCAAAAATAACTTTTTTTCGGCTCACAGAACCATAAAAAGATTTACAGATTAAAAAGGATTAAAATACAGTACATACAAGATTCACAATAACAAGTTAAAGTCTCTACGCAAATTTTACTCATAATGCTTTCTAATCGCTATAGAGCCTCTTGTGTAATTAGCTACTGCAATACAGATTTCAGCCATAGTCTGAGACTGTAAAAGATTAAAACCATCAATATACGAGCAAGGGCAAGCATTCGTTAATAATGGGAGCAGAAATCTATTTCTCTCCGATTTATACAATGTGCAATAATATAAAGTACCTAGTGCTTTGAACGGAGACATTATCACATGGGCAGGGCATAAGCTTGTTTGACCACCCTCCTTGGCGAGGAAATGCCAGCAAAAAGTGCACTGTGCATAAACGGAACCTAGTTAGATAAAATCGGAACTGAGTCTTAATAGAAAAAGGTAAATAAAATTGTGCAGGGGCAGGAGGCAAACAGGGGTCTCCAATATCGTCATGTTGGTAACTAACAAGTCTATTGTCCCAAGTGCACTCCTAATATTGATTTATTTTAAACTTATAATGCACTTTTTTCTAAATGGCTAATAGAAATAAAAGTACAATAGTGGCCAATGTGTGCGGAGGCACTCAGGATGCCGCCAAGTCAATGAGAATGCTAGGCAGTGCTATAACCCAGGAGACCGTTTATTTGGCGCTTTGGAGAAAATCAAAGCGTCTCTCCACACATCAAAAGAATTTATTGACCGCCTCTGCTGCCTCTGTGGTGTCCAGGGATTTAAATCAGAGGAAAGCAGGACATATTCCACAAGTTGGCCAGTGCTCTTGAACATGCTCAAATGGGACGCACCACAGTGTGGAGGTGGCTCAGGGGCTTGAAGCAAGTCATAAGGCCAGTGAAAAAGAAAGGGACTTCTTCCAACCCCAAGTTTATGAAATATACCAAACCATTTTTTACCAATGACTAAGAAGCAAAGTGGGTCATTAGAAAGAGCAGGAACTTTTACCACAGACGAGTTCAACGTGGCAAAAACCACCAATAGTGTTCCCTATTGGTTGCGTCTCAGCAAACTTTCCACATGTCATGAAACGAGGCTTCGCAATATCTGAACTATGCCAGATGTTTTGAGCTCAATTTCCAACCTTGAAGAACAGAGTGTAAGATCGCTTTATATTATCCACCAAGAGTAAAGCTCAGACTGTTTGTTGAAATCCAAGCCAGTTCCTGAGACTTAGGACCAGATGGTTATCAACATACATAAAAATAACAGTCTAAAGAAGTGAGGCAGGAAAGAGAGCTACATCAACTAAGAATTCTTCAATAGGGAAGAAAAGGCATGTCATATGTTGGGACTTCATAAGTAAGTGAAGAGGAGGACTGGAGAATGTTACGAGCCCAGCCCTAAACAAAACTGAAAATGACCCAAGATGTTGAATAGGGTCACCAACTAAAAGAAAGCAGAAGGAATAAGCTCAGTCTACTCGAAGAGACATAACTGATTATTTTCCACAGGTTTCTGTGACACCCAGATGGGGCAAGACACCCAGATCAATGATCAGGAAGAGACTACGAAAAATGTATTCAGTAGCCAATGAAAAACCATTCTGTCAACATTTGCAGCTCTACGCTATTTAGATTTCCTCACTCAAGGGATAAACTTCACTGAATTATTTACAAATCCTCAAACAATAGTGATTGGGAGCGAAAATAAATACACTGACCCAAACTATGGTAAAGAAAACATGACTAATGAAAGGGGTTGTTACCATGAATCTTTTTGTAATACACTGATTCCATTACTCCTGATACACTTACCTTTCCAGACTCATTCAACTTTTAATATTTCATTAGTCTTAAACAGACTCCAGAAGCAGACATTTCCTTCTACAGCATTTTCGATACAGCTCACATTTCACCCTCCTTTTACTGCACAGAAAAGCAAGAGCGACAGATTAGCCTACTATAATAACTATTGATTAGCTACAAGTGGCAACTAGATTGGCATGATAAATTCATACTGTTATGGTTGAAGGCACTACATAAATACCAATAACATAACACTGTTAACATAAATACTAATAAAAACAACATTTTTATTGTTACTCTATACATTTGAGTGGTGGTTAGAGCACCTTGTTTGCACACCATACAGCCACGGGTAGGGTGAGATTGAAGATACTCATTTATGTATCGCCCTTTACAGGCAGTGGCAGATGTGGCTAGACCTGGTCTGTGGTTCTCAGGCTGTCAGAAGAGAGGGATTTAGCCTCTGACAGGGGGCGTTAAAGCTGGACTGTTACTCTGATCAGTCCGCAAGAGCAGAAGAGCTGCTCACCCGTGCCTCCGCCTTTAGCATGCAGCTAGTAGTATCACTACTGGTTTGTTTTTACTGCTCAGCCTGCAAGCAGAGTGTGTGGGGTGATCTATGTGCGTGTCACTCTGCAGCCTATTACAGGTAGCATTTAGAGCTGGTGTTTCTTAATTTCCTACCTGTCAGAGGGAAAACTGTGATCTGCTCATATGCACCTCACCTTCTAGCCTGTGCCAGGTGTGAGTAAGGGCTTATAAATGTCTCTATTGTAAGCCTGCGAGCCATTTATAGGAGTGTCACACTACACCATGTGACAGATAAGGTACAGAGCTGGTTTCTCTGTCTGTAAGAGAAACAAGCATTGGGAAAGCCAATAAGTTTCACCTATGCGAGATATACTGGGTTTGTCAATGTTTTTTGGCCATGTTGTACAACTTTCGAACAAATGGATTATTATATCATGATATATCATAATAGAACACTGTATATATACATACATATACACATAATCTAATAATATTATCATTGTATGATAACTTTTGTATGGTATGATAAGTATGGCCCGTTATTGCATAATATGGTATGGCATGGCATGGCCGGTCATTGTTTAGAATGGTATGGCCTGTTGTTCTATAAGATGGTATGGTATGGTCTGACCTGTCACTTCATAGTAAGGTATTTCACTGTATAGTATGATATGGCCAGTCATTGCATACTACAGTATGGTCTGTCATTGCAATTTATGGTATGGCCTGATGTTGTGTAGTATGCTATGGCGTGTCATTGTATAGTATGGCATGGCATTGCCTGTTCGTGTACAGTATCTTATGGTATGGCCTGTCATTGTGTAATTTGGATTGCCTGCAATGGCCTGTCATTGTACAGTATGGTACAGAATTGTATGGCCTGTCACTGTGTAGTATGGTATGGTCTCTCATTGTATACTATGGTACGGTATGACATTGTATAGTACGGTATGTTATGGTGAGGGCCACTGGAATCATGCGGCAGCTGACGGCCAAATTATACAGCAGGGTTGAGTACATTATGCGGTGAGAAAAGGTAAATTATGCAAAGTAATGCTGCACATTATGTGATGGTATTACTTCATTATTTTGTCACTGTCTGGGCATAAACTGGTCCAAATGAGGTGCAGCCTAACACCCAAATGTAGCAATAAGCAACTGAAAGGCGAACAGTCAACCTTTGCAAAGGGTCTTTCACTGCGTGGCAAAATGTCGCTGCATTTTTAGTAACTTCTGAACCGTCTGAACAGGAAACAAAATTGTGTTTTATTAAAATCTGCAGATAGTGGATTATGTGGCAAATTCAACAAATCTCTAATTATGTAAAAAACGTTGTGGCCACACAATCGCATAATTCCAGGGGCCTCGAGTATGGCCTAGCATTGTATAGTGTGGTATGGTATGGCCTGTCATTGCATAATATGCTCTGGCATGGTATGGTCTGGCCTGTCATTGTATAGTATGGTATGGCCTGACATTCTGTAATATAGTTTGGCATAGGCTTTCATTGTTATAGTATGGTCTGTCAGTGCGTAGCATGATATGGTATGGCCTGTCATTGTATAGTATGGCATAGCCTGCAACTGTATAGTACGGAGTGGCAATCTTTATTACAATGTACACATTAAGCTACGGGAGGAAGCACAATAGTAGCGGCCAAACAAGCAAAAAAGCGATTTACATTATAATGTGATTTTTCAGCTAGAATTTTCTATCCAAACCGTAATCATGCAAACATAAACCAATTCAAGACACATCCTTGTTTCATAAAATATTTTAATCATGCCCAAGACATCCTATAAATCATGAAACACGTACCAAAAAAGCACTCTGTTACAAACTTAACGAGTGACTTCTTATCAGCAATAGTGCGAAGCCATTAATACATTTTGAAATCATTACTAAAAGCAAAGCTAACAACCTGTAGCCTGCTGCTGTTGTTATGTTGCACCAAAGAGTAGAACAGGAGAGGATGAAAAGTAAAAACAAACAAGGGAAACGAGCGATGAAAGCAACAGCACGGAGCAAATCCAGGAGCAAGACGACCTAAAAACCATACAAGTAAAAGAAGCAAATAAGCCAAGACAGAAAGCAGGACACTTCCCAAAATAGAAAGCAGAACTTGGTGCATGCTCTAGGGATTTGAGAAACACACGAGCAGAAAGTGAAACCAGCACGCACTAAACTAACCAAACATGAGCCAGCAAATAAGACGGACTACGAAGCCAAAGAATTGTGAGCAATGGGCGGCCTCTAAGCCCCCTCTATGTAAACAAAATGTCTTGCAAGTGACAGCGCATGCAATGTGTTGGAGATTTACCCTTTCTGCGGGGTCATCCTAGATTTTTTGCCTTTTTGCTGAACGCTATTTTTGCTGGCTACAGAACTGTGTGTACATTACCTCTGCTGCCCGGTGGGAAAATGCTTGTGCTCCTCCTTTCAACATGGTAACATTTGTATACACCCAATTGGTTTATTTAAATTTGTCTAGAAGTCCCTAGTACATGGTACAAAGCGTACCCAGGGTCTTTAAATTAAATGCTAACAGTAAACTGCAGCACTCGTGCCATTTACTGCAATGGAACCATAAAGCATGTCTCTAGGCGAACCACTGTAGAGCGGCTGTGCAGTTTTTAACTACAAATTTGACATGTCAAAATATCCCCTTTTGATAGGCCTAAATCTTCCTTTTAATTATTCATAAGTCACCCCCTAAGTAGACCGTATTGCCCATAAGGCAGAGGGCATGGTACTTAAAAATAGGACACCTGAAAGTTTAATATTAAACATGTCCTTACAATGACTAGCACCTCAAAGCTTTTGTCACCGTAGCAGGGCTGGCTGTTCAACGGGAAAGCCCTGGTTTGCAATATTAAAAAACTAATACTGTATCTCTTAAATGGGACTAGCTAGAAAAATAATTAAACAACTATTTTAATAGTTATTAAAAATCCACTTCAATGGTGAAGTTGAACTTTTTCTAGATATTACAGAAATGTACCTTTTGGAAAGTTACCTTTTCCCTGCCTGAAGTCCCAGAGAGTAAAATCTGCATTTTTGCTCTTCCCCCTTTGGCTAGCCAGTAATTAGCCAATAGGCATGAATGTGGTGTGCAAACACAATGAGATGATGGAAGGAGCGCTGAAACTTTTCAGACACTCACCCCCAGTCACAGATCTGGGTTGAATCCATCATCGTTCTTTAGCTCACTTAGCCACCCCAGTTCGGACCCAGCTATATGCAAATCAGTCTTGACCCTGTGCCTCATGGGAACAATCCAGCACGAACTGCCAAGCCAGGTCTTCCCTGGACCGGAAACAAGCATCCTGGGACCGGTTTCGGGGTAACACCCCTCATCAGCCAGGCTAGCTTGAATCCAGTGGCAAAGTGAGCAAGGGACCCACGTCTGGGCATACCCTGCCAACTTAGGGCAAACAAAGCAAAACACAATGAGATGATGGACGGAGCGCTGAAACTTTTCAGACACTCACCCTCAGTCACAGATCTGGGGTGAATCCATCATCGTTCTTTAGCTCACTTCGCCACCCCAGTTCAGACCCAGCTATATGCAAATCAGCCTTGACCCTGTGCCTCATGGGAACAGTCCAGCCCGAACTGCCAAGACAGGTCTTCCCTGGATCGGAAACAAGCATCCTGGGACCAGTTTCCGGGTAACACCCCTCATCAGCCAGGCTAGCTTGAATCCAGTGGCAAAGTGAGCAAGGGACCCACGTCTGTGCACACCCTGCCAACTTAGGGCAAACAAAGCAAACACAAAGAGATGATGGAAGGAGCGCTGAAACTTTTCAGAAACTCACCCCAAGTCACATATCTGGGTTGAATCCATCATCGTTCTCTAGCTCACTTCACCACCCCAGTTCAGACCCAGCTATATGCAAATCAGTCTTGACCCCGTGCGTCATGAATGTGGTGTGAACTGACAGAATATGCTGGGAGGCGGGGAGGATCCTCTTTGACATTAAAGTGTCACGTCCTCCTTGAGTGTCACAACCTGCTTGGCTTGTCTGCTGGGTTTTTTCATATGATACCGAGGGCGCACTTCAAAGAGTCCTACCCTTTCACAGGCAAATGTAAGCTGACACTTGGGCAGTGCCCTTCTTTTTGTCCCCCTCAGCTAGTCAGGACCCAATCACAGTGGGCCTCTTTTTGACACTACAGTGTCACAGCCTCTTTGACAAGTCTGTTGGGTTTACATACAACATTTGGGGCGCACATCAAAGAAAAGAAACAGAATTTGTGTGTATCCACTCTTTGGTTTTATTCTACCAGGCATCTTTCTCTGAATTTGTTGGGGGTACAGGAACTGCCTAAAACTTGACTTTAGGGCTAGATATGAGAGGACACTATGATCACCATAGTATAATCCCCACACACATTCCTAGTAGCCAGATTTAGTGTGGTCGAAGACTTCAGCCATCTTGAAAATGGCCAGAGTGAGTAGGGTAAGCCCCGAGAAACTCTACTCCATTCTTTCAGGAGTCCCCAGAGGTCATTCCCATTCACTAACTCGTGCTAGGCATAATTGTGGCATCTTCAGGCACCAACATCTGAACACTCCTGGACCTGAGGAAAATAAAAAGCAGACTAAACCTGCTGTCTGCAAACTACAGAGAGCCTTGGAGGGCTGGACCTGCTCTCTCTCTTGTACCCAGGACAAAGAAATGGACTGCAAGGGTCGTATGGCTGACCTCTATTAAAGCTACAGGGACACAACAAGTTACAAGAGCCTTTTTCCTGCAACTGCCTAGTTGATCAGTGGGAACTGGACCTTGAAGGGACACTACTGTGGCCTGTTTGACACCCTGTGGGTCTCTAGGTGCCTCCCCTGATGTCCTGTGGGGCTCTCAAAGTGTAATCCTGTGGTAGATGTGGACTTAAAGGTCTAAAATTAGAAGGTAAAATCCTTGACCAGGACGGACCCTGTCAGGATCAAATTGCACCTAGGCCCTGTTCTACCACGACCATCAACAGCACTTTATGCTTTTTGGTGCTATTTCTAGTTAAAACTTTAAAAGATTATAATCTCTGGTTCGCCTTATTGGATTTTTGTCATTTTGGTTATTAAATTTTACTCTATTGTTCTAATTTGTTTTGGTAATTTTATTGTTTAGCATTTCAACGTTGTTACTGTTTTAGTACTGCATAATACTATACACATTGCCTGTGAGTTAAGCCTGTCTGCTTCGAACCAAAGCTACCAAGGGGTTAAGTTCAGGTTTATTTAGTGACTTTAGTGGTTCACCCTGACAAGGATTGTCATTATTACTTAAAAAGGGTACTTACCCCCTAAACTAATAACCCAATTTCTTACATGCTATCTCAGACTAGACCTAAAAATTTGAGCCCCTAATATAAGTCTCACACTATAGTCAGTGCCACACCTGGGTAAGAGTTCATCAGCTTCTCTTAGACTGATGGAAGAGTCTGAGCTCGACTTTGGTGACTAACTTTTTAGCTTTATGCAGATGAGGGTTACAGCTGATTGGCTTCTCACTTCTCAGCCTGTGAAAGTCGTGTTTAGAGCCATTTGTCTGGGGTCACACTATGGGCTAGAACAGGCTGAGCTTGAAGCTTTACACCATACAGTTTAGGGATTCACACCATACCAGTGTGAAAGGTTCGAGCTACGCAAGATGCAGTGTACTCAAGTCTCGCCCACTTTTCAGTGTTGGATGAGAGGACTGGCTCAAGAGATGTAACTACGTCAGGATTTCAGCAGGAGGATGAGTCTTCTCTGCATGAATAGAGCTGCTCGCCTTGAGGGTTTCATTAATGTAAGGAATCCCAGGAGCGTGGTGAGGATGCTGGTGTTCGGACAGTCAACCATCCACATTAAGGGCAAGAGATTGGGTTCTCGCATGTCTGCAAGTATGGACCAGAAAATATGTGCAAGTTGTAGATGTTTTGTTCAGATTTTTTCCCCTTAGCAGGTTTTAGGGACTAATGTCCAACCCGCCAGGACAAATGAAATTAGGCTTAGGACTGCAATTAGGAATAGGGGCACTGCCAACTGAAAATACCTGGTCAGTGTGTTTTCAAAGTGAAGGAAGCCACTAAGTCTCCATAATGGGCAGACTGATTGGGCAAGGTGGTGTCTGCGTGGTGACCAAGCTCACACAACGGATCAGGAAGGAAAAGTGGACTAGATGCACGTGTGGCGGCAACTTAAAATCCAATCAATTGTGGTATGCGAGACAGGGAAGTGAATGTCGACTGAATGTTAGTTATAAAAATAATCAAAGTTTGAGTTCCTAAGTGCTGCCTGGGAGTTTCTGTTGTGATTGCCTCTGGTATGTGTCTGACTATAAGGTAATCGCAGTGAGCCACTGTAACAGGTCTCTGAGAAGTACTAGATGCGAATCAGTCAGTCTCAAAGGGGGCTTCTGTGAGAGAAACATTCCAGATACAGCCCTAGAGATCTAGTTGGTCACTCAGTTTTAACGGAACCTAACAGAAATTCTATGAAAACACTGCTCTTTGAAAGACATGATTTTTATTATGTGGCAGCTGACCGAACATTGTGACGCAACACAACAGGTTGCAAAGACAAAATCCCCATCTCAAAAAGAGAAATCCTAAACCAGAATTGCATTTTTGAGAATAAGACCCGGTACCATAAGCAATTTCACAAGGTTTACAGATTCAAGCTGCTGTGCGTCAGGGCTTTGCCATAAGATTTAGGCTTCGCTAATCTTGTTGTGCTTCCTTTTTTGCACAACAAAGCTAGCAACACAATAAGCCAGATGTAGGCATCAGAACTGGGCACAATATGCTATTGGTGACCCTAGATTTGGACAACAAACCAGAAGAGGTTTAGAGAAGTAACCAAACACTCCAAATGAGGACACAGGAAATGAGTACACCCAACAAACCAAAAGTAGTCTACTGAACCGGTCACAACACGCTACATGTGGCCTCCCGAACCAAACACTACCACAGCTGAGGCCTCTAAAAGTGAACATAGGTAGTGCATTAAAGAACTTCGCACAAGGTACTACAACCTGCCTCTAGACCTGAACACAGGGTATCAGAGATTGCCCACAGAACCAGACAAAACACCACAACTCAACACCAAAACAGCAACAACCCCCCTGTTCTGGTTATGGGGCCCCTTTGCACATCAATCTTGCTGTTAATCTTCTTGCAAACTTGTCATGATGCTTTAACACTTTGAAGTCATAGGAGATGAGAACTCCAGGATACTGTGGGGTGTGTTGTGTGTCACTTGGACTGCTGCTGACCAGGTTAAGTTAGTTTCTTTGACATGTGCAAGTGACAAGTTCAAATTCCCGCAAGCCCAACTCGACATACCATTCTTTCAAGGTTGGTATATCAAGCACCATTAACACCTACTGTGTAAAGTGCTTAGAAATGTCAGAAGCATAGCACAAAGCACTATCTACAAGTTGTTATCATTACAGGTTATTGTCTCTGTGTGATGTAGATGACACTATTGTTGTCTCTGCTGCAACTGTTTCATGTATGCCAAAGAGGCTTGCACTGATAGTGCTGACTGTACCTGTCTAGTATGAGGAGCTAGTGTCCTCCTAAAGCCAGGTTGCACCTGTTCTGTGTACATGAGTGAAGATTCCACTTGCGCTGCCATTGCTGTATTAGTGACACAATGTAAATCCTTTTCACTACTTGCTACGATACTTGTATAAAAGATCAGTCTCCATGCAGTAAAGGATTTCCATTCTGAGGAATCGGGTTTCCATTTGTGGTCCTTGATGAAAGGTCAAGGCTCCCCCCAGAGGCGTGTTTTGCAGCAAAGACTACCTATTCATCTGGATGGAAGGTGTCGCGAGAAGTTAAGATAAGTAGAACGACTCCTACATTTAGAGTAATCTGAGACCATAAACGTTTACAAAAGAGCTGGTTCCATCTGGAATGCCAAGACTCCCATGAGATTACCAACTTCCTGGGAGATATGGATGCCTGCCAACTAACCCAGTTAGTGGAGGGACCGACACATGCTGCAGGTCATCTACTTGATCCCGTATTCTCGAATCTCCAGACTTTGGAGGCTGATCCGCCCCTCCCTCTGCTCTGGACGGACCACTCCCTCATCTCTCTGCGCCTCTATATAGCAGGCACCCCTCTGTGCTCTCCCTGTCAGTCCTCTATGAAGAGCCCTTGGCACAAATTGGACTCGTCCATCTTCACATCCACCCTAAACTCATATCGCCCAGAATGGCCTACTGAACTAGAGGCACGGACACTGCATTCAGGGGCTGGGTTAATAAAGCACTTGATCACTGTATCCCGTTAAAAAGGACTCAGGCCAAGCGCATTCAGACTCACGCTTGGTACAATGAGACCTTGACTGCAGAAAAGAAAAAATGTAAAATCTTAGAATGAGCTTGGAGAAATGCATATGACCTCACAGCAAAAACTATCTACAGGAAAGCAGTCAAAGTATACCACAAACTAGTCCGAAAGACCAAGGCCATGTACTATGCTAACCTAATCACGACAAGCAGCAATCCTACTAAAACCGTGTTCTCCCTCATGAAAGACGGTGAAACTCCCGGCCGAGGCCAATAACACCATATCCTCCAACGCACAATGCGAGTCACTGGCTAAGTATTTCATCAGTAAGGTTGAACGTATTTACAGTGCATTCGGTCCGAGGAAGGATGCCTCCGAACCTCTGGAGAACTCTACTGCGACAGTCTTATCCCACTCCATGCAAGACCTTCCGCCCATGTCGTTGGAAGACATGGACGTCTTGTCGGCCAAGGTAAAATCAGGCTCGCCCGACGACCCTCTAAAACCTGACCTTTTCAGGAGATTTCAAGACTGCCTCTTGACTGAGGGCCGGGAGTTGATAAATAGCTCACTCCAAACGTCAGTGATCCCCAAGTCATGGAAACATGCTAAAGTTATTCCTTTATTGAAAAAGCCTACACTTGATGCGTCTCTGCCAGAGAACTTCCGCCCAATTTCTCTGCTCCCATACTTAGCTAAAATTATGGAGTCCTATGTAAACATTGCTCTGACCAAGTACCTGGAAGTAAATGAGATTCTGGATAGGTCACAGAATGGTTTCCGGCCCAGACACAGTACCGAATCTGCACTACTTGCAGTCACAGAGCAGCTACGGGCCACTCTGGATGAGGGCAAGACCTCAGCATTAATTTTATTGGACCTCAGTGCGGCCTTTGACACGGTCTCCCATAAGATTCTGCTACAACGGTTAGTGGAGATCGGGGTCAAGGGCAAGATCCTGGCCTAGTTCGCGTCTTTCTTGACCGATCGCTCTTTCCAGGTTTCTGACCCCCTTTTTTGTCCAATGTCTACCCTCTCGGTTGCGGTGTTCCCCAAGGCTCTGCCCTGAGTCCCACGCTATTTAACGTATATGTCCATCCACTGGCCCTCTTGGCCAAGGGCCAGAACATCAATATGGTATCATATGCCGATGATACCCAACTGGTATTCACCTTTTCCAATAACCCCAAACAGGACAAAGCTAAATTTCAAGAGGATCTCCTGGCCATCGCAGACTGGATGGCGGATAATTACTTGCAACTGAACTCCACCAAGTCTGAGGTGCTCCTGGTGGGCCGCGATGCCCATCAGTGGGATAACCAATGGTGGCCTACGGCCTTGGGTACCCCACGGCCTTGGGTACCCCTCCCCAACCGAAAACCGTGGTTAAGAACCTAGGAGTTCTGATGGACAGTGCCCTCTCATTTGAGAGTCAAGCAAAAAGGTGGCAGGCACCTGCTTTGGTCTCTTACGCGGCCTGAAACCCATTCTGGGATTTTTCGACGCATCCATCCGTCAAACGATTGTCCAAGCTGCTGTGCAGTCCCGATTAGATTACTGCAATGGGCTCTTACTTGGCGTAAACAAGACCGTAACCAAAAGACTCCGAGCACAGAATGCGGCTGCACGCACTCTTTTCGACCTACCAAAGCATTACCATGCTTTAAATCTTCTTCGCCGGCTCCATTGGCTGTTGATAGAACAGAGGGTCCAGTTTAAGACTCTCTGCACCACGCATAAGATCTTGCATGGCCAAGGCCCCCAAATTCTGTAAGGGCTGTGCTCACTATGTTCCGACTCGTGCCCTGTGCTCCGCTGATCTACATTTAGCCTGTACACCCCTCCCACCCCCGAGTGCGCAGGCTTAGAGCAGGGGGGCGCTCTTTCAAGGCCATGGCACCCGCCCTATGGAATTCTGCCCCTCTTGCTGCTCGGGGCACACAAGACCACTGGGCATTTAGGAAATTGATTAAAACCTGGCTTTTTTCTAACCTCTAGTTAACTCCTTCCTGATAGCCACTTGTCTGCTTAGCGCTGGGACACCCCGCTGCTGGGGCAGCCATGCGCTTTATAAATACGCATAACATAACGTTTGTAGCAGTTGAGTTTGTCAACGTCTTCAT
Source organism: Calotriton arnoldi (assembly GCA_963921515.1). Classification (NCBI taxonomy): domain Eukaryota; kingdom Metazoa; phylum Chordata; class Amphibia; order Caudata; family Salamandridae; genus Calotriton; species Calotriton arnoldi. The sequence goes on from CAWUFW010013278.1 coordinate 431,067, forward strand.
TGTGTATCGGATGAACTTGCCGTTTAGTTTAATGATTAAGAGTACAGATACTGGATTTAATTTTGTCTTCTTTTTCCACCTGATGAGGATGTCATCCCCTGTACATAATCCGCACACCGGTCAGGGTAGTAGCTTCAGGGAGGGAGGGTGGGGGGTTGGGGTGTGACACCCCCAAAGTAAATGCTTTCTTAGCTTATCAGTTGGGTTTCAGGGCCCTGAGTAGGGTCTGCTATGTCTGTGTTGGGCTTTCTCGTCATCCTGATTTTACTAAGAGATTTTAATTGTTCATGTTTTGGATCAAGAACTCAAATATAAATATAGTGACTGGCTGACCATAAAAGTAGCAAATTTGCACCCATAGAGGTACTCTTTCAATGGATGCAATTGTACTACTTTTTAGAATTTACAAACATTGGAAATAATCAATGTAGGAAAGGTTTGACTGGCAGCTCCATCAAACATGATGACTGGCCATCAAACTTTTGCAACGTTTTTTTTTCTTCAAAAACAAACTCCCAAAGTGGGAGTTTGTCTTTGATAAATAAAAATATAATGACTCCCACACCATGGAAAATGTTTTCCCATGGTGCGAGGGTCATTTTTCCTTTTTTTTTTTTTTTTTTAAACTGTCCCTCACGGCCAGGATAGTCCTGGAATAGAGGGACAGTAAAAAAAGAAAAAAATATATCTGACCGTCTATTCTAAATAGGGCAGACGGTTGGATGGCTTACCTCGGAGGTGCCTACTCCGTCAGGGGGGCTTTGCTTGCTGCTTGTAGACGCATAACTGCTAATAGTGCCCTAGGCAGCTGCCTATTAATGAATGCAATGTTCACGACCTGACCCTGAAGTAACCTGTATTACTGAAAGTACTGATTTACGCGGCACTAACAAATGTTTGATGCACTTGAACATGCAGCCTAAATTAATGACTTTTAGCAAAGATTCACATAGATCGCGAATGGGAAAGTGAAGGACAGTGCACTTTGCTGAGACGTCCACTTTGCTCAAGATTTCAAAGAAACAATTTTCCCCAAAGAGAGATAATCATTAGGCTGGCTAACCTGCTACAGTAACTGGTAAAAAACCTGAAGGAATTTTGTTTGGCTAATTGACCAAATATTCATAGTGCTAAGAAAGTAAAGTGTTATGGGGAGCTGGGCTGGTGAAACGTGCTGCGGCAATGCATACCCTTTCCCTAAGAACCATATTTTTATCATGTAAACCTGGAACATGATTCCGTCTATTGGCTAATGAGCAGATAAGATCAGCAACAGGAAAAAGACAATTTGAAAGCAGGTTAGAGGGCAGGACAGAGTTCTCAATAAGCTTTCAATAAACTCCAACCTGCAAACTATGTTCCCTAGTAGAGAGATCCCTGGCCATCCCGCAGAACCAGATGTAAACTTGAGTGGCAGAGGGGGGAGAAGATATTTTCCAGTTACAGCCCCTCCCCTCTGGAACAACCTGTCCAAGTAAATCTGCTACACCTAATCATTGATGTAGTTAGTGCAGGACTCGCCCTGTATCAGACATCCGTTTAACCCTTTAATTCCCCCTATGGCCGTGTTTCTTTCTGATGCCAGCCAGACATGGGCAGTGTAGCTAAGGCCAGACTAGTCACTGCACCCATAAGGGAGGAACTGGACCCATGTACCTAGTCACATTTTATTTTACTTCTCATCCCTTGATAATGCCAACAGGACAGGGTCAATGTAACCATGTTTGCCCAACCTTGGAACCAGTTGAAAAGGAACCGGACCAGTGAAGACAACGTTAAACTCTTCCAAATGTATGATGGATGTTTTGCCTCGTCAACCTTGATTTCAAATGTTCGATGTTATTAGGACATGCCCGGTCTGGCACTGACCATTGTAAATACGAGCTAACTCACGAATCCTGATTCTATTTTCTGATGCCTAGAATCAACTACATTTGGGTATATCGTGCAATATGAGAACCATAACGAATGTAACTATTTTAACAGCAGTTCAGGGCCAATACAATTGTCCAAGCAAGGAGCTTGCATGCTTGTGAGAAGTGTTTGTGACCAGCTCAGAGATGCAGATGTGACAATTAAGTAGAATAGATTCTGGAACGTACCAATCACCAGTAATAACGTTGCACAAAAAACAGTAGATGTCCAATATAACAGAGACAGGTCGACAGTATCAAGAGTTGAATTGTCTCTCAGAATACTGCTGAAAGAGGAATGATGGAATTAGAATAACATTGCACATAGATTATACTAGTGTTGGAGAAAAAGGTAGATTTTCAGAACACTGGGCAGCATAAGTTGGTGGTGAACTGCTGGAGGAGAGCGCTTGCTAATAGTAGAAAAGATACATTGGAGCAGGGGAGCATAGGAATAAAGTTAGACCTGTATGTTTGCTGAAAGTGAGGAGAATCAAATCATATTTCAATTATGTTGTTTTTCGACATCTACACTAACAAAAAGTGATGGGTAGAAGAATGGCATTACTCTCCTACTCTAGCAATTGTTCCATCAGAGTTCCGGTCTGTATTTTTTCCCATTTGCTTTCTCCACCACTACAGACTGGCATCAACCTTATGTGAATTAAACCCGGTCCTGCTGCAAAGAGAAGACTCCAATCCGAACTAACAGGCAAGTTCCTTTCTGAATGGTAACAAAAGGTACCCCAAACGTCGAAGTGCATAAAGAAAAGTACAGGAACTGTGACCCCAAGTACAAGGAGGGAGGGGTCAGAGATGTGCCTAAAGAACAAACTATTCTTTAGCTGCTTTGTTGGTCTTTCAACTACAGGTAGCTGCATATAAAATATAATGAGAAACACCTTAAATGAAAAATAAATGCAACTTAAATTTATCTTGGAAAATGCATTTTTCTGGTAGGACAGTTCGATTGGTTAACGCGATCACTTCAGATGTTTGATGGTGTTACAGGACAGTCACTAATCTGAATCCTTGTTGGTGCACAGGGGAAATAGGAATGTGTATTTATAGTGCTAAGAGGTCCAAGCCTGCGACAGAAAGCACAGTGAATAAATCAGGTTTAAAAATGTATCACACAGAGTATTAGTTTGCACAAAATGTAAATATGCTGTGCCGAAAGGTGTGAAGTTTTTGTTTAAATGTTTAGAGTGCTTTCAAAAGTTGCATTTAGTAATATGGTGATTGTACCTAGTGCAAATTTGTTTGTGGGTTTTCATTAAAAGAACAAATTCCAGGCACTATCAATTAAAGCCTATACTGGCTCTCAAGCAGGTTTTATATTTGCAGATTAACCAATTGCATACATTCACATTTATTACAGGTAGCAGGCACCTTAGAGAAAAAGCTTGTTTATTCTTTAGCTGCCTCTCCCATCTCTCACTTCACAGTAGAGATGTCAAACTCAACCATTCAGGAACTGTTGTTGTGGTTTGTTTTTTTGTTATTAAAAAGTATGGGAACTGTGACGGTGCCTTTTGTAAAAAAAAAAGCTAATTGGGGGGGGAGGGGGCAGAAGCTTTGTAGCCAATGCAGCCAAAGCATGGAATGGCCTCCCATTACACCTCAGATGTATGACCAATATACTGGCCTTTAGGAAAGTATTAAAAACATGGCTGTTTATTAATTAATCTCATTGTTACCCCTTCCACTTTAGGCTCCGGCGGGACTTCACATAGCGCCAGGACACCTTCGGGTAGCAGTTAGCACTCTATAAATGTCACTAACAATAACAATAACTGTTCTGATCATATTTTAAAAAGCTTTGGAACGTTGTTCCCACATTCCCCTGCCCACTTTGACATCTGTCCTGATCGGCTTTGGACTCACAGGTGTCATCAGTAAAGAGCCGATTGAGTCTGAGGGCCTATCGAGCACAGGACCCAAAGCTGTCTGATTGAGTCTTGCGGAGTCTAAGCTTGCTGTGCAACAGGACTCAAACGGCGTTACAAGGGGGAGGTTGAATAAAGATTAAGCCGGTGAAAAGTTGTTATGGTGAAGCCAGCAGTTCAGGCTGGATTGTTTCCAGTGGAGCAGGTCAAGGTCGAGTAACATATCACTGGTCTCTGGATAGGGACTGAAACGCATCCAGGATTACTTACAAGTGGCTGAGAAGAATTCAAGCATTCCATCCGCCACTTTCTGTGCAGTACATAGGTTTTGGCAGGGCTCAGGGACGGATGCATCAACAGAACTCAATGCCATGCCAGTGTGCACTGACTGAGGTCTGTTGGTGTATCTACAGCGACTCATAGAGAAGAAGCGACGGCAGAACTATGCAGGGCATCAGGAGGGCCCTGGAGGGGCATTGTGGGACTCAGGATGAAGATGCAATGTCAGATCTGTAGATAGCAGATGTAGTGTTAGAGCTCTGGGTTCGGGGGGGGGCGATACAATACGCAGATACACTATGGCACTTCCAGAATTAATGCATCCCTTTTCATGCCCCTCAAGGAAGTTCTTACAATGTTGTAAATATGTAATCTATGCCTGTACGATCCGAATCCTATTGTGTTTTTGATTTTTGTGTGACTGCCATCTATTGTTTTATTTTACTTTTTCATCTATCTCGTTTGTATTTGTAACGTGTATGTAAATTTCCTCATGTAACAGTCTTGGTTCTATTGTGAGGCGCTCTGACACCTTTGGGTAAAGTCCGCGCTATATAAAATTGCATTAAATAAAATAAATATGAGAGCTATATTGGGTTCAGGAGTGATGTGTGTGGCCGAAGCTCCAGAGGCTCTGGATAGAAATACAGAGGCCTGTGGGACCTCTGGAAGGCGATGCTTTAGCAGAGATCGGCTGGGCTCTGGATGGAAATGTGGGATCAGCTCCTCAGACTTTGGACAGACGTGCACAGGCAGAGCTACACGGGCTTCAGGAAAAACGTTCAAGGCCACATCTTTGCTGGGGAGTACTTGATAATAATGCACTGGCAGGGCTAGGGTTAGCTGTAGTGGCGGAAGTGCTACAGTATTCAAGAAGCCGGGATTTATTAAGGACATCATGCCTGGCTGTGTATGGGCAGGAAGCGGGTGCATCCATAACCTACACCTGCCATGGCCTGACTGACTGCAACCACACCGTCATTTTCAGACGCAGAAGGGGATGCAAGCTAGACTACCCGTTCGCTCTTTTCAAGAGTTTACTATGTATTTCTGCTCCTGCCCGTCAAAAAACGTCAGACATTCATAGCAGGATCTGAAACATTTCCACCAACCCACCCTCACATCCCTCAGTTGAATTTGATGTCCAAAATGTCAGCTTATGTTGACTTCCCTTTCAACCCTGTCGAACTCGGCCTTTAGAGTTAAAGGCCACAAGGGCTTGCCCCTGAGGGAGGCGGGGCGCCAAGTACGCACACCCCCCGGAACACTCCGCAGCCATTAAAGCCTATACTTTACATAACTCTCCGGAAACAGGAGGGGGTGACGCCAGGCGCTCTGCGCGTGCGCACTCACGGCACCAGTCCGGCTCGTTCACAGGAGTTGGTTAATCCTGAACACCGGCGCTCGCGATGGACGGTAACGCGCCCTCAAAATGGTGGTTCTCCGGGAAGGGTGGCTTCAAACGGAGGCTTACCCTGGCAACAATGTTCCAAACATTGCGACCCCACTAGCGGGAGCGGTCAGTTCAGTTACGGTGGCCGGTGCGGGCGCCCCTGCGGAGCTCGGTGGGTGATGCTGATTGACGCGACAGCGGACATGACTCAGGCTCGGCTGCAGGGGCAGGATTGCCAGGTCTGACGTGCGAAACAAGCGCTATGTCCCTTGAAAACAAGCCCGAGACATGCTCGCATTGGTAAAAGAAGCCCGAAACAAGCCCGACACCACATAACGCAAACGAGCAGTTACAAAATATACACTGGGCGGCTGAAAGAACCCAGAATAAATAATTGATATTAAATGACACCTTGCTGTTAAAACTGAAGCTGTGGATCAGGTGTTGCCGATCACGGAGACTGGAGGAAATTGCTAAGTGTTAGGTGTAATGTAAAGATTAATTCTACTGATACTGCTGATTAATTTGAAACCATTATTAGAAATCCCTGGTTACTCTCACCGGTAATCTTCATTAGCCTTAGTCATTTCATCACAGTATTTAGAAAATTAGGTGGTGTCACCTCACGAGAGGAACAAAGAACATGCGTTTTACACTTTTATTGTGGCCTTAGTCATTTCATCACAGTATTTAGAAAATTAGGTGGTGTCACCTCACGAGAGGAACAAAGAACATGCGTTTTACACTTTTATTGTGGCCTTAGTCATTTCATCACAGTATTTAGAAAATTAGGTGGTGTCACCTCACGAGAGGAACAAAGAACATGCGTTTTACACTTTTATTGTTACTTCTTCCAAGATAGGCTTTACGTTTTAGAATTATCAAGATAATTTTTTTTTGGTTCATTAGCAAAATAAAATATAATTTTAAATATCATCAGTTTTTAGTCCATCTTTATTTTGTTTAAAATGGGTACAAATACTGGGAGACTATTTGGTTAAGGACTTCAACATTTCGATCTCCACCCATTACAAAGAAAATGCTTATAACATTTAACCCACTTGCATCTGGCTCCGGATTAGCGTAGGGTCTTGTTTGAGAGTTTTGATATATGTTGGAGAGGGTGCCAGCAGAGGGGAACTCTGCTACATTTCTGGTGGTGATGCCCATGGGTAAAGCCCTATTGGGGAGAATTGTTAACCCTTATAAAAGATATGACAGGGTGAATTTACTGTTAGATGTACTGGTGATATTCCTGGGTCATGCTGACGAGGACCAACTCTACCCACTACACACTCCAGTTGGCAGACTCATATCACATCTAACGTTGGCTGGGTAATTGACACCTGCCTCCAGACCCCAACTCACCAGGACTATGGTGGTCTAAAATTGGGCACATTTATACTATGGAAAAGATATTGACCATCTTGAAAATTTGCAAACCCTTCAAGATATATGTATAAGGCCGCGTGGGAGGCTGAAGAATCGAGCAATTTGTGCCTGATTTAATAAGTTAAAGGGGGTATGTTAAGTAGGGACTTAGTATCTTTGGGGTGCGTTCCTAATCATTGTCACCTGTGCATGGGGTGTGGCAATATATATTGCCGTGACGTACAGGCAAGAATAAATACCTGGTGAGAAGGTTTCAGGGTTAGTTAATAAAGTGAGCATACAACTACCTGTTGGTGTCAGTGTACGCAAGTGCGCTGTGCGAGGCCTACCTTGGCCCCCAACATAACAGTCGGTGATGAGGTAGTGAAAACACCCGCACCAAAAGAAGAGGACAGCAACGCACAACAAGTTTGTGACTTCAGCTTCCAGGTGAGTGCTGCTGCCTGGAGCCATTGTAACAGCTACAACGGTAGGGCCCACCTACGCCACACCGTGCTTACCGGAGCCCATCCCAGTCCATTGTGACAGCGGCCTGCTGCTGCCAGTGCAGCATCCACTCACTCGTGGCACAAGAGTTCTGGGGAAGGAGATCGACAACATTGGGCTGCCGCCAGGGTGCAGTGTCATAGTTAATGGGGTTTTGTTACCAGTCTGCAGGAGTGTACTGAAGCTAATCCTAGTCACCTCCACAAAGAGACCATGATTTCTAATTGTAACAGAAATCACAGCAGCCCATTCCTAGGGCAAAAAGGGGAAGAGAGTGAAAACACTGATGCAAAGCACATGACACTTCCTTCAAAACTGCTTATGGAAGGCTGCAAGGAAACAATACTAGATTAGAAAAGAATCTTGTAACATTCATGTCCTATACAATCTTTTTACTTAATTACCTCAAGAAACAAATCTTCTAACTTAGCCCTTCTCTTAAACTTAATTCAGTTTTCTCACTAGAAATATAAGAAAACAATGATTATTGTTTGTTCTCTTTAAACTTTTTGTGGTGTAGTCTTTACATGTAACATTTATGGACTTATTAGAGAGTTCAATGCATATAAGTTCAAAGCGAATTCCAGTCTTGTAAATCCAGGAAAAAATGACAATGTGTACCATGCCAATGATGAGATAGGAGCGAGGCAAAGTGCAGTATAAGAATGTGCCAAAAACATGCTAGAAAATAGCACACGGAATTGTTACAAATATACAAGTCCTTGAAAATTGTAATGATTGTAAAAACGATCTTTGCAGCAGATAGTGCAAAAAGTAGGAAGTCAAAGTTCCAATCCGACACTCCTACCACAATGCACTGGCTTCATGATGATGCTCCTTCGACTGCCAGTCACAAACTGCTTTGGGAAGTGATGAGACTCTGTCTTCACTCTCCTTTATGATCTCAATCTAAGATGGTGGCCACACCCGAAATCCTGCTTCCTGCGTGGTTCAAGTTAGTTTTGTTTTGGTCACTGTAGGAAGGTGTGATCCTTCTGCATGGTTACCCCCAATTTTTGCCTGGTGCTAAGCTGTTTTTGACTAGTCTGACTGGGATCCTGCTAATCAGGACCCAGTCTCTCTGCTTTCTTCCTTAAATTGTCATATTCAGTACTTCGGTACATCCCAGATTGGATACTGAGGTACCCTTATAAGTCCCTAGTATATGGTACTAAGGTACCCAGGGCATAGGTACCCCAGAGGTCCCCCATGGGCTGAAGCATCCATTATGCCACCCATGGGAGACCATTCAAACTATAACTACAGGCCTGCCATTGCAGCCTGTGTAAGCTGGTGCTAGCACCACTTACTAAAGATATAGGTTTCCTATATCTAGGGTCACTGCACTTAAAACCTATATCACCCCTGTAGCAGGCCTTTTGCAATCCTGAAGGCAGGGTGCTTGGTTCTAAGTGTGAGGGTGCCCCATTCTCCCGGGTTGTAAATGAAGCAGCCATATACCATATAGAGGGGCACCGCGTAAGTACAAGATGACCATCTCGAAACTGGCTGCCACGAATCCTATCATGTTTGGTATCAAACCTTTTGGAATCATAGCCCCACACCATAAACAGTGTGGGAGGTATGATTCCAAGCACTGGAAGAGCCCTCCATTAGGCTCTCCATGTCCCCGGTACCAGTCTTCCAGACCCGGACAGCACAAAATGGTTGCTGCGGACCAGAGACACGATTCTGCCCTCCTGCTGCTGAGCCAAGCTCGAGCAAGGGAAGGCAGAACAATAGGCATCCTGTCACAGGAAGGTGTGACCACCTCCCAGACAGGATTTAGTATATTGGGGCAGGGTGGATGCTCTTGCCAGCGCCACTCAGTCTGCATGTGGGGCACATTTGGTGTCCCCATGCATAGTCCAGTTCAAACCAGTCCTGGGAGCCGTGTGCTCCAGCTCTGGCGTGAAACTGGACAAAGGTCGTGGGAGTAACACACCCCCTGTCCAGACCCTCCCCTGGGAGGGTCCTGTGAATCGTCCCAACCTTTCCTAAGGGTAGTTAAGGGATTACCTGTGGGTGGGTCCCTAAATCCGTCGTGGGACAAGATTCAGATCAGATACCACTTCTTCTTCTACCGTCTGGGCACTCTGGACTTCGCTGGACTTTGTTTGGGCTCAACTTCGTCTCCCTTCCAATCTGCTGCATTGTCTGTGCACCATACAGGAACCTTCCAAGGCCTGTGGGCATCAAAGACACCTGAAGGATTTTCCCTTGAAGTGAAGGAGTCACTTCCCTTCATTCGCAGGCACCGCAACTAAGTCGACCGGTCTGCTGATCCTGAGCTCCTCCGGACTCCGAAAGGTTCTGCAACACAGGTGGTGGGTTTCCACAGCTATCGAGGCCTGCTCTGCCCTCTCACCAAGTTTGAGGCCAGTATCCCTCGTGGGGGCTGCAATAACCGAACCCCTGTGCACCGCATCAACTTGCAGTTGCAAAGGCTTGTTGGCTTCCTTCCAAGAAGATCTTCAGACTCCAAGTAGCCCCAACCTCGAGCATCTCCAGAGACCAGAATCTATGGCCACTCCGCATCGTTTGCATCATGGCCTGCATCTTTTGGGTGAGCTGCTTGAGGTCCTATCGCGACTCTAGTGCCTCCGGCCTGTGGGCCCATTTGAGGGTCACCTTTACTTCTTTTGGGCTCCCCTAATTGCTCGGGCCTGTCCTGACTCCCCTGCTTGTAGTGAGTTCCCTGGACCTTGCTGGTCCCGACACTGCACCTTCTTTGACTTCTGCTTGGGTTGCATTTGCCAAGGCTTGTTGGTGCACCCGCCGGACGTGACCCCTCAGCAATTGACATCCAACGTGGGACAGCTCGTGCACGGCTCCTGGTCTTCCTCAGCGTCGCCTGGTCCTCACAGCTGCAGAGTCAAGGTCCTCGTCAACTCTCCTGCAACTCCCGACATTGGTGGGCATTCGTCTTCCAGATCTGGTCACTCCTGAGTTATGTTATGTTATGTTAGTTGCTACGAGCCTGCAGCGCGAGGGGGGTTCTATCTAATACCTGTTTTAAAATCTTTTAACAAAAGGTGATTTTAGCTTTGTTGTGATTGTGATTACTGTTTCGATGCACTGTGAGCTGTGTTAAAGCTCAAGGGAGATTAACGCTCGTCTCCTCTTCCTACTCCGTAATTGGCAGCCATTTTGGGTCAGCGATCTAGTCGCTGGACCCTGTTAGTGAATTTAAACCCACATGACGCGTCCGCTGTGCGGACGCGCGCAGCGGGCTCGCCGCTGGAGCGCCGAAGGCGCGCCTAAGGCAAGCCCGTCTGCGCCCGTCAGCGGCCGGCAGGGGCCAGGGGCCGGGAGTTCTGCCTCTCTTCAACAAAGGAGATACTCTTATAGACCTGAGCAGCTAAAAAACCTAAACAAAACTCCTGTTATAGGATGCACTCTTAAAATTAATCTCAGCTGCCCTGAGATGGGTTGTAGGCACTGCTCCTTTAGGCTACAAACTCAATCCTCCTCCCTCTCCTTGGAAGAATCGCAGCTGAGAATTTATAAAATGTTTCTGCTCAACTGCAGATCACTACCTAAACACTCTTCGGAGTTATTTATTCTGTTGTCAGAGGAGAGCCCGGACATCTTGTTTCTTACTGAAACATGGACCAACCTCTACTCGGAACCTGATATTGTCCAAGCCCTTCCCTCTGATTACCTAATTCAGAGACTTGATAGACCTATAGGGAAAGGCGGTGGGGTTGCTATCATTTTTAAAAACTCTTTTAAGTGCCGTAATCTTGGAAGTCCTTTAACTGATTGCGAGAATTTCAATTTTTCTATAAGACTCTCTCCCTTGCTCTCTTTTTCGGGCATTTTAATTTACCGACTGCCTGGACCGATGGGTCAGTTTTCTAACTCTCTATCTGAAACAGTTACTAAGTTGGCTAGCTGTGCTTCTAATTTTACTATTCTAGGCGATCTAAATGTCCATATTGACGACAATGCGTCAATAGTTACGTCAGAACTCTCTTCTGACCTCGCCGCCCTTCAACTCCTCCAGAAGGTGCCATCTGCCACTCACACTAAAGGTCACCTTCTCGACCCTGTTTTTTCTAACGTACACAAGCTATTTTGTTTGGACCCTATTCCCATTCCTTGGTCTGACCACTATTTGATCCCCTTACATTGGTCGCCTAAGTTGGTCATCCCTAATGCTCAACCTTTAGGAAAAACAGTTCGAGGCTGGCCTACACTTAGCCTTGATAAATGGACCTCTGTTTTGGACCTTTCAAAACCATCTACTATCACTGATCCGGTATTAGCGAATGACCATTTTAATAACTGGATTGAAGGGACTTTAGATCATGTTCTCCCTAAAAAGAATATCCAGATAAGCACAGGATCTAATAAAGCAGCCTGGTATACGCCTAATCTTCGCGAGTTAAAGCAAGTGTGTAAGAGGGCAGAGAGAAGCTGGAGGAAAGATTTCTCCCTCTCTAAGAAAAAACAATATAGAGACACCATTAGTACATACAAATGCGAAATTAAAAAGGCGCAAGCACATTATTTTAGCGAAAAAATTTCTGCCGCCGCTAACTCCCCTCGGGAGACGTTTCGCATTGTAAACAAACTCCTGAATGCACCCACTCCCTTGGTCTCCCATGAAGCTACAGACGACCGATGCAATGATCTCGCGGACTATTTTTATAATAAAATTTTAACTATTAGCTGCTTATTTCCCACCTCCCTGCCTGCTCCTCCTTCAGAGGAAATAAAGGTATGGAGTAAAGAACATTCTCTTGAAGTCTTCCCGCCACTGGACATCGAAACTTTTAAAATCATGTTTGCATCGGTTAAGAGTGGATCACCTAGAGACCCGGCCCCTCTTAATATCTTAAAATCTGTAGCCACCTTAGTAGGCCCCGCTATTATGGAACTGATTAACGCCTCGCTTTCTTCTGGGGTGGTCCCTCTCCTTTGGAAAAAAGCCTTGGTAAAAGCCTTACTGAAAAAACCTAACTTAGACCCCGACTGTCTTGGTAACTATCGTCCCATCTCGCTCCTTCCTGGGGTGAGCAAAATTGCAGAGAAGTACGTAAATCGGCTGCTCTCCAGATACCTAGAAAGGAGGAACCTTCTTCATGCGTCTCAAACTGGGTTTCGTCCAGGACATGGGACGGAAACTGCTTTATTAGCAGTCGTCGAGGATTCCAGAAGGATCCTCGACGCAGGAGGCTCCTTGGCCGTGCTTCTCTTAGATCTTAGCGCGGCCTTCGATACGGTTAATCACCGTATCTTAGTCCAACGGCTTCAGGACTTGGGTATTACTGGAGTTGCTCTGGACTGGCTGCGATCTTTTCTGGAGGACAGATACTTCCAAGTAGTTGAGGGTGAGGCCACTTCCACTCCCCGACCTCTGTATTGTGGGGTTCCTCAGGGGTCGTCCTTGAGCCCCACTCTTTTTAATGTTTACATGGCTCCTCTTGCTGACATCGTTCTTCCATTTGGGGTGCAAATTGTTACTTACGCCGACGACACCCAATTGGTCGTCGCTTTGAATCATACCAACAAAGCATCTATCTGTCTTGGCCCTTGTCTCGAGGAAGTGATGAGATGGATGAAATATTCTCATCTCAAACTCAATGGGGACAAGACTGAGCTTATGCTCCTTGGCAAACCTTCTCTCTCCGAAATAGCTTCTGCCTGGCCTACTTGTATGGGCTCTATGCCGGCCCCTAAATCGGAGATAAAGAGCCTTGGTGTTTGGCTTGATTCTGAGCTTGGCTTTAAAACCCAAGCCAGAAAGGTTGTTGCTTCTTGCTTCGGCATTTTAAGAATGCTGCGCAAAGTGCTTCCTTTGCTACCCCTCCAGGTCAGAAAGCTTGTAGTCCAATCGCTCATTCTATCTCGTTTGGACTACGGAAATGCTTTGTACCTTGCTGCCCCTAGCCTGGTGTTGGCTAAACTTCAAATTGTGCTGCTAGGATTCTTATGGGAATTCATAGTCGCCAAACAGCAAGGCCAGCCTTAAAGGCTCTCCACTGGCTTCCAGTTTTGGAAAGAGTCCAGTTTAAAGCTTTGTGTATCACTCACAGGTTGATAGGAGGGAATGGACCTCCTATTATTTCTTCTCTGATCCAGCCCTATTTAGCTAATAGGGACCTTCGTTTAAATAATCTTCACTTGGCTTCTGTGCCTAGAATCAAGAAGGCCCGAAGCGGCGGCCGTCTTTTCTCTTACAACGCCGCTCAGCTATGGAATTCACTTCCTCTGCAGCTCCGAAAGGAACCTAACTATATGACATTTCACAAGATGCTCAAAACTTGGCTTTTCCCCAAATAATCGCGTCTCAGCTTGACTTGACTTGCCCACAGCGCTGGGATGCCCGTGGGTAACCATGCGCTTTATAAATATTACTTTCATTTCATTTCATTTCATTTGGATTTTTAACGCGCACGGCTACTCACGAGTGTCCCGGCGCGATGTCTAAAGGGGAGCGGGGAGACTAGCAAACGAATAGGTAAGTTTTCAGACTTTTCTTGAGTACTGTCGGGTCTTTGATATTGCGTAATGCCAAGGGAAGTGCGTTCCAAGCAGCAGGGGCCCTCCGTGCCAGTGAGCTGCCACCAAGCCTCTGGTACTTAAAACGGAGAACCAGTGCGAGGCGATGGGATGGCGACTATGTCCCCTCTGCTTTCAGGTACCTCTCAACTAGAATCCACCTTCGGATTCCACCAGGCACTTTCTCCTTCGCCAGCAGCAGCACTTTCCTGAAGTCCTCCATTGGGTTCGACCGCGGTCTCCGACACCACTTCACACCTATGCACCCGGCTTCCCTGGTGTAGGTAACGTGGGTACTAGGGTATCCACGGGTGGGGTGGCTCTCCAACCTTCTGTCTTCTATGGGGTTTCTTCAGGGTCCACTGGGAAGGGTCCTTAATCTTTAAAAATCCAACTGCGACTTACACGTTGACTTGTACGGAGAACGCGGTTGTGTTCTCCGTGGGGTTCCTAGTTACTCACCTTGGGTGGTTCCTTGGGGGTCCGGCTCTTCTACGTCCTCTAGATCTTGTCTTGATCCGAGTCGTGGTTCTTATACCACTTTCTTAGTATATGGTTTGGTCCCCCCTGGGGTCCACTGTGTATTTCGTGCTATTTACTGTGATTTCTACGCAAAGTATTGTGTGCATTGTTCATATCTCCGGGTAGGAGATATCTAAATGTATTAGAGAGTATTATATAATAAATACATATTTTTATAAATACCTTGTGTGATTCTTTTTCACTTGGTCAATACATATAAGATTGTGTTCTGGTAAAACAAGCTGCTAAGCCTGAAGGCTGTTCTCCACAGCTACCACTCAGACAGCTTTCTATGGTTGTCTAAGACCTCCTAAATCACCATAAGGGTTGTCTGGACTGGTGCAGGGTGCCCACTTACATAAGTGTACATCATATACCAGGCCAGCATCTCACAGTCACAGTGTTCACTGCAGCACACACTAACATTCCTCTGAACCTTATTAGCCTTATATCTACCTCTCCAATTGCGATAAACAATTAACGAACACCATTTGGACTTTTTATTGCCTGTAACTCAACAATTATTAACTATATTGTGTAAACGTGAAAGGCAGTGTTACATATGCTCCGAAAAATCTGCCTGCCGAGGCCTGAGGTGGGCCCTGCATAGCTCTTTGCCCAGCGAGAGACAGGGCAGATGAGAAGTGATTGCCTGCTGGGAGGGGGCCCATTGCATGATCACTACAGGAAGTGCCAGCAAGGACATAATCTGAGACCTTTAGCCAAGGGGCTCATGGGACAATACAAGCAGAGACTGCTAAGAAAGTTTGGGGGCAGGTAGAGTACCCATGTGCAAGGGGCTCATGAGAATATCATAAAAAATAAAAATTTAAAAAAAACAAAGGAGAGAAAACTCTAGCTTAGTGAGCCACACAGAGAAACACAAAACAGCCTTAAACTTCACCAGAGGCACGTAAAGGGGGTCGCCCTAGCCATAAGGCAATCTGATGGGCAATATACCTGTTATAGAACCTTTCATCATAGCTGGATCTCCGTCTGCGCAAGGCCCAAAATGGAAGATCTGGGTTGAGCATCTGAATATGTTTTCCACAGCCACTGGAGTGGAAAAAGAACTTGCAGGGGAGACATTTGCAAATTATCTCATACTTTGCTTGAGGCATGTCCACCCCACACATACACCACCATTGTAGCCGCACTGGACGCCCATTTTGTGCCCATGACGAATCCAGACTACGAAAGATTTGTGCTGAGACAGGCACAGCAAAAAACGGGAAGAAGATATTGACTCTATCTACGGCAGGCTGAAAGAGCTAGCCAGTACATGTACGTTTGAAAATGAGGAAATATGGGTAGCGATCATACAGGGGTGTTTCTCTGTGAAGTTGAGAGAACAAATTCTACAGGGGCCTGGGAAATCACTCCAAGACATATTTGCGCTAGGGCGATAGAAGGAGCTGTCCAAAGCCAGAGCATCTCATATGGAGGGGGTATTGAGTCGAGCCATTACAGTGAACCTGTAAACCAAGTCACCAAGAGTACAGCCTGAAGAAGAGGGAAGAGACCACCAAGACCCGACGACCATAGGGGCGGTGCAAGGACTGTTTCCACACTCTGGGGAATGTCTAGCTATGGTCAAGAAGTGCGCTGCCTGTTGGAAGACCAACTACTCCATCAAGACTACGTTATCAAGATCCTCCCGCCTTGCTTTAGGGCCAGCGAAGCAAGCTGTAGTGTCTGCAGACCCAGAGTTGGAAACAGTAGACATGACTGATGATGAACAAAATGAAACAGTCCACATAGTGCACAGCCCTGAAGCGGTAGTAGAGAAAAGACCAGTTCTTGTCATTATTGACACTGGGGCATCAGTCAACATGATGTCCAAACAACTGTTCAACACACTGGAGAAATTACCCACGCTGAGGCCTATGACAGAGTCTGTGCCTATGGAGACTCCAAAATGCTTCTCCTTGTTGGCAAGTTCACCACAAGCATGAAGTACAATGGCAAGTCTACATGACTCAAGGGGTGGAGGGAACGCTGTTGAGCTGTAGACAGCACAGGAACTACAACTGGTGCGCTATGCACTCCAAATCCACATGAATGAACTTGATGAACCTCTGGACGGTTTCAAGGCCTGTTCCAGGGAAACGGGTGCCTGCAGGGCAAGCTGGTACAGTTACGTATTGATCCTTCCATGTAGCTAACTGCCCTGCAGCAATGCAGAGTGGCCTTCCGCCTTCATTCAAAGGCAGAGGAAGACTTGCGAAAGCTTGAAAAAGCCAACATTACAAAGACTGTGGAAAGGCCCTGTCGCTGGGTGTTGCCAACAGTGGTAACACGGAAGCCCAAACAATCTCGTAAAGTGAGGCTGTTTGTAGATATGCGCCTCCCAAATCTCACCATCAAGAGGAAGCAACATATTACAACAGTGGATGATATCGTGGGCAAGTTGAGTGGACGCTGCTGGGTCTCGCAGATAGATCTGCAGTTTACTTAACCGGTGATTTAGTAAATATTCTTCCTCTATACTTTTCCCCTGCCCAAGCTTGCATCAGCTCAGCCACATTTGTGACAAAGTTCCTTCTTTTTCTCGCTCTCACCACCAACACTGAGCTCTGCAAAATTCAGCATCAAAATCGTTTTCTGTGATCTTAGTGCCTACTTGTGCCGCGGCTCCTTTGGGGTCGATGTGGGCAGGCAACTTTCTGTGAGAATAATATTTATGAGTTTGCATAAGTCAGTCTCCCGAAAGTATCTGGGGCAAAGAGAAGGAAACACTTCTATGAACTCTAGCAGGCAGTGCGGAAGCATTATTAACAGAAAGTAAAGGGATATCTTCCATTGTGGAAGAAAACATTGTCAGCAGCCCTCATTTCCTGAAGACTGACATCTCTGGGAGGACAGAAACACATATGGGCCTATTCAAAAAGGTAAATTTACGTGTGTAAATTTACTCACATGTAAACGTACTACTGCACCTATTAGTAACTTTACATTTTTAGCTATTGATCATTTAAGAGTGTAAATTTATGAGTGGGTGAAGACATATTTCTCCACCCCTCAAAACTGGGGGTGGAGCCTGCTATAACAGGACTTACCAATGTAGTTACTCGTAATAACTTTTCACATGTTGGCAAGGTTTCTGCCACCGGGATAGAGATCTCCCAATGGTAATGTAAAGGGAAAATAATAACATTTAATAATTATTTTAAACAATATTAATAACATTTTAATGTAAAATAAAAAGATATTAAAATAATTACTAACCTAGAATTAAAAAAATGAATTGTTACAGCACATTAACATATCAAATTAAATATTTAATAAATAATTCCATACAAAATACTAATTTAATTTATAACTATCCTTTAAAATTATATTAAAAAACTCATTATCATTTTTATATTTAATTTGTATTTATTACATTTATTAAAACGTATTTGTTTGATTTTAATTTTAAGTTTTTTAATTAATCATTTTACTTAATTAGTTTTAAACATTTATTTACATTGTAACCGGACTGGCATTTGTGTGTTTTGCAAATCTATCTACTATTTTCTAGTAATCAGCAATTTTAGGGTGAATCCAAACTAAGTGAAAATATGTAACCTTCTGCTCTTTGCACTTCGAGCAGGAAGCTTCTCTTGCAGGATTAATTCTGTGGAGCACTGCCGTGGTCAAGTATGTGCGGTGTATAAAGTTGAAGTGTAAAAGGCGGAATCTAGGATTGATACCTGCTTCACGTGTAAGTGTGAGAGTTCCTTGCCATTATTTGTGTAGTGCTCTCCACTATCAGCCTCCCACTGTGCTTGTGACGTCAGCCGTTGTTTAATCGTGCCATCTCTTATGGTGACATAAAGTCTAGTGCTAGCGCCACGTCCGGGATCCGCCTGAACCAACAACCCCAATGCGCTCGATGCTCATGGAATTTCCTGTATGTTACCCCCACATTTGTTTCACAATCCTGCATATAGCATAATATTGCATCTATTTCACTCCACTGCTCCATCCAATGAGACCATAACACCTGTTTGAAATAGGTCCACGGTCATCTTGCATCCTCTGCTCTCCATGTAGACATGTAGGATCTCTTATTCAAGTGTTCAAATTCAGGCAGCTGCTTGCCCCACCTTGGGCAGAACATCCGCCAAACAAGAACCGTACCCATTACCATGTGAGGACTTTGAGGTGATATCCTATTTTTTGTGAGGAAATCTGCCATCAGTTTGTCTCCTGACAACAGCCCACCTAAAAGTTCTTTATCTGTGGTATTCCTTTGTCGAAGCCAGGACACCACAACCTGCACCGGCGCCGTCAAATAATAAGCCTCCAGATCTGGTAGACGCATCCCCCTTCTTCAAATGTACAGACCAAGGTATCCATCTTGACTCTCCTCCTCTTTTCCCTACAGGTTGAAGTATTTATTGCCAACCTCAACAACCTAAGAAATGCTGCCCCTGGCAGCATAGAGATACTGTAAATCCAGTACTTGTGTAGCGCACGAATCACCCCCGAAGGGGTATCTCGGCGCTGGGGGCTGTGAAAGAAGTATGGACACCCAGGCAGTATTATCATCTTTGCTATTGCTGTCTTTTTTGCAGTTGACAAGGGAAGCGATTCCCAGAAATCCTGTGAACCTTTCATACCCCTGATCAGCTTAACGGTGTTTACTTTGTGCCATTTTCTTTCTGTGTGTGTTACCATGATTCCCAGATACCTAAACGCCTCAAGGTGCTATGGCATTTCAGATAGCAGCAGTCTCTGCATAGGTGTGGGAGCTAAAGCTCTCATTGGATATATAAGGGATTTCTGATTATTTATGCAGAGTCCTGGCTGTTCCCCAAACCGATCCAACCCCTCCATCAGCAGTGTCATGGCTCCTGCCAGCCTCTTTAAGTAAATCAATGGGTGGTCCTCAACAGCACAACCAAATGTTTATGGCTGTGTACTTCTATTGCCCATTTAGGATCTCAGCTGTCCCGCTAAAAGCTCTATTCCCAGAGCAAACGCCACTGGGGACAGTGAGCCTCTCTGTCTTGTGTCCCTCTCTAGCTCCCGTACTGCAGAAGTAACCTCATTGGTCTTTACTCTTGCTAAAGTCTTCATGTATAGAAGCTTGACAGATTTAATAAAGGTTGATCCTATCCTAGATAGCCTCTAACAATGCGAACAGATAGTGCCACGATACAGTGTCAAAGGCTTTTTCTTTGTCCATTTCCACCAAAGCCATTTCCTCGTTTCTAGATGCACTTTCACCTATTCTGTGTCTCGGAAACCTAGTACTGAGTGTCGTCCTTCTACTCCACTGATCCCTGTGTACGAGTCGACCAGTGATATCCATCAGGTGTAACGCCAGCAGTCTATTCAGTTGTTTATTGTCAATATTAGGTATAAAGAAGAGTCAGTATGTTTTATGATCCATTGGGTCCCTTTCTGGCTTTAAGAGTATAACTATCAAGGCCTCCCTCACGGATCATAGTTGAATGCCCTCTATCAGAGCTTCCTGATGTACCTGTAGGATTTTATCGGCCAATGTGCTATTATAAGTTTGGTACCATTCCATCTGGAAGCCATCAGCCCTGGGGGTTTGCTTTCGTTTAATTCCTTGATAGCTTCCATGATTTCCTCTAGTGTTATTGGCACTTCTAATTTCTCTCTTTGTTCCTCGGTTAAACTACGCAATCCCTGAACAGATTAGGTATATCTCCATCTTCTGACGCCTTTGGGTGCACATATACCTATTTATGGTACATATCAAAGTATCTACTGGCATTTTAATTTGTGCTGGACTAGTTTTTTGTTGCAGTTCCTATGATCTCACAAAGATCCACACCCTTCAAGGCTGATAGTGG
Organism: Calotriton arnoldi; assembly: GCA_963921515.1. Lineage (NCBI taxonomy): Eukaryota > Metazoa > Chordata > Amphibia > Caudata > Salamandridae > Calotriton > Calotriton arnoldi. Next base: position 451,264 of record CAWUFW010013278.1, read on the forward strand.
CAATTTCCATGTTAGTATCCTAGACCTGTACCCACTTATATTATATTTCACGTACACAGGTGAGTGATCAGAGAAGACCCTGCCTAAAAGTATTGATTGCTGAAGATACTGTGCATGGTCCCTATCAACCAGCAGAAAATCTGTTCTGGAGTAGGCATCTGTGAGGTTGTGCATAATGTGTTTATTCTGCCGCTACAGGGTTGTGTGTTCTCCATATGTCCACTAAGTCTAGGTTCTCCATAGCTTGATGCAGGGATCAAGACAATCTCTGTTTATATGTTAAGCCCGGCAGCTTCCTGTCAATGCCGCCATTTAGAACACAGTTAAAGGCCCCCAATCAAATCTCTGCTCAACCCAAATAAGGGGTCATTTTGTCACTAAGACTTTCATGGGAGTCAGCATCGTCATTTGGGCATAAATTCCCACTACTGATATTTCTCTACCATTTACTTTCCCAAGTAGGATCAACTATCTGCCCTCTTTATCTATGTGTATCTTTTCTTCAGCAAAAGGCACACTTGTTGCAATCCATAAACCCACCCCTCATATGTGTACTATAACTGGCATGGTAGAACTGCCCCTTCCATTTGCGTTTCACTTTATTGGCCTCGTCCTAAAGCAAATGTGTCTTCTGTATGCAAGCTACCTCTACCTCTTGCTTACGTACACATGTCATCATCCTCATTCTCTTGATGCAGTTACTCAATCCCCTGACATTCCTTGGCATTGTACCTGTGCCTGCCCATTCTTGCTGCTCAACTGTGTGTGCGCGGTCCCTCCTCAATGCCCAGGTACATTGCTTATGTGGTTACCTGCAAGTGTCCGGCTTCCTGCTCTATATCTACATAACTCTAACTTAGGCCACATTTGGGCACTATTCTGCACGCCCATGCTTTCATTCACAACCAGGATCTATACCTACAGCCGTGGATGCTATTGTGGCATTTCCATTATCAGCATTAAACATATGTAAAACTCACTTTTACAAAACTAAGTTAACAAAAGAACAGATAGTAAAAACAATTGTAACCACGAATCGAGCCTTTACAGACCCTGTTTTTCCCACGATGTGGTCAACATTCTACAACCAGTTACCGTGGGTTGAGTCCAAATTTAGGGGCATGTTGTACCTACCATGAAGAAGTGAATCCCTGTCTCTGTAATTAGACAATCGAAAAATTACTGCCCTAGATGATACCCCCGGTGGAGACAGGGATTGCCGGCAATCTGTGTTCCCTTTCTGTTGGAAAAAGAAAATTATGGTCCGATAGGTTTTTAGTGTTTTAAAAAAAATAAAAATTATCCAAGCTCTCAGGTATAAATAGAGGTATTCTCCTACAAATTTCTTGGGTAGACCCACTAATCTTACATTATTTTGACATGATCTCCCTTCAGCGTCTTCCGTGCGATATTCCAGCATTTTCGTTTTGTGCAAGAGTGTCTAGTTTTTCTGGAGTATTGTCATGGTGTTGCCCTGCCAGTGCCTCAACCTGTGACACTCTCCGTGACACAGCGCGACCATGTCTGCTTTGGGTTCTAGTTAGGTTCTTCTGTATTGTATGGCTTTCACTAGATCGGCCAGTGTAGGTTCCAATGCCTCCTGTGGCGCCGTTCTCAGGCCTTCCTCACCACTAACCAGTGGCCTAGTTTTCTTATCTTTGTTAATCTGAGCAACAGGAGTGTGAGTGGCTTTATCCTTTACGATTATGAGGGTACAGGGCGGCAAGGACGTGAGCGACACACAGTCCAGGTCGTGCTGCACCCTCTGGTCCAGCAGGAGTGTCGCACACACCTTACCTAATTTTTTTATTTTATTATGGTTTTTTCTTTGGCAAGATCCCTTGCTTTACATTCAGAGGTGTATACATTTTGCCCCTAGATCTTGCTCCTTGTAGGCGCACAGTGCCGGGTCTGCCATTCACAGGGTATGCACCTGCCCTGGCAGATCCACTCCGCTCTCCCTCACAGTGTTGCTGCCAGTGTGATCTAGCCAATCTTGACGGCCCGGCCCCTAGTGAACAAGGGCCGCCACTTCCATGGACCGCTGGAAGGCCGGCCCGCTGGTGTCTAAGTTATCTCAGCGCCCTCTTTTCCCCTCAGCCTGTGACTCCACCTTTTCTCCCTCTGGCGGACCAGGGCCACTCAACAATCTTCTCAGTTGCGGTTTACAGCATTGGCCCGACAGGTAGCGCCCTGCCACCATGACTTCTCTAGTCAGCAGCCATGCGAGCCCTGCCCGCTGTTTTTCTGCTTACTTTTACAAGTGCCTAACTCTCAAGTCCATGTGCGCCTCAGCAATGCTTGACAAATGCAAAAAGAACATATGATGGACAGAACGCTGAACAATGTCAAACATTCACCCCTAGTCAAAGACCTGGGCCTAAATTCATTGTTTTCTTGCTCACCATGACATTCCAGTTTGGACCCAGGCATATGCAAATCAGTCTTGACCCTTCTCCCCATGGGAACAGTCCAGTTAAGTATCCTGGGATCGTTTTCGGGGTATCACCCCTCATCAGCCACGATAGCTTGACTCCAGTGGCATGGCAAGCATGGAACTGGGGGGTGAGTGTTTGACATTGTTAAGCATCCCATCCATCAGTTGTTCTTTTTTGCATTTGTCATCTCAAGTGGGATGAGGAGGTCTGTGGGATGCAAGTTGCAAAAAGAGGGAGATAACCTGAAGATAAGGAAGCGGATGTGGAGTTTGAGTAAGGAAATGGCCTGAATGTGAGGCCCAGAGCTGTAGCAAGAAGAGGAGGACAATTTGTCCAAAGGACTGAGTTCCCCTGCCAGAGCAGGTAGCAGTGTGTCCTCCCACAACCTGTCTCCTGAGGAATTGGAGGATAGCAGAGCTAAAAGGAAGTTCCAACTGCAGCTGGCCAAGCTGAAACTGGCTGCAGAGAAGAAGAAGGCTGAGGCTGAAAGGGCCTCGGAGGAGAGGAAAATCTTACTAGCACATGAAGTGAGTCTAAAGGAGCTGAACCTAAAAGCCAAACAAGAGTCCATTGGAAGTGGTGGCAGCAAAATGCAGTGTCCAATGGAGATAAATGAGTCAACATTCCTAAATACCTGGTACGTAGTTATGTTGGGGGGGGATGATATTGATAAGTGATTTGCAACCTGAGAATGCATTGGGTCCCAGAGGATGATTGGGGGGCTAGTTTATGAAAGCATATGTCAGTGATGGGAAGGGATATCCTACTGGCTGTAGAGGTAGCTGTCCAGATGACCTATGCCCCTAAGAGCTAGCCCTTATCACTAAGTTTGTTCATACCCCAGGAAAGTACTGCTTGAGGTTTAGGGACAGTCACAAACTGTCTAACCAGTCCTGGGTGGATTTTGTGAAATATTGCAGTATGACACCAAATGGTTGGGTGAGGGGCAGCAATGTGAGTGATTTTGATGGGTGATATAATCTGATTTTAAGAGAAAACATGCTCAGTAATTACTTTATAGAGTTTTACCAAGACCTGATAGACACCATACTCACTGTCCCTAAGGAGCTAGCAAAGGAAGCTGACCTCTGGATCAGCACCAGAGTGTCAAAGAAAGTACCCGGCGGAATCATCAAGAGGGTGGACAGGGTCCTCACCAGAAGAAAGCGGGGGAGGCAAGGATAAACCTAAAAAGTTCTCTCAAGGCCCCAAACAGTTTTCTGGGGCAGGATTCCCAGTCCCATCTTGAACAGAAGAAAGGAGATTTCCATTGGAGAAGCTCTCAGGCCACTGTAAACCCAAGTGCCATGAGGTCACCAATATGGGCACTTTAAGGGGGATCCCATCTGTAAGAAAAGGAAGCAGCCCACCACTGCTGGGTCTAGCCCAGAGATAGCAAGTGTAGTGCTCGTGGAGTGGGTTGCCACAGTTATTGGTGAAGGGAATATAGAGGTTACCCTAGTGTCCCTTGGCGACAAAGAGATGGTCCCAAAGGCCTATGTGCCTGACAATACCAAGAAGTAGAGGTAGTAGATCATCACCAATTGGCAGAGGGTGAAGGCTCATAAAGACACAGGGGCCAATACGACTACTATTAGGAGTCATCTGGTGTCCTTAGAGCAGTTAATCTTGAATGCAGTCCACCAGGTTGTGACAGAAGACAACCAGGAGAGAGTCACTATCCAATGGATGTGGTTCCCTTTGAATGGGGGCAAGGATCTCAGGTTCCTAAAGAGTAGCTTTGAGTCCAGCCATGCCCATAGACTGTCTGCTAGGAAATGACCTGGAGAACACTATCTGGAAGGAGGTGGAGCTTTGGTCTCACTTGGAGATGTTAGGGTTGCCTGAGTGTGTGTGCCTGAACACATGATCCAGGTCAGCCTGAGAGCAGAGTCCAAAGGACCTGGAGTCTGGACCAATGGCCCAGGTATTTGCCAAGAAGCGGAGGCGCAGGGGACATGGGAAACCCGCCCCATATACCCCACGGGTATGGAAGAAGCTGATCCTGTGGGTCACGCCCCAGAACGTACAAGGGAGGACATTGCAGCCCTGAGAGACCTACCTGAACTAGCTGGATGACATGCTGAAGGAGGAGCCAAGAAAGAGTGCCCTAATCTTGAGGGCCTACAGCAGCAAGCCAAGGCCCAGGCAGCTGGCGACACCTCTGGTGATCACCTGATTTACTGGGAGAATGATCTCCTTTATAGCAAGCCTAAGGTCCCTGAGCCTGGGCGCAACCCATGTATTGGTGGTCCTCCATAGCTACCGGGCCTTTCTACTGGGACTGGTTCATGACGTACCCCTGGCAGGACATCTGGGGCAGGCCAAATCCTTTGCACGGTTGGTCACCCACTTTTATTGGCCCCGAATGAGAATGACCTCAGATGCATTCTCCAGGTCCTGTTCTACCTGCCAGGCCATTATGAAGTCCGGGGTAAAGCAGAAGGCTACTCTGATTTCTCTCCCTGTCGGGACACTGGTTTAGGAAGGGTGGGCATTGAAATTGTGGGGCATCTGGGCCCCAAGACAGCCCTGGGCAACAGTTTATCCTGGTATTGGTGGATCATGCCACATGGTACCTGTAGGCCATATCTGAGGATAGTGGCTCTGCCCGCAGTGGCCAGGACACTGATGGGGACATTTACCTGGATGGGTTTCTCCAAGGAGGTGGTGTTGACACCAAACTTATGGCAGTGTACATGAAGTCAATGTGGGACAAGTGTGAGGTATCCTACAAGTTATCCATGCCCTACCATGCCAGACCAATGGTCTTGTTGACAGGTTCAACAAGATCCTCAAAGGCATGGTCATGGCCCTGCCAGAGCCCTTGAGGCATAAATGGGACATCCTCTTGCCATGTCTGTTGTTTGCTTACAAGGAGATGCCTCAGAAGGGAGTAGGGTGTATGGCCACCTTATCAGAGGGAGTCTCAGCCTTGGAAAGGAGGGGTGGGAGCAAGCTCCCATGAAACCCCCAAGATGTAGTCAGCTACATGTTGGCTCTCAGGACTCAAACGAAGCGCTTTTGAAAAAAGGCCAAGAAGAACTTTGAAGCCAAACAGAAAGTCCTGAAACTCTGGCATGACCAGAAGGCCACTCTGAAAGCATTTCAATGTGGTCAGAAAATATGGGTAATGGGGCCAGTGGAACCCCAGGCCTTACAGCACCGGTGAACCGTGCCCTACGAGGTCGAGGAGCTCAAGGGGGAAGTCACCTACCTGATAGACCTTCAAGAACCCTTTGAGAGTCCTGCATGTCACACACCTCAAACCCCATTTTGAGAGGTCCGAGCTCACCATGCTCTTGGTGACATCAAGGTGAGGAGCAAAAGAGTGAACCTCTCCTAGATCTCCTCTTCTCTAAAGACCAAGATGGTTCAGTAGAGGTTGTGAACCTCTCCCCCCTCTGAATCCACACCAGGAGAGAGAATGCCACCAGTTGCTGGAGCAGTACTCATCCTTATTCTCACTTACCCCCAGGCTCACCACTTAGTGTACCCATGATATTTACACATTGGACAGTATCCCTGTCAAGAACAAAAGCTACAGACTGTCTGACCAAGTGAAAACCAGCAAGGAGGAGATGTCCAAGATGCTAGAGTTAGTAGTGATTGAGCACTCCGACAGACTTTGGTCCTGTCCTTTGGTTCTGGTACCCAAGTCTGCCCCATCGGACGCAGTACCAGAACTCCTGTTCTCTGTGGATTACAGAGGCTCAACTCAGTCTCCAAGACTGATGCACCCCCCATCCCCAGAGTTGATGAGCTTATTGACTGGTTGGGAGCTGCCAAGTTACAGAGTATGTTTGATTTGAACTTATGGTACTGTCAGATTGCCTTAACCGAGGGAACCAAGGAGAGGTCTGCATTCTCCATCCCAGAGGGTAACTTCTAAATTCAGGTAATGTCCTTTAGGTTAAAGAATGCGTCTTTCAGAGGTTTGTCAATCAGGACTTGGCTGGGTTGGAGGACTTCAGTGCTGCCTACTTATGTTTAAATTTCTTTTATTGGTTTTCAATTCAATTGAACGACATAAAAAGAATAAACATGTGCCGTACTTATTGCTGTATAGTCCACCAAGAGGACTGCTGCAATTGAAGAACAAGAAACAGAGAAACATGAAGAAAACCCCCTCCTACCCCCATCCCCCCTCCTCCTATCATAAAGCTCAGGCGAGTACAATGTTCCTTCAGACTCTTCATTAGTTGATTATCCTTGGTGGGTTTGGGCTGTGTGTTGTGCATGTTCATCCAGCGCTGTCTTTTGAGGTGGATCCGCCAGTTGTAGTAGTCTCAAGTATTTTGGGCAGGTAAGTTCCGAGAACTCCGAGGTCAACAGTGTTAGGAAGGGTTCCCACAGGTCGTGGGAGGAAGCACCAGGGTTCGTGAGCGACAATGACATTTTCTCCATTCCAAGTATGCCCCACAATCTATGGAGCCAACCCAGACGAGTCAGGATGGTTGTAGTACCCCAGTGGGAGAGGATGTTTTGGTGGGCCGCCCCCAATGTTAGTGCCATTTGTCTGCCTCTCCATGCCCTGAGTGGGAAGGTGATTGGGTTGGGAAGACCCAGAAGAGTGTAAGCTGGGAAACGGGGAATTTGGGTGTCAAAGTGAGAATCAATGTCGTCTAGTATCTGTTTCCAATAGCCCGCCAACTGGGGACATACCCATAACAGGTGGGTCAGCGTGCACAGTGAGCCACATGCCCTCTAACATTGAAGACTTTGTGATGGGTTACCTTTATGAAGTCGGGGGGGGGGGGGAGTTAGGTACCAATAGGAGGCTATTTTCGTGGCCGTTTTCATGTTTGCTACATTACGCGCTGAGTGCCGGGCTCGGAAATATATGTCTGACCATTCTTTCTGCGACAATGATCTGCCCAGTTCCCCTTCCCATCGCAGCTGACCGGGAGATTTCCCAGTGCCAGGGTCGCGCTTAATGAGTTTGTACAGGTCCGATGTTAGGCGAGCGTCTGTGTGCCTCGTGAGTAGCCACTTCTCGAAAGATGTAAGGGGCCTTTCTGCACCTCCCCGTACCCCTGGATGCATCACCCAATGCCGGATCTGTAGGTAGCGATAGTGTTCCATCTCCGGGAGGTCATGTTCCCTACGAAAGTCTGAAAAAGTCAGAGGGCCTGTCGTGTCGAAAAGATGTCCTATTGAGCGCTGGCCTTCCCTAGTCCAGTGTGTAAACCTTGTCGAGCCCAGCCCTGGTGCAAAGTCTGGGTTATTCACTATAGGTTTAAGCCCCCGGGAGCCGGCCACCCTGTCCCAAGCTAGGAGCGTGTAGTGAGTTACCTTAGAAAGGTATAAGTTCCGGGGTCTGGCAGCTTTAGTAAGGAAGGGAACCCCCCCAGGGGCTGCCTGGCTAAAGCCCTGTCCATAAACAGCCAGTGTTTCTCGGACTCCGGGTGAGACCACTCTACCAGTGGTCTCAGCTGAACCGCCCACCAATAGGCTTGCAGGTAGGGGACTCCCAGGCCTCCCTCAGCAGGGTCCCTGTAACTTAACTCCCTACGCAGTCTAGGCCGCTGGCCTTGCCATATAAAGCGCTCTAAGTCTCTCTGTAGTGAGTGTAGTACGCCCGAGGGGGGAACTAGTGGGAGCGTCTGAAATAGGTATATTATCTTAGGGAGTATGGTCATTTTTATTGCCGCAATACGGCCCAACCACGACAGCGAGTGGGGCCTCCACTTACGAAGGCAGTCTCTCACGTGTCGCAGCAGCATCGTATAGTTCAGCGAATTAGTTTTCTGGATACTGCCCGTGAGCTGCAAACCCAAGTAGGGAATCGTATCCTGCGCCCAGTGAATTTGGTGTGACCACTGAAGCACTCCCAGGGTATCAGAGCCAAGAGATAAGTTGAGGGCTTGGGACTTACGCACGTTGACCTGGAAGAGAGTCCCGAGGTTTCTCCAAGGTGGCCACCACATCATTGGCATAGAGGCTAATTTTATGCTCTTCCCCCCAAATTGCACCCCTGAAATTGAGGGGTCGTTCCGTACCCGCTGAGCCATGGGCTCCATGTACAAGGCAAACAAGAGTGGCGACAGTGGACATCCTTGTCTTGTTCCTTGTTGGATAGGGAAGGTGTTTGAAATGAGACCGTTCACACGCACTGAGGCAGAGGGATTGGTGTAGCTGCCTAGCACCCATTCGATAAAACGCTGTGGCAGGCCGAAATGAATTAGGGTCGCCTTGAGATACGGTCAGTGAACCCTGTCGGACGCTTTCGCAGCATCGACAGAGAATAGCATGTGTTCGACATTAAAGAGTTCAGATTTGTCCATTAAGTGCAAGAGGCGTTTTGTGTTGTCGGAACACTGGCGCCCAGGGACTAAACCTGACTGATCAGGGTCTATCAACCCTGGAAGGTGGGGTGAGAGTCTCTGTGCCAAGATCCCAGTGAAGATTTTAAGGTCTACATTGAGGAGGGAAATAGGTTGATATGATGCGGAATGTCGTTTGTCCTTACCTGCTTTAGTAATTACCGTAACCAAAGCCTCCAACATCAATGGCGGAATAGGGTGGATGCCCCGATCGAGTTGTATACCCTCACCAGCAACGGGGCCAATGTTGCACGAAAGGTTTTTACAAAGGTGGAAGAAAATCTGTCCGGGCCCGGTGATTTATGCGGTTTTAATTTAGATATGGCAGAGATAACTTCCTCTGGCCTGATAGGGGATTCGAGGTGCTCGGCTTGGCTCGGGACTAGCTTGGCAGTGTTCGCCCCCTGTAGATATCAGACTGAGCCCTCCTCAGGTAATTTCTGAGCCCCATATAAGGACGCGTAAAACTGCCTAAATGTCTCCGCAATACCCTGATCAGTGGTCTGTTCCTGTCCTAGCTGGTCTATGATCATGGGGATGTTAGATGTCTGCCTCTGCGCCCGTAATCTATTGGCTAAGAGCCTCTGACTTCTATCCCTCCCCCCCCCCCACATAAAAAGAGTGTTGAAGTTGGAGGACTGCGTACTCGGCTCTATCTATCTCGAGGCCCGTTAACTGTGCTCTCGCTGCTTTGAGTTGTTTCCAGACCCTAGGTGCCCCCGTCCTCTGGTGGATGCGTTCTAATTCTATTACTTCGTTCGAGAGCTGCTCTCTTTTCTCTCTCCTGGCCCTATTATCAGCTGCGGATATCGCTAGGAACTCCCCCCCTCACCACCGCATCCCACAGAATTGCTATCGGTGTTCAGGAGTGTCGTTGATGGCCAGGTAGTCAGGTATAGCTTTGGTAATCTGCTTGATTACTGAGGGACGCTGCAACATCGTCTCTCTAAGGCGCCATAGGCGACAGGACGAGCTATAGTGGGGAAGAGACAGAGATATACTCACAGCTGAGTGATCTGACTGGGGGCATGGGAGGATCTCCACCTTTTGCGTCTGTTGTGTCAGCGTGTCCGATGTCAGCATGTAGTCTATTCTGGCGTACATTTTGTGGGAATGTGAATAGAATGTGTACTCTCTGGAGGACGGGTGGTGTAACCACCAAACATCTGTGAGTCCAGCCTCAGATAGCAGTAGCCTCCCTTTCTTTGTGAGGGCTCCAGTCTGCCCTGAGCGCTGACATGATCTGTCCAGTTTGTTGTCAAAGGCCAAGTTGAAGTCCCCTCCAAGAAGCATTGATCTGTCAGGGGAGCCAGACAGCTCTTGAATCATGTCTCCGAGGAACCCCTCCTGTCCGTCATTGGGAGCGTAAACTGTAGCTATGGTAAAAGAAAGCTGCCCCAGTGTGAAGGTATATGCTAAAAGTCTGCCCTTGATCTCGGCCTGTTTGAGGCCAATTTTACCCAGGAACCTAGCAGAGACTAGAATAGCCACCCCTGCTGTTTTAGAGGAATGAGATGAAAACAACTGGTGAGGGAATGCCCTAGACCGTAACCTATGAGTGTCCTTTGCCAGGAGGTGCGTCTCCTAAAGGAGACAAATGTGGGCGTCAGTGTTTTCTAGGAACGACAAGACTGCTCGCCTCTTAATTGGGTTGTTAAGGCCTTTTACATTAAGCGATAACATTTTAACGTCCACTGCCATAGTAGTGGATGTCGGAACGCGCGTAAAGGAACTGTGAACCCAGACCCAGCCCCAACATGTGTCTAGCCATGCTCACACCCACCCGGAGTACCCAATGGTCGCTCCTACGTATGTGTCTCAAAGCCCTTGCATGTTTAGAAGGAGGAGGAGGAAAGAACCCCGTTACCCCAGGAACAAAACAAACAAAACTTAACGGTACTCAACAAGGTGGGGGTATTAATTCACACAGGAAGTAATGGCGCTCAGCAAAAAAACGTAATGTAAATCAACAGAAATAATTATTGTGGTGCCACAGGTGAGGGAAACCCCCTAAACCCTCAGAGTTGGGACCCAAAAGTCCGAAATGAAAATGTCGATTCCTGTGCACACGCATTCAAGTAATGCGAAAGTTCGCCAAATGTGATAGAATAGATGGAGGCAAGTAATGTCTCTTGATGAGTTTTCTTTGTCTTTATTCAACACAACAACACAAGGTCCAGCCAACACGTGTTTCGTCGTTAGGGTGTTAGCCCTCAACTTCTTCAGGGCTGTAACATGAAAGATACGGTATTCCTAACCTAAACACCGGTTATAATTCCGACCCGGCTGGTCAAGAGTAATCCAAACTATCCGATCCAATAACTAGTTAATTGTGCCACGAGTCTTTCAGTTATGGCGTCAGTACAGAAACTTAAAAGTTAATCAAAGCAGGCCGATGTGAGCCACGAAAAGTCTTCAGTGAGTACGCTGTGAAGTCCTTACACTGCCGGGAACGCGTTCTGAACCACGTTCTGAACCGGAGGCCAACGGATAGTCGAGGGTTAACACCCTAACGACGAAACACGTGTTGGCTGGACCTTGTGTTGTTGTTTTGAATAAAGACAAAGAAAACTCATCAAGAGACATTACTTGCCTCCATCTATTCTACCACGTTTGGCGAACTTTCGCATTACTTTAATGCGTGTGCACAGGAAAAAACTTAACGGTAACTTACGAAGTCCATGATTGTCCTTGGTTGCAAACCCCATGGTGAGACGTGAGATGTTCAGCAGGACCCCTTGCGCCGCCCCCATCCCACCCGAGCCCTAATTTCAAAGACCCGGAAGTGCCACCACCTCTTCCACTCGCCCCCAAAGTGTCATTGCGTTGCAGTCTTCACTCTGCGGCAGCTGAGTCCTCCTCCAGTGTTGCGATAACTGCTTTCCTTTCCTTGGCCATCGTCTCGGTGTCTGGTCGAAGGCGCAGCGGGTACCTTCCCACCCGTCGCCATCTCTCTGCTCCAGTGCATCGTCGTTCGGTGTTGTCCAGCGTTGGGGCCCCCCCATCGTCTTCGGGCAGATTGATTAGTGTTTTGGCTTCCTGCAGTGAGCGGATCTGACGGAGCTTGCCATCCCACTTAAAAATTATCCGGAAGGGGTGCCCCCAGGAATATGGAATGTCTTTTGAGCGCAAGAATGTTGTGATCGGCCTGAACTCCCTTCCTTTTTGAAGGGTGGATGCGGCTAAGTCCTGAAACAGGAGGGGCCTGGATGAGCAAAAGTCTATGGGGTGTTTGTCGCGTGCTTCCCAGAGAATCCGTTCGTTTAGCTGGAAGTTGTGGACGCATGTTAGGATGTCCAGTGGGGGGAGCTGTCGCCGGTCTCTTAGGCCCCACTCAATGCGTCTGATCCAGTTTGATCCACTGCTCCAGGGGGGCTCCCAAGATGAATTGGAAGAGTTCTTCCACAAAGGCTTCTATGTCCTGCCCTTCCGCTCCCTGAGGGACCGCTCGAATTCTTATGCTGTTCCGTCGGGAGCGGTTTTCCGCGTGGGCCTGAAGGCCCCGTTGTTGCTCTTGAAGGCGGAGGACCTCCTGTTGAAGCTGGTCAATCTCTTTATACCTCGTCGTGGCCTGGTCTCCAGTGTGTCCACTCTTTCGCCAACTGAGTCTATGTCCCTTCGCAATTCTCAGAGTTCCAGGGATATCTCTTTCTTCATGGCGTGGAATTCCCCTTTCAGAGAGGCAAATAGAGAATCGAGGAAGCCGCACGTGACAGGGCCTTCAGTGTCACCCTGTTCGTGGTCTACTGAGTATCCACTCGAGGATGGGGCTGCTTCAGTCCCTCCAGCACTGGTTTTAAGGAGGAGATCCTTTACTGAACGCTCCTTCTTCGCGTTGTTGGCCGCCATGGCTAAGGATCAATCCTCCTCCTCTAGTGTCCGGACTCCAAGCTTTGGTTTCGGGGCTCGTGATCAAGAGCAGCTGGACCAAGAAAGGGGGGACACGGGGACCCCGCGCACCCTCAAAGTTCCTCCGAGAAATTCGTCACCGCACCATCCAACTCTGCCCTCTACCGAAGCCAGGCCACAAACGTCTCAGGGCCTGCGTAGGCAGTCTTCCCACCTTACCGTGCGCCCTCTGCTCTCAAGTAGGGGGGGCAATATTTGCAGGCCGGCCCGCCTGCTCGACCCGGTCCCACAGTCGTTGCCCAACAGACGGCCCTGGAAAGCACACGGGGGCCCGCCCCAGACTATCTCAGGGCCTGCTGCACCAGTCTTCCCGCTCCCGGGTATTCCCTGTAGTAGTGAGCCCCCGCGACCCTAGCTTATCTCCGCTGTATCTTCCCTAGGCCGTCGCTCCCCTCAGGGACATCAGATGTGCTTTGGGGCCCTGTGTTGACTCACGCCCCCGGGGCCTGCCACCAGTGTCTTCGGCCTACAGGGACGTCCCTGCGCCCCGCTGCCTCCCGCTGCGTGTCCAGGGAGGGGAACGCGGTGCTGTTGCACAGTCCAGCCCACTCTTGTACTCCAGGGAGTGGGACCTGCTGCACACTCCATGCCTAATGTTTGGGGCACCTGCCGTGTGTGCCGATTCCTGCCGCTGTAAGCTGCCCCCTCAGACTTCACGGCCGGTAATCAAAGGCCCACGCGGCCCTCGGCCTCGCGTAATTGCGCTGGCAAGGGATCAGGGTCGCTAAGGAGAGGAGGGCCCCGCTCCCCCTCTCTGTCTTCCGCTTGGCCCGGCTCACCTCTTTCAGGCCTCACACTCCTGCAGGCCGGCCGCTGAATTCCCGGAGCTCAAGGGGCCCGCTTCTTCCCTCCGAGGGGGGCTTCGAGTCTTCAGTGGGGCCGGCTCACCCCTCCTGCTCTCCGGTCTCGTTCTAGCCGAAGGGCTCACTCCACCTCGCCGAGGCTCTCTGCACACTGCGGCTCAGGACCGCCGCTATCCAGAACTCCGCAGTCCGAGTGTGCAAGCCCGCGCAGGCTCCAGCCGGGTGATGTGCGCTAACTCCGGCCGAGTGACCCGAAGGCCTAGTGTCGCGGGAGCGGCAGGCGCGATCCTCCGGAGCTTGCACCACACCTCCTCGTCGCCCCCTGGCCCAGACTGCCGCAGGGTTATTCGCAGGGGGTGTCGGCGATAGTTCTTCACTCCCCCGGGTCAGCTTTACGGTGCTGTTGAGCTGGGGCCCAGGTGAAGGACCGGAGCGGCGAGCAGGCACGTCCTACTCGGCCGCCATCTTGGCCACGCCTCCAGTCCTGCCTACTTAGACAATATTGCGGTCTTAAGTTATTGCTAGGATAACTACCTGCACCACCTCCAGGCAGTGCTTCAGGCTCTGCAGGTATGACTGTCAAGGCCATTAAGTGCCAGATAGGGCAGGGATCTGTTGTGTACTTAAGCCACCAAGTCAGTGGGGGCAAGGTGCAGCGCTCCATCCCAAACCCCAAGACCCAGGCTGACCTGAGAGCCTTCAAAGGCCTTGCCGGATACTACAAGAGATTTATCAAGGGATATGACACTGTTGCCCCCTTGACAGAGGTGACTTCCAAGCAGCAGCAAAAGGTGATCTGGAAAGAGGTGTGCCAGAAAGCTTTTGACACCTTGAAAGAGGCCATGTGCAGAGCACCCATGCTCACGGTACCTGACTTCTCCAAAGAACTCATTGTGGAGATGGATGTATCAGAGCATGCCACTGGGGCTGTTCTTTCACAGCTAAATGACGAGGACTTGGCCAACCTGTAGCTTTCATCAGCAGGATACTACTTCCCCGGTAAACAGGTGCAGTGCAATTGAAAGGGCAGCCTTTGCAGTGGTCTTGTCTGAAACTAATTTCTGGGTTCCGACAGACCACAGACCCCCTCAGATGGCTAATGCAGATGAGGGATGAGAATCCAAAACTGTTGAGTTGGTCAATCTCACTATAGGGAATGGACTTTACGGTGGAACATCACCCTGGGACTGACCAAGCCAATGCTGATGGTCTTTCCAGGTTCTTCTGCCTTAGTGATGAGAACTCCTATGAGGGTGGGTAGTTCTCCTTGCTTTCTACTGGGGAGGCACATGTTAGACCTGTCATTTTTGGCTTTGTATTCCCCCAGACCTTTTGCCTTCACTCCCTTGTTTTGCTGAATTTGTTTTTGCTGGAATTAGGACTCTGTGCACTTTACCCCTGCTAACCGGGGATGAAGTGTGTGTGCTATCTCCCTAAGCTTGGAAAAATTGGCCTACACAAAATTGGCGTATTTAATTTACTTATAAGTCCCTAGTAAATGGTGCCCTATATGTACCCAGGGCCTGTAAATTAAATGCTACTAATGGGCTGCAGTACTCAAGCACTAAAGAGGCACTGTAAAACATGTCTAAGGCCTACCACTGCAGCCTGTAGAGCAGTTTTAAACTGCCATTTCGACCTCGGAATAAACCTTTTGCCAGGCCTATGCCTTCCTTTTTAATACTTATATGTCACCCCTACAGTAGGCTCTAACCACTCCTAGGGCAGGGTGCATAGTATTTAAAAAGTAGGACATGTGTATTTAAGTTTTACATGTCCTGACAGGGAAAAACTCCTAAAGTCGTATTTCAATGTTGTAAGGCTTATCTCTCGCGTAGATTAACACTGGGTTTCCATATTACACTGAATAAGTGATAACCCAGTAAAGGGTGATGGTTACACAAAGGGGGCATTCCCCATCCACAGGCTGGGGATAACAATGGCATCTTCAAAACCTCTCATCAGAACACTCCTGGACCTGTGGAAGATTCAGAAGGACTGCCCAGCTGTCTGAAGAAGGGAGAGTGGACCTTCTTGCCTTGAACCCAGGCTCCCCAGAAGTGACTCCAAGAGTCAGTTGGCTGATTTCCAGCTTGAGCTACAGGGACACAACAAGCTTCCAGAGGCCTCCCTGCAACTGACCATCACCAACTGGACCTCTCTGAGCCTTTATGCCGGCCTTTGATGGGTGGAGTCCTCATCCCCAGGAGGTGCCCTCGAGGTCCTGGACCCTTGGCTGGCATTAGAGTGTACACCTCCTGAGCTCAAGCTGAAGATACAAAAGTTTTGGGATCCTTGTGATGCAACCTTTTTGCGCCGAGAAACAACTTCCCGCAATGACCTCCAGTGCAAAGCTTCAGCAGAACTTGCACTTTGTGCTTACAGTAAACGTATGTGACGACTGCCAACACAAAGATCCAGCGAGATCTTCAATTTGCGCAGATAGAGACAGCCCATGTCAACCTGCAACACGAAACTCCAGCGTCGATCTGCACTTTGCCACAAAACATTGACACCCTACCAGCTCCTCGCGCTGACAACGACCTCCTCGCGGCCAACGTGAATGGCAGCTCCTCACGCAGACTTGAGAAGTTAACTCTTCAGCTGAAGGAACCTAGTCCCTGTATCCGACCTGCGTTCCATCACGGTCGGCCCGAATTTGTGACTCCCATGTTCCAGCGCAACCAGGTAACTGCGAGTCGTGCTTTGTGCTTTTTGGTGCTATTTTAACGTAAAAAACAAAATCATGGCCAAGTTGCGGGGTCACCTTGTGTGTTTGCTTGCATTAGTCAGGCAATGGACACTTGACTCTTTTTCTAATGTAGATTGTCGTGCTTGTACGTTGCCTTTCTATTCGTGGTGTACCAACCAAGAGAGATTTATGGTTAAAATCTATAAAAATGTTTTTAAAAAAAAATCAAATCTCCAGTTCTACTTATTGGAATGTTGTTGTTTTTGTGTCATTTTATTTATTAAAATGTGACTCTATTTTTCTAAGATGGTTTGGAATTTTTCTTGTGTTTTGTTTTCACTTTATTACTGTTTGAGTGCTGCATTAATACTTTACGCATTGCCTCTAAGTTAAGCCTAACTGCTTTTGTACCAAGGTTTAAGCACAGGTTTATTCAGTGACTTTCGTGGTTTACCCTGACAAGGATTGTGTTTATTATTAGAGTGGGCCTTCCACCCATCTCAACTAATAACCCAATTTCTTACACCCTCTCATTTAGTAGTAAGTATTCCCCATTTTCCAGCTACCCCCCTTGGTTCTTTCCACATGTACTACTAAAACGTATACCTATGTGTGCAGCGTTCCTTGCATAGAAAAGATAGGACAGGTGGAGGCACCGATCTCCACACATAGGTGTGTGAATAGCAATTTGTAGTATGCGAGTAGCACTATTGTAGTACCACTAATTGTAATAGAAAATGCAGTTTGTGACTAGGCCCTTTAATGAGGGAAGAGAGATAAAGAGTGTGGACTGATAGAATCAGACATGGAGAGCTACCAAGGAATAGAAACTGGAATGTGCAAAGCAGGAAAGCAGAAGGTAAGAGCCAAGAGAATGAACAACTGGGAGAGGCAGAAGATACATGCTAATTGATAGCGCGGGGGAGAAGAGAGGAAGGACTCTAAAGGTGTCTCAAATCAGAGCTTATACTCTATATTTAATATTCTTTGCAATACAGATCTACAAATGCCAGAAAGCAAAGGGAAAAAGCCAATGCAATGGATACATACAGATGACATGGCACAACTTGATATCTTTGCTGTAAAGGCGTGGGCCAGAGGGAGAATGAAGACTGGTAATGGAGGGTTAGCAAAGCTAAAGGATGATAGAGAGGAAAAGGAAGGCAATTAGCTAGAAGGGCATGTGGCTAAGAAGTAATGTTGGCGGTTGGGGCAGAGAATAAAAGAGAGAGTGCACACTAGAGGGAAAGGATGGTGACCCACTCAACAAAAGCATTTACAATCACACCAGTACCAAAACATATGTGTCCTTCTTCAGCGTAGGTGCACTTGTACCAGAGCTCTCATGTCTCACTTAGTTCATGTTTATGTTTTGAATTCTAGGGCTTGAAACCCTGTTAGCCATTTATAAAACCAGGACTGGGTAAACTATTCCAAGTACCACTGAGCTGTGTAGTCTCCTATGCATGTACATAGGAAACTTCACAGCTCAGTGATACTTATCCAACAGTGTGGGTCACAGGGAGGCCTTCCAGAGGGAAGGGCACTGCACTACACTTATGCATATACTTATGTATATGCGCTGCTTTCCACACCCAAGCATGGCACTGCACAGGGAGTCGGTACTTTGAGGGCACTGCTTTGAGTGTGAACATATGTAAGACAGGCACACGTTGAACAGTGCCACTTGTACGCTTAATAATAATAGTGTGACTTATAAAGCACATAGCTACTTCAGAACGAGGTGTCCCAGCGCTGAAGGTCCAGCTCCCACAGGTCGCATATGCATCAGTTCCCGTTGAATCATCTCAGCCTGAACAACCAGGTTTAAAAAAGTTTCCAGAAGAGGGAATCTGAAGGAGCCTGCAGGACTGAGAGAGGGAGAGAGTTCCAGAGTTTAGGTGCTAGATAGCTGAAGGAGCCTTCCCCAATGTGCGCTCTCTTTTGGGATGCTGGCCAACATGGCACTAGAAGATCTGAGGTTCCTAAGTGGAACATAAGGTTTGATAAGAGAATGGGCCGTTATTCACAAAGACCTTGTGGCAGTAGCACAAGGCTTTAAAAGAGAGTCTCTGCTTCAGTGGAAGCCAGTGCAGCTTGGAGAGCGCGGCCCCAATGGAGGTAGGTTTGGAGAGAAACAGCAGAAGCTGCGTCGCCACATTCTGTACTCGTTGGAGTCACTTCAAACTGGTCTGTGACACACCTAGATACAACACATTGCAGTAGTCTGGCCTAGACATGATTAAGGCCCGGACCACTGTCTTTTTTTGCAGATTCTGGATGGAAGCAGGTGATTTTTTTGAGGGTCTTTAGAATCCCGAAACATTTTCCTGCGAGAGCCGTGATTTGGCTGTCAAAGGACAGATCCTCCTCAAACCAAATACCCAGGTTTTTAACCCTGGGTTTGGGGCAGGGTGCGAGACCAACAGTTTCAGGGTAGGCCTCGCACAGCGCACTCACGCACGCGGACACCAACAGGTAATTGTATGCTCACTTTATTAACTAACCCCAGAACCCTCCCACCAGGTATGCATTCTTACCCGTAGATCAGGGGCCAAACCATTTTCCCGCACCCCACGCATGGGTGACAATGACTAGGGATGCAGTCCAAAGATACTGACTCCCCATTCAACATTCCTCCCAAACACACCAAAGCGAACAACACACAGCATTGTCCTTGAGGATTCTTGCCTACAAACCAAAACTACCCCACAGTCACTCTAGCACAAAGTCATGGTACATGGTGGACGGCTTACGATGCTTGAGTAATGATTGAGGACATGTTATCAACCTTCAGGCAGGGATGATGTCTCAGCCACTCCCTTCTCAGCACTGCACCTGCCTCAGCTCCCAACTTTGCCTCCGCACGAACCTCCGACCACCTCTCAACGTGACACTCAACAGGGTTGTGTCCTTGGGTGAACTAACAGCACCTCCATATTTATCCGTTCCCCCAATCCTCTCCTCGCATTACTCCATGAGGGGGATCCCATTTCTTGAATAACAACACATTCCTCTTGACTTCCTCTAAGTCAAGGTGAGGTGACTATGGTGCCTTGAACTTGAACGACTCTCCAGGGATCAGGTTCAAATGGCAATAGAAACCTTGCTGCCCAGATTCCTGTTGCCATCTGACACCAAGTCCCCCACTTGCAACTGCACTGCCTGAGCTCGCCGCCGTCGACTCATCTTGTCGTTGCGCTCCTTACACCGGTCAGTCGCATGTTGTCCATCCAAGGCTTGCAGAGCCCAATAAGGGTGGTGTGGGACCGCATCTTGCACCAATAGTCCCATGCACATTTGTTTCAGTGACTGACCCTTCTTTGCATTGGGAGTCAGGTGGCTTTCGCACACAAACGAGTACAGAGCCCATTCTAGGTGTTGATGTTGGGCTTTGGCGATGTGAATGGCTTTGTTAAGAGTCCTCATAAATCTCTCCACCTCTCCATTGGCCTGTGGCCACCTTGGGGTCACTCGAATGTGGCAGATCCCCTATGACCAGAAGTACTCAGCCATTTCATGACCCTAAAACTGAGGATCATTGTCCATGCGTAGCTCCTGCACAATGCCATAGGTGGACAGGATCTTCTCCAACTTTGGGATGACCATGTCGGCCTCCATGCTGTTGACCTCCCCACCCCCCACATTAAAGTATACATAAGTGTAGGATGGAATGCTTGAATTAATCTCAGCCACTGGTAATTACTCGGGCCGCATCCCAGTCCATTGTTATTTTGCACACCATACCACCTCAGTTTGGACCCAGCTGTATGCAAATCAGTCTTGACCCTGCTCCAATGGGAACAGTCCAGCAGAGTGTGGCCAACTAGCACGTCTATCATAGCGATGGATGCAGGAGATCATGTCAACTTCTACAGTCTTTGTGCAACCATGCATCTGGTCATTCGACATCATCAACTTCACCCTCTGTGGCCAATGTATTTCATGAATAGAATGAATTCTTCCCAATAGAGTAGTATTGTTGTCGTGTAGTTCCTATATACCCTATACAGGATCTGCGCGTTTTGGATAACATAAACTGTGGGTTTGGTGGTAGACTGATTCCGTGCACCCCCACCGGATATGTTAGCCTGTTTGCATTAGCTAGCTCACAGTGCCACTAGAGTCTCCTCTTATCGGGGAAAGAATAGTTCTTGGCAACCTCAGAACATGACAACCGTGATCCCCCAGGATCGTGGAAACAATATACTACTTTTCGCTCAGCCACTCGTGCTCACTTAGTTTGTCTCAGAGAGATACACAGAATAAACAGTCTGGGCGTTTCAATAAGTATTTATTGAACAGTTGTTATTCTAGTGTAGAATATATGAGCTGCAACAACCATTAGACAGTAGCAGAGATATATGATTAGCAATACTACAAAAGTAATGGGATGGTATAGTTCTACCATCTTGCAGAAATCATGAATATATACATGTACATAAAACACATGATAAAAGGTGCAACCTAAAAGTGCGTACTCCTACGATATCTCCCTAACTAGATGTACCTAAATGTACCTAGCATCTATGTAGGTGTTATGCCAAGAATCCCTCTAGGATCTAGTCAACCCCCATTACCTGAGAGTTAGAGAATGTGGGACCCCGTCCTGGTCTCGAGTTGGACACCCCGCGAGGTATGTTAGACCACTGCTAGCTGGAGCGTCTGCATGCAGGAACCTCAGCGTCTCTGGTCAGTGTGTCAGCCGGGAAGTCACGGTCTCCTCTATCTTTCTAAGCAAGACATGATGTATTTATACCCATAGGTCTCCCCAGGGGTCCTACCTTGCTGTGTTACTGTGTCGGCCTAAAAGGATGACGTTGGGCCTGAACTTTATACAGAGGTATTATACAGGAGATGGTAATCCTACTGTTAGCCCTGCTGTGCTTCCAAGAAGCCTCATGCATAATGTATGAGAATCGAACCAGGGAAAAACCCGCGTTCTGAATGCAGTGTCATATCTGGGTAAAAGGTCAGTGCCTAAGAACCGTTATGTATGTAATGTAGGGAAGGATATAGGTGAAAGGTTGCAGTGTTACCTGCGCCTATATAGGGTACCTATATGGAATATAACACCCACTCCTCTTCCGAAAGGAAGACATATGTAACCTATTATTGTACTACCATTCAAACTAAACATTGGTACGCACAAAGTGTTTAAAACATTTCTTTTGCTAAAATGTTTAAA
Organism: Calotriton arnoldi; assembly: GCA_963921515.1. NCBI lineage: Eukaryota > Metazoa > Chordata > Amphibia > Caudata > Salamandridae > Calotriton > Calotriton arnoldi. Next base: position 472,620 of record CAWUFW010013278.1, read on the forward strand.
AACGTCTAAAAATTTCAAAAAAACTTAAAAATTTAAAAAGAACATTTTTCAAGCCCTAGCTCTAAAAGTGTCCGTAATTATAGTCCGAACTACTATAAGCATTTTAAAGCCATGTATGCCCAAAAAATGAAAGGAATGTCAATTTCGATTCATGGTTCCAAATTTGAGCTTGTTTTAAAAAAGGGCAAATTTCTTCCCAGCACACGACGAGCCAAATGAGTCAAATGTTTATGTGTCCTGGCTGGTAGACGCAACATTTCCGTAGCTTGCTCCCGCAGTAGACGGCCCCTGTAACACCTCGCAAAGAATGTCAATTGAGCACAGATGATGTTCCACGCTGTCCGCAGCCGGTGCTGGGGCAGCCTGTGCGCCGTCCAAAGCCTGGGTGTCAGTGGAGGAGCCGGTGTTCATACCAACAGGTGTAGTTACTACCTGCGGTGGCTCAAGGAATGCCGCCATCAACATTGGAATACGCTGAGGACATTGCAAAACATGGGCCGTTATCGGGTCCAGTAACGCATTCACGTCCGGTGGCGCACATGATGGGAGTGTCAAACAAAGGTCTAACACGCATTCTTCTCCGCAAAACAGGCATCGGAGGACAGGTAAGATGCAGTCCATCCAGACTGGTCGAAATGACAAGAACCAAGATGCACTTAGTTCTCTTAAGCAAGGCGTGCCTAGATGTTGTACCATGCGATCACGGTATTTCCGCTCCAGGAGTGCTTTTTCCATCTCCTTGGTGACTGGGACGTCCATTGCGTAGCAGAAAAATAACAATCAGGATTCCCGCTATTAGAAACAGGATCAGCGGAAGTCTTCCAAAGATGCTTCTGAATACGGAATGAATGAAGTTTGGTATAACTCCAAGTACCGTCTGAAAGGTGCTCAGAAGTCCAGAACCTATGGTCTTAAATAGGTGGACAATGCCTGTCGTATCAGACATGTTAAAGATACAATTTACCATTTCTGCGAAATGGAAAGGGCAGTTTGTATGAATGAGCGCCTGTATCTCTGCCGAAGACGTTGCGATCTGGAGATCAAAAGTCTGGCGAACCGAGGTTAAGGGCACAGACTTCTGTAGAAGCATGGCTTTCATTCTGCTTAGAGTATCAAACCGTAATAAAGAAACATTCAGTGAAGGCCATAAAGGCGCCTCCCTGAGTGTATGTGTAGGTGGAAACAATACTTGCATACAACAAGTAACCCTGGAGCTCACGGTTACCAGATATGCGATGCCCGGGAGCATTCCACAGCAGGCTTGACTGTTCAGCATCAAGTAACTCTCATTCGAAAGTAGCCTGAATGCTGGAGTAATCACTGCAGCTGGGGCACCCCTCAAATGACAGGATAGGTTCGCTACAGAACCATTACAAGCCCCGTGCAACATTATATCGTGGCATATGAATGATCCACTTAAAGCATTCTCACAGTTGGTACCGCTCAGAAACACTTCTCGATCCCCACTCCGCATCGAAATCTGTATGGTAATATCCATGATTCCTTAATGTATTCCTTACCCATTTCGTCATATCTGCCTACTTGCTTTTGTTCAAGGCAATACTGAACCTGAAAAGTCGTGACCGGTAGAGTGATATGGCCATGGATTATCCATTCTGTGGATGGTGATTCCGCCACTGTAAATGCTAATCTATCCAGTTTTTCGATACACAGCATTGTATATTTTGCTCCCCTTTGTGCCATTTCTATCTGTTTATCTGTTAGATTGTATTCAGAAAACAGAGACGTACTGTTGATATAACGCCAAGGCACGTAGCCTGCACGCAAAGATTGCAGCGTCCACCTCAATAACATAATAGAACGTAACTGTGATTGCCCGTGTTGTAATATGGCTAAATCTTGTTCTAGTATGTCTATCGCAGAAGATACAATGTTGCCTAAGGAATATATCCTGGAGGTCAATGTAGTTAACCCATTGTCTACCACTGCTAGAGATTTTTCTAGATGTATACGGTCTATTTCCCGTAGTCTCTCTGCGGCCTCTTGTTGTGATATGTTCCATATTTCATTGTAGACAGCATAATAGAAACGTTTCTGACGTGGTTTCCTGGGACCTAGTAAAAAATCCCTAAGATCCACATCCTGTGACAGTAAGGATAAGTGTTGTTTCACCTGTGTGAGTGTTGAGGTTTTTAGCCAATCAAGGCACAACTTCCCAACACTGTATGATGTCACTACCCCTGGATGTTGTCTCTGTACATAACATGGATCTGGCCTATGGATACTAAACCCTTCGGTTTTACCCATGAATCTTGCCTGACAACTATTGGTGTCTGTGGGCCAAATCAACCATTTCTTCCAATCGGGGTCTGATCTGTTGTATTGTATGATGTCATCTAATGTAATCCCTGTCCTGTGATGTTATCGTTTCCCTCGGTGTGTGATGGAGTCGGCAGCTCGAGGTGTGTTCAAGTCTTTGTTCTTGGCTAGTCCAAGGCAAGACGTCTGTTGCACTGTCTCGTTCAAAAACATGATTTGTTGAGGGATGAGGCATGCTCTAAACAAAGCTTCTGTCCCCTACACCTGCCATTCTCTAGTACCCCAGACTGATTTTAAGTCTATGGTGTCTTTCCATAAGTCGAAACCTTGTTCAGACAGCTGGGCAATAAAGGCAGCAGAGTAAATCTGTTTGGTGTTTGTCAACATATTTTTCTGTGCTGATGTTGGTGCAACCTTATAATAATATGAGGCTGGGTCAGACATATTAAACCCTGAAAAATATGGAAACTTCTGTGTAAATGTTTTTGAACTGCCTTTCGGCGGTGTTGGACAATGTTACCACTGGTGGTATGTAAACACGTTTCTAGGATTAGCAGATTTATGCAGAAAATGATGACCATAGTGTTGATAACAATACATACTATTGAAATCTGATGTGCTTTCCAATGTTTCACTATTAGAAAATGCAGCAGATTTTTCCAAATCAGACAACATGTTATTAACAGTTTCAAAATCCCAATCATCGGAAAATGTACTTGAGGTAATGATATCACTTAATGATATTTTAAATAAATGTGGTATTTTTAAAAGTTCGGTTGGGCCGAATATATCGAAATCAACCTTGTCCCACACTATACCGTCAGGTATAGGAACTGCTGTAATGTTCACTGATGACAAGTCTCTTTGTTCTCGATGAGATGATTGATGTGGTTTTAAAATAAAATTCACCTTTTGGGCTGCAGAGCTTTGTCGAATGTATTGTCCATTAATAAGCATGTTAAAAACTATTACTAAGCCTAACCAGAAAAGAAAGAAAAGCACCCCGGTAATTATCCATAGTTCTACCCACGGTGATACCAAGTAAGTTCTTCTAAGAAAGTTCAAAATGTCTTTTACTTGCTGCTTGCGTGATTTTTGAGCTGGCGTCGTTTCAGGTTCACTTGGATCCAAAGAAAACGTATCAAAGTTTATGAAGTAGCCAGAAGCAGTTCGATCAATTGTTGGAATTGCATCAGGATTTGTAGAAATCATACTTTGCTCTTGTCGAGGCACGTTGACGTAGACATCTGTATTTGGTCTAACAGCTATTTGTCTTTGATTTTGAGTTTGAGTTTGAAGTTGGGCTTCAGGTTCAAGAGGTACGAGTTCCATAGCATTGTTGCATAGTCCATCATTCCGTACAGGTGACTCTTCGAACGTGATGAGTCTTTCTGTTTGAACTTCTTGGATTGTAGCGAGAGGAGGGCATCTGCTACTTAGGAGTCCACGTGGCCTACTGCTTAGTATCGGCCACATAGTGTGGTTTGATTAGGTCGATTGAGACAAATCTTTTCTCCTTTTTTCCGGCAAGAGGCGGTAGAAGTACAGTTCTTGTTCCTTCAATTGCTAGGACCAGTACAGGCTTTCTGTAGGATGGCCCAAATTCTTTCTTGTCCGCTATTTTCTCTCTGACCAGATCCCCGACTTTTGGGATCCAGACAGGTCTTGCCGTGACTGATTTGACTTCCCCAGTGGCGGTCTGCTTCAGATGGACATTACTTTGTTGTGTCCTGGATTCATTTAGATCCTGTAAAACAGCCAAACGATCATGGATGTCAAAAGGTTTTTCATCCGCCACTGCGCCTTCACAATCAAGATCAGGTACCCACATTCTTGTCCCAAATAGGACCTCATAAGGAGTGACACCCCCTAGAGAACTTCTTGGCATGTTGTTCAGAGCTCGCTGGACTCCATACAAATGTTTTACCCAACTTTCACCCGTGCCTAATACTCTAGCTGTTAAAGATTGCTTTAAGTCCCGGTTTTTTCTCTCCACAACCGAATTTCCCTCGGGATGGTACGGAGATGAGTACCGCAATGCTACACCCAATCCTCGCATGGCCTCCTTGTAAGCCCGAGAGCTAAACGCAGGGCCCTGGTCAGAATGTAATGTGCCAATTGCGTATGTCCCTATGAAGACTCGCAAATCTTTTATAACAGTTCGAGCGTCAGCCGAGCGCTGGGGCCACACCCATAGGAATCTCGAGCAGGAATCCACTGCTACCATGATATACCTGTAAGCCCCATCTCTTTTTAAGGGGCCGCAGTGGTCCAAATAAACACACGCTAGTGGTTTGTCAGATATTAACAATGGTGTCTGCGCTGGACGTGTTACGGTGGAACCTTTCATCTGCTGACAGATGTCGCATTTCAAGACATAGTCTTTAGTCTGCTTTGTTAATCCAGGCCACCAATAGCGTTGTTTCAACAATGAAACAGTCGCCGTAACTCCTGCATGTGCAGAACCTATCCCTTCGTGTGCTGCTAGAATTAAACCTAACCTACGATCCATATTTGGAATTACTCTATCCCCCACTCCAGGAATTTGAGCAAATGGAATGTTATTGGCATCTAACTTGTAGGAGTACTTGAGTGGAAACTTCTTTGGTAGTGCTTTACTGTTTTTGCGTGAAGCAATGACAGCTACCATAATCTCACCGTCTATTCTTGTTTTAGAACGAGTGATTGCAGCTACGGAAGCCGTGCGTACAGCCCCCTTTGCAGCTTCATCAGCCAATGAATTCCCTTCAACGTGAACGCCATCACGCTGATGACTCAGTGTATGTATCACGTGAGCCCTCAGTAGTCCGGATTTCAACTCCACTACCTGTTCCCATAGCATTTTATGCTTAATTGTGCCACCTTTTGCGTCTTTGAACCCGTTTTGAACCCAGTGCTGCAAATATTCATTATATGACTGCACACAGTAAAAGGAATCGCACACAATTAGTGTGGGGAATTCTCGATCCGTATTCACTAGTGCCAGTATCAGCGCTTTTAACTCTGCCAACTGTGCCGTGCAGTCTCCTAGAGATTGCGTTTTTGTGCAACTTGGATGGAACTTTCCATCCCGCATGCGACCTTTAACGATTGCACATGCTGCGCTATATTGTTGCTTACTTCCTATGGCCGGTTGAACAGATCCGTCAGTGTAAATAATATATTCATACTGATCTAGAGGCATTATTTCATTTGGTAGAGGATATTCTTGTTCGTATTGCAGGAATGCTTGTGTCTTTAAATTTGGGTCGTACCTGTATTCTACATCTGTTGCAGTGAGAGAATTAGCCCATTGTATCCATCTCGGATGTAAAGCTTTAGCGTTAGGAATGCTTGCCTTTGTCGCAGCCTCTAAGGCTGGAACTGGAGTCACTACTATTATTCGTTTCCCCTGAGCCAGTGCTCTTTCTCTCACTACAGCAGTCTGTACTGCTGTCAGAATCTTTTCTGTAGATGCAAAGCGCATCTCAGCATTTGTGTACAAATGTGATTTGTATGCAATTGGTACTGTTTCACCTTCATTATATGTTAGATAGGTGTACCCAGATTGACCCGCAACTATACGGATCACCAGGTTGCGTACGTTTACGCGTGTCTAAGTGTTTGGAAGCTATCATGTCAGCTTGTAAGGAACGAAGTGTATCTGTATGTTCCTGTGTCCATTATCTTACTGAAAAATCAGGTTTTATTAAATCGTAGAAAGGTTTTACTCTTTCTGCGTAATCTAAAATGTATGTTCTACCAAAATTTAGGAATCCCAGAATTGACTGTAAATTTTTCAATGATTTTGGAGGTTGGAGCAGCGCGCATTTTTCTAAAAAATTGGCTGCCAGGCTTTTTCCTTCACTTGAAAGCTCATATCCTAAAAACAGGACACTGAGGTGGGCAATTTTTGATTTTTAAAGTTGAATTTGTAGCCCTCAGATGCAAATCCCAAAATTATGGTATTTACTCTGTTCAAGTGTTCCTCTAGGTCATCGTCCGTTAGATAAATATCATCCACATAGGACAATGCCTCTTCATCCAAATTTTGAAGTAACTCTGTTACCCTGGCCGAAAACAACCCCGGGCTGTTCTTATACCCTTGGGGGAGTCAACAAAATTGCCGCTGGGTCCCTAGCGCTGAGAAGGCTGTTAGATACCTGCTTTCAGGCGCTATATTTTGGCAGAAAAATCCATTTGAGATATCAAGTGTTGTTTTATATTTTTTCCGCACAATGTTATTCATTAATGCGGCACTGTGTGCATTTTGGACTGCAAATGTCTTAGTGCAAGTGTTTAAATGTCTGTAATCTAAAACTAGACGATATGAGTTGTCCGGTTTCATGACAGGAAACAAAGGATTGTTCATTGGTGAGGTGCAAGTTTCAATCACCCCTTGGTATTCAAGTTGATCTAAGATCTCCCTGACCTGTTTTTTAGCTTCTTGCTTTATTGGATACTGCCTCTGTGCAGTTGGAGTATTTTTTAAAGGAATTATGTGGTGGGTTGAATCCTCATCCCATCCAACATGGTTTTTGTATAATGCCGGAGCCTGGGCTACCGCCCACTCCTGCGCATATGTGTGTTGTAAATGCCTGGGAATATGGTCTGAGAATGCCAGAAGAATTACCGTTTCTCCTTTAGGGCAATCCATGACGAATGCTGGCGGGCAATATTGTTCAGCTACTAAAATGTCATAGCCAAACGTTAGGTTCTCCCAAAAGAGACCTCTCACTGTTCTACACTTGTCCCCCTCCATCTGGAGCGTTATTTCATATACTTTATGTGGGACACTTGCCCTAGTATCGGGTGTTTCTACCGTGATATAATCATTCAAGTCCGCTGTCACCAGAAATTCCTTCAGGTTCTGGCAAGCTATTGTTATTTCTACTGCACTGTCTAGCATCGTCAGAGCCCATTCCCCGTTCAGTAGTCGAGTCCTCAGAATTCTGGGCATGTCTGATCTTTAGACCTGCAACTTTCTTCTTTTTGAACTGTGGCTTTTGCTTTGGCTTTTCTTCTTTTTTAGAAGTGTAATCTTGAGCGTGCTGCTTGTCTCTGGACTTTGTACGCTCTTCTTGTCTTTCTGACCGTCCTTCCCTCTCGGAGTTTTTCGATGAACCCTGAAAGGAACGAGAGGAACGTGTATCAGTATCCTGATACCTGTCAGGTTTCCTAATGTTATCCCTATTCCTAAGGTTATACCTCTTTTCGGAGGGCTCCTGTGGAGGAGATCTACCTCGGGATTGAGATCTGTTTCCTTTAAAGTTTTGTTGTTTTTTATTGTCCCACTTCTTCTTAGTAGAAGTAGGTGTCTGCTTAGAAGTGTTCTTTTCAGGACTGCCCATCAGTTGTGGTTTTAAAGCTTTCCCACCCAAACTGTCTCTGCCTAATTCTGCATACGCAGTTTCAATTATTTTGGGTAGTTCATGTTGTTGATCTAAAGGATTGAACTCCCTTAGGCATTGGCGGATAGCCACTGAAGCTGCTTCCCCTTTAATGTTAGCTAGTATTATGGCTGATACCTGGTCATAGTTCCCTAGTAACTTCATCCCTAAGTTTAGGGCAGGCTCTGCTCCGTACTCATTTTGTATTTGTCTCAATACATCAGGTACCACTGCTAATGACGGGATACCATGAGTTCTGGTATAAATGGCAGCAAAGACTGTACCCCAAGTGGTACAATCCTCTAATTGTGGTGTTATCCCCATGGGCAAGCAGATTGTTAACATTCTGTGTTTTTCATACGGGGTAGTATTCGGGAATACTGCCTCTAGCTGAGTTATTTTCTGAGCTACCCAGAATGGTATTTGTTCACGTTTTGTGGGCATTTTACCCATTACCGCGTGTAATGTGTGTGGTGTGATTTTAGTTGCTGTACCCTGAATTTGAGTCCCATTTGTTGCAACTATTGCTGGTTGGACTGTTAACGTCCTCATGACGAATTGCGTCAAGTTTCTGTAGATTTTAATTAAATCTTTGTGTTGTATGAGTAAGTCTCCTTGTGGCATTGTGTCAATGTCAGGATGTGGTGTGTAGGCTGCTAATATCGGCCATGTTGCCCCTTCTCTTCCGAGCGGGCCGAGTCTTACTCTTCTTCTTATGTGGGGTAGGGCGCCTTTAAACTAGTATAAGTGTTCCTGGTACGTGAGTGGAACCTCTATGTCCTCGAACTGGACAATATTCCACTGGTGCATCTCCTTCTGTGTAAGAGTGAAATGTTTTTGTTCTTGCATTTGCTGCTGGGAATGTAACCCACGAATAAAATACCTCTGTTTTGTTTGATTCGTGTGCCTCAATCACGAAAACTACCATGCCACCCCTAGCTGATAAACCATTCTCTAGTAGTTTTAGGGTGACTGTATTTCTAAAATTTGGTGCAATTTGTATTGCGCCTGCATCTTCCTCGTCTGTGAGGGGCAGATGCTTCTTGCAGTTGGTCTAACCTGTTAGTCATTGTTTTTAGTACACTAAATAAGCTTTTCAAGGGAACCAAGATAAGGTGTTTATGCACAATTTTAGGAACACTGTGTCCTTCAAGCTTGATTAACCAACAGCCAATAAATAGGATTTTTAGCCTACTCAGCTGTGGCGGAGTTTGTGCCCACCCACTCCAGACGTCTCTGGTGTTTTGTGAGTAGGGGTCTCTGAGGATAGCACGACTGAACTACTCTCATTCTACTGTTAAATAAGTACCCAACCAACGTTGGCGGCGCCATGTCATGTAGTTCCTATATACCCTATACAGGATCTGCGCGTTTTGGATAACATAAACTGTGGGTTTGGTGGCAGACTGATTCCGTGCACCCCCACCGAATACGTTAGCCTGTTTGCATTAGCTAGCTCACAGTGCCACTAGAGTCTCCTCTTATCGGGTAGAGAATAGTTCTTGGCAACCTCAGAACATGACAACCCTGATCCCCCAGGATCGTGGAAACAATATACTACTTTTCGCTCAGTCACTCGTGCTCACTTAGTTTGTCTCAGAGAGATACAGAGAATAAACAGTCTGGGCGTTTCAATAAGTATTTATTGAACAGTTGTTATTCTAGTGTAGAATATATTAGCTGCAACAACCATTAGACAGTAGCAGAGATATATGATTAGCAATACTACAAAAGTAAAGGGATGGTATTGTTCTACCATCTTGCAGAAATCATGAATATATACATGTACATAAAACACATGATAAAAGGTGCAACCTAAAAGTGCGTACTCCTACGATGTCTCCCTAACTAGATGTACCTAAATGTACCTAGCATCTATGTAGGTGTTATGCCAAGAATCCCTCTAGGTTCTAGTCCACCCCATTACCTGAGAGTTAGAGAATGTGGGACCCCGTCCTGGTCTCGAGTTGGACACCCCGTGAGGGATGTTAGACTACTGCTAGCTGGAGCATCTGCTTGCAGGAACCTCAGCGTCTCTGGTCAGTGTGTCAGCCAGGAAGTCACGGTCTCCTCTAGCTTCCTAAGCAAGACATGATGTATATATACCTATAGGTCTCCCCAGGGGTCCTACCTTGCTGTGTTACTGTGTCGGCCTAAAGGATGACGTTGGGCCTGAACTTTATACAGAGATATTATACAGGAGATGGTAATCCTACTGTTAGTCCTGCTGTGCTTCCAAGAAGCCTCATGCATAATGTATGAGAATCGAACCAGGGAAAAATCCGCGTTCTGAGTGCAGTGTCATATCTGGGTAAAAGGTCAGTGCCTAAGAACCGTTATGTATGTAATGTAGGGAAGGATATAGGTGAAAGGATGCAGTGTTACCTGCGCCTATATAGGGTACCTATATGGAATATAACATTGTCTGATTTTAAAGAATGTCATCAATAACTCGAAGAATATCAGCTACTAATGTGGAAGACACACAACAAACTGGTGGAAATCATGAATTTTTGTCCACCCCCATCACAAGATTGCATCTCCAGTCTAACAGCTCATAAAAGTCCAGTGCCACTAAAGGCCAGACAGACTCAGGAATTTCAAACGTTATCAGATTTTCAGGTTGTGAATTTTTGCCATTGTGCTGGTCCAGATGGCGCATCTGAATTGTTGCATCCTTTAAGGCATCAAGTGCTGGGAACCAGACTTTTTCATACAAAAACGTTTTCATGACAACAATTCCCTAGTGGCTTTCTTGAGAAATGTCTACTACTACTCTGCACCTCAGAGACCGGGTGTCACCAATCTGGTTCCTATCAACAGGAACAGGATCAATGTGGAAACGGATGCCTCTGAAGGAGCAGTCAGGGCAGTATTGTTACAGGAGCAAAAAAGACAAAGGACAAGAACATCCTGGGCCAGATTCACCAGTTTCTCACGCAGCGCAGCAGCAGCAAATGATGCTCTGCGCTGCGTAAGAAGGAGGGAGCAGGAGAGTGCCATATATACAGAAATACGGCACTCTCATCACCTCTTCCTAACACCGACACAGAAATGTGCGGCCGTGCGCCATGGACACACCTTTGTACCGTCTGCGTGAGTCTAGCATAGGTTTTGTACTGGAAGGATTCTCTTCCAGTACAAAATACTATTGTTAGACTAACTTTAAACCTTTTCCCACTTTGTATGTGAGCTGTACAGTGCAGCACACATGCAAAGTCAGAAAAGGAAGGAGAAATAAAAGCATTTCTCCTTCATAGCGCCTATCTCAAATGAGTGCTATTTTCTGGTCCTAAACCTTGTCTACTTTTTTAAGTGAATAAGGCTTAGCATCAGAAACCTTGGGTGGTTGCATGGGAATGCCCATGCACCACCTATGGTTCGCCCCCTTGGTGCTACGTAATGCAAAGCAGTGCTATGTGCTGCTTTGTGTTACTTTCAAGTTATTTTCCAGTGGAAAACAGGTTTTACGCTGGAAAGTAAATAGGTAAAAAGATTTTGCGTCCTGTTGCGTCACTGTTATGATGCAAACACGGCGTTAAATCTTGGTAAATAAACTCCCTGTCTTTTTTTTTTCCAGAATCTGAACAAAACTACCCAGGTCTTGAAAAAGACCTTTACCCATTAAGATGGCTTACGCTCAATGGAGGCGGGGTTTGTGAAATCTTCAGTGAAGTAATAATTGTCAAGCTAGATGGTAATATTCCTTTGCACAGTATAATTTATCGAACACGTATATTCCTGGTTCAAAAATTATGTTGGTGGATGCCCAATCCCATCGTTATCATAAATCATCACATACTTATGATCAGCGTGTAAATCCCTTTCAACGTGAGGTTGGACTAGTCCAGTCTCTCTTATACAATATCATATGGATCCAAAGGAATTAGAAGATCTTCATCTAAAGACCTCTTTAGTTTGATTAAATGAATTTTATTTCAGCTAAGAAGATATCATTGTGCCATCTCAGGATATACAGCTGAATATAATGAGAATGTGTCATTACGCAGCTATTTCTGGTCATAGAGCAGTTAAGACTACATTGGATTTAGTTTTCCAATATTTCTGGTTGTCAACTGTTCATTCTGCTGTTCAAGAATATGTTCTTGCCGGTCTTAATGGTGCCCAGTATAAATAATGACATTGTAAGCCTTCTGGATACTTCCAGGCGTTACTGGTAGCTCCTGAACTTGGCATACAATTTCTACACATTTTATAATAGATCTTTCGCCTTCAGAAGGATCCCATGTGATAATGTTTACAGCACGCACTCTTTCAAAGAAGGACAATTTCTCTCCTCTGACCAATTCACTAATAGCTGAAGAAATGGTTTTACTGTTTCTTGACTGATATTGTATTGTCTTCATGAATAACCTCATGCTGTCATTTCTGGTAGAGGTATTAAGGGGCATATCAACAACGAGTGGCGATAATTATCGCCCAGCGCGCCTAGCGCTGATTTCCTTAACGCCGGCTATCGCTAAATTAAATCGCCGAGTTAGCGCGTTATCATCAACACATAACTCAAGGGCGATATATAATCCAGCGATAGCGGTGGAAAAGCCCCTTATCGCCACATAAACGGAGATAAGCGAGCAGCGTTAACTGTTCACTCGCTGATATGGGAGTGTGGATGTAAACATACAATCCACCTCCCATAGGGAATACTGCTAAGTCCGGTTTTCAGCAGACGTTAGATTAGGCGATAATGGGAGTTTAGCGCGATTCCCATTATCGCAATGCGGGTCTGTGGCTTCCTTGTAAATATGGAGAAGCTGATTATGGGAGGTATTCACATGTATTCAGTTGAGGAACGCCTACTTTGCATCTCATTAGAGATGCGATGCGAGCGTATTCAAAGCGGCGGCTGTCACACGGAAGCACGCGTTAGCGTGTGCTTGATGATAGGGCGATGTTTAATTTGCCGCTTTTCGGCCAAAAACGGCCGATAAAGCGGCGAAATCGGGCTTGTCAAGAACGGCGCAAATTGCTCGCTGCTTTGAGCTGGCAGGAAAAATCGCGGCTAAAGCGGCGATAATGGGCTTGATAATGTGCCCTTGAGAATTCCAATAGAAGCCCAGGTTGACACCAGAACATGGGCGTCTATTGGAATCTCAGGAGGCATATTATCAAGCTTTCATTATCGCCGCTTTAGCTGACGGTTCCTGCCGCTCAAAGCGGCGATAGTTTTAACGTCGTTTCTTGATAATATGCCCCTAGCGCATTCAATATAGCCCATGTTCTGGTGTGAGACCTGGGCTTCTGTTATAGTCGTCAAGGGCATATTAGGTCATGCGCGTTAAAATTATCGCCTTTGGCGGCAGTTTCCTGCCGCCAAAGTTGCGATAATGGGCTTGATAATAGTGCCCTGGAGAATTCCAATAGAAGCCCAGGTTGACACCAGAACATGGGTCTATTGGAATATTCAAGGGCGTATTATCAAGCTCATTATCGCCGCTTTAGCGGCGAGTTTTCTGCCGCTAAAG